>JAPJBO010000140.1:0-340917 GCA_030068145.1 Diplonema papillatum
GACCGTGTGCGGCGTGCACAGTTTTGACTGAAACGTGCCGATCCTCGAGTCGTGCTCATTCGAGGCGAAGAAGGAGGGGCTCTGGGTCGCACCCAGCGTCGATGAGGCCGAGACGGCGATGGGCGTGGCGGTCGATGCTGCGGCGCTGGCGACAGAGGGGGTTCGGTACGCGGTGTTGTGCCGACAGCCGTTCGAGAAGAGCGAGGCGCGCCACGTCCTCATGGAGACGGGCGTGGTGCAGCGGATGCACCTTTGGACGCACGGGGACGTTCGGCAGGCCGGGAAGGTAGGGAAGGTCCGGCAGGCGGCGACAGAAGGCGGGCGGAAGCCCGGCGCGGCCACGGCGGTGCTCGTCCTCACCGTGGCACGCAAGCACACGGCGGCCGAAACGTGGGCATGCGTGGAGAAGGACCCGCACACGGCGATGACGCGTCTCTGCCGCCGGGCGGTGAAGGCGACTTCGGCGCAGACGCGCCTCGAAGCGGCCTCCATGTGGGGCGTGACGTCGCAGCAGGGCCGCCGTGAACTCCTGGTTCGCGTACCTGCGGGACACATGGACGCCATCTTGCAGGGGTCGGGTAGGGATGGCTGCTTCTGGCGACCAGTCGGGAGGGAAGCGCGCGACGCCACGCCGGTCGTCGCATTAAATGCGGACGTGACGCGGGAGACCGCGTTGGCGTTGTTGAAGAAGTGCGGCGAGGCCGGGGGCGGTGTTGTTCTTGGTGGAAGACGTCTTCTGCTGCGGGCGCGCGGCTCGGGGATGCTGGCGCGCGTGCGGGCGGCTGCTGGTGAGCACGCGGCGCCCCCGCTCGAAACGAAACTGCGGTACCTCGTGTCCGGTGCCAGGGCGCGAGAACACGAGGCCGACGTCGAGATGCTGCTCAGGCTCGCTGGCTGGGCTGCGACGGTCACGACATCCTTCGTGAGAAGCGGCATGCGGACGTGCGTGGTGACGGGGGATGGCGGCCCGCCGTTTCGGGTGATCGAAAGGGAAGGGTCGCCCTTCATTGTCGTCAACGACTACGACAAGGGCGAGATGCCGCGGCCGCGTTCCAAGCGCCTCGCCTCCTCCCTCCCGACGGCGCCCGGCCAGAGGCGGCGCATGAAGCTGCCCGCCGCCGAAGTGCACACGGATCCGCAGCCGGCTCCGTCCAACAAGCGGAAGCACGAGGAGGTGGCGCAGCCGGCGGAAGCGGGACAGTCGCTAATCCGGCGAGCAGTGGCCGGTGTGGTCGAGATGCTGTCCCCGCCGCGCCAGCGTCTGAAGGAGCCGGTCGAGGGTGAGAAGGCCGATCACCGGCACGAGCTGACCGATGGAGTGCGGGCTCCAGTGGAGTTTGAATGCGGCGATTGTCAGAAGACAATCCAAAAGGGCCGCATGCAGAGGAGGTGCGAAGAGTGCGGCGCCAGCGTGTGTGTCACGTGCTCGCGCGCCTGACTGCCGTCAAGCCACGACGCCCGCGCGGACGGCGATGCTGCGGGAGCCCGCTTGATGCGATGTGGGGATGTGCATCCCAACCCTGGCCCCGGGCGCCGAACGCTCGCCTCGACCGCCGCGGCGGCTTTCCGCCGCGGACGTCGCCGACGGCCGGCCGGCACAGCCCGGTACGTTGCCGCGCACGTGCTGCATCGCGCGCGGGACGTGGGTTCCCGGGTTGCCTCGCGGCGTGAGCGTGTTGAATGTGCGTGGCTACCGTCGAAGCACGACGCCCTTGAGTATGCGTACGCCGCGGGGGAACGGCTCTTGAGGTGCGGGGACGTCCACCCGAACCCTGGTCCCCCGCGCGATCTCACTCTTGCTGCAGTTAATGTTGGCTCGCTGGCCCTGCACATTGACGAGGTGCGTGCGATGGCGCCCGCAGACGCGATTGCGGTGCTGGAGACGTCGATGAGCGCGTTGCAGCAGACGCAGGCGGCGGATTATCTCGCGAGACCGTGCGCCGTCGACGGGTCGAGGTGGAAGACGCTGTGGGGGCCGCCGCAACCGCCGAAGCGCAGCAAGCACTGTCCGCACGGAAACCCGCATTCCGGGCAGAAGGGGGGCGGAGTCGTTGTGCTTACCAGGCAGCCGGGGGTGGCCCACCTGCTGCCCAACGAATCGCTGCAGGAAGTGCGCAACCGGGTCATCCACACGATGATCGCGACGGGGGTCGGACGGATGTTCGTGCACTTTTTTGCCGTCTACGCCCCATCGGGGAACACGGCAGCAGCGTCCCGGGAGCGGCTCCTGCAGACGGTCCTCTTCGAGGCGCAGGCCATAGTGGGGCAGGCCCCGGCGGTCGTGATGGGCGACTTCAACACGGACCTTGAGCGATCGCCGGCGCTTCGGCATGCCCTCAGCAACGGGTGGACGGACGCAGCGCAGCTGCAGGCGGCGTGCGAAGGAGGACGACCGCCCAACACCTACACGGGCACGAACACGTCCGGCACGCGCATCGACTACGCCCTGATGAACCGCGCGGCCGCGTCCGCCTTTGTTGCATGCGAGACGATCGGGGTAGGGAGCGTGACCCGCAAACCCGTTTGCGGGTTTGCGGGTTTGCGGGTCCACCGCTGCGTCCGGATTCGACTCGCGGTGCAGGCGTTCGAACAGCAGACATGGAGGTTCAACGTGCCGCGAGCGATCCCGTGAAGCCGGCAGGTAGGGTCGTCGAGGTCCCGAGGCTGGATGCCGTGTGCGCCGCCGCCCGCGAGGGGGACGTCGAAGGGGCGTGGATGGCGCTCTCCGCAATGTGCGAGCAGTACCTGCTAGACCGCAGCGGGATGCCTGCCTGTGAGAGACGTGCGCACACCGGCCGCGGTAACTCGGAGCTGAAGATGACTCGCGTTGCGGCGAGGAGTACGCCGGACCGGGGCGTGGCGTGCGAGACGGAGCTGAGGCACGGGAATGCGATCCGGCGTCTGGAGCACTACGTCTACCAGCGAGCTCGCCTAGAAGCGTCCGGACCATTCCAGGTGCCCCAAGAACTCCGCTTGTGCTGGCTGCGCTGTCTCGCCGTGATCCGTGGCGGCGGGGTCGGCGAGCCGCCCCCCTCCGACCCGCCGAGCGCAGAGGTCGCCCGCGTTTACTTGCACGACGTACGACTGCGCAGTGCGAGATTCAACGCGGCTGCGGCGAGGGTGCGGAAGAGGCAGCAACAAGAGAGGCAGCTGACGATGTTTGGGACGGATCGCCGGGCTCTTGTGTCGATGCTGCGGGGGGGTCCGGGGCAGGCGGCCGATGCGGTGCGGACGGCGGATGGGCGGCTCACCGCCAACGTCGAGGAGATGGACGAGGTGCTGCAGGAGGCGTGGGACCCGATCCTGCGCATGTACGGGGAAGGACGCCCAGAGCCCGAGTACGAGGCGTTCCGCAGGGCCTTCGAGGGTTTTATTCCCCGCCGCCAGATGGACCTGCGGGATGTGACCGGGAGCGAGCTACGGGATGTGCTCAACAAGCGGAAGAAGAAGACTACGGCGTGTGGGGTGGACGGCTGGCGTTTGGACGAGCTGAAGGCCCTGCCCGACGAACTGCTGGACGGGTTCGCGACGCTTTTCAATCTGGTGGAGGAGCGAGGGGAGTGGCCGAAGGGTATGCTGACGTCGTTGGTGTCGCTCATACCAAAGACCGACGACACCTCGCCAACGAACTTGCGGCCAATCACCGTGACGAGCTGCGTCTGTTTGCAAGACGTCATGGAGTGGCAGGACAGCTGGATTCTTCCGTCGCAGCACGGCTTCCGCAGAGGGCATCGGACGGACGACGTCCTCATGGAGCTGACGACGCTGATCGAGGAGTGGCTTTGTGGGTTCGACACGGTTTGACACCCTAAACCTCGCACTCGTGTTAGACTCCTTGGTCCGTGTTTCAAGATGGGTAGTAGAAGATTAGCTGTGCCTAACATGAGCCTGCAAGCGTTTAACCACGTCAGGCCAGCGGGAGCAAGGTCGTTGTCCAAAGACGCCGACACTTACCCTTCGCTGACGATGCCGCGGGTCATCAACTCATTCCTATCCTGATTGCAGCTTTTGCCGCGACACCGTTGGTAAAAAACAGCACTTTTTATCGGGAACGACCCTGGTCAGCTGTTGTTGTTCAGGAACACACTCGGGCTTGTTTGGCCGGAGCCCGTGTTGAAGTGGCCCCTCTACTGAGGCAAGTGTCGTTCTCATTGAGCAGCCAACGTGCACAGTGCGTAGCTTCTACCAGATTGCAACTTCGGACCAGCCACGCGCTGAAGTCAGCCAGCGAAGGAAGCAACAGCAGGCATCAAAGAAGGGGAGCGGGCGCGGAGGGGAGCTGGGGGAGGCTAATGGAGCCGAAATCGTTCGAGTTCAGCTGGGACGCCGGCGGCGTGATCGACTGGATAGCCAGGGGATACGGAACCCGCGAGTGGCGGAATCCGCACGACGCCAACGATTGCGTCGTCCGCTGCAGCTCGATGCGCGAGGGGCAGCCGCGCATGTTTGTCGACCGGATATTCAAAGACCAGGTGCTCTACACCAACAGCGAGCCGTTCAGCTGGATCCAAGTAGAGCTCCCCGTCGCGGTCTGCCCCACGCACTACCGCATGAGCCATCGGGCTGGTGTCCCCAAGTATCTCCTCCGAAGCTGGGCGCTGTGCGCAAGTTACGACGGCGAAGATTGGCGGGTGCTCTGCCAGCACTCCAATGACAAAACCTTGACCGACGAAAGTCACGAGACCCTCACCGGCGCTTGGGAAGTCCGAATGCCCAAGGTATGTCACGCCTTTTTGTGCTTACCTGGTACACCCGAGAACACATATAGGTGGGAGGGAAGAGGCCCTGGGACTGCTAAGGCGTGACAACCCCGCCCCTGTCCCTCCCAACGAGCCACCCCGAAACTAGCCTCCACCTGACGGTGGAGGCCCACACCCTTTCACTTGTTTTATCTATTATTCTCTCTCTCTCTGAACTTCTTACCTCGGGCTTATTTCGGACCGGCCGCGTTGCTGCCCTCAAACCTCGCATTCGTGTGCTAGCTAACAAGAAAGATAAACGGCAAACCAAGCTAGACCACTAAACTGCAATACTTGTGCCACGAAAGAACAAGTCCCGATACCATGCCGCATAAAGAACATGAGTCTGCAAAATAAAACCGCCCGAACAGTACAGTTTTTCGGGAGGGGAGTTGCTGTGTGCTCCTGCGGTCTTTGTGTTTTTTCGTACTTGACCAACAGGTTAAGTTCGTCCAGAACTTCACTCACTTCGTTCACGAAGTTCTTGATCCCTCTCTCTCTCTCTCTCTCTCTCTCTTGGGAAAAGTCAACGCGGTAGCGGTGACCACGAGAACACATACAGGTGGGTGGGGAGAGGCCCTGGGACTGCTAAGGCGTGACCAACCCCGTCCCTGTCCCTCCCAGGGAGCCACCCCGGAACTAGCCTCGTCTGGTATGCTGCATATGAGCTCCTTTATCGATACCCCCTCACACAGCCGGAGTTCTACCCGTACTTCAGAGTGGTCATCTTCGAAAATGGCAACACCGACCGAACCAACGCGCTCGTCGCGTCGTGCTTCGAACTGTTCGGGAAAGTGCGGCATCGCGTGTGGCCGGAAGACGTGCCGATCACCATCGCGTGAGGCACCGGGGATCTTCCTCGACTGACTGGCTGCCTGCATGCCGTATCCGTGTTAGCACGTAGAGTGCGAACACACGGGCAAGTCACCCCGCGGAAAAGTGATCTGGGGTAGCACTGCCCGCGCAGACAAGCGTCTTGTCAACCGGCCCGTTCATGTTCCCCAGGGACCGGTCTATCACCTCACGTTCGAGTTGCGGGTGAAGGCAACCAGCTTTGTTATCAGTCTTACCGCGACTTCATCGTTTCACCATGTAGTAGTTCTGTTTGTTTGTTTGTCCGTGACGTGCCACCTCCCGCGCTGGCAAGGCTCTCAAACGGTCTCAGCTGGGAACAGCCCTCTAGGGTCGGAGAGTAGAAACCTTCACACGGCTCACGCTGCGCATGCAATCAATGGACAGTCTGGATCACGCAGTCCCAGCACGTCCTGACCTCCAAACGGAGCCCCGTGCCGAGTCGACGGTCTCCACAGCGCACAGGCACTGGGACAGCCGAACTGCGCAGATCGATCTCGAAGCGACGAAGCGCGAGTTACTCACGCACTTAAGCATACAACAGCGTCGGGCAGACCCGAACCCCCGCAGTACAGGGTCTGAAGCCTGACGCCGAAACCAAACAAACGGACAAGCTGCCGAAGCTTGTCGTGAGCTTGCAGCCGCCGTTGCTTCCAGTATCCATCGGAAGCGTATTTCACCAAGTAGTAATTCTGTTTTGCGAAGATCGCACGCAGAATACGCGGTGATAGACGAACAACGGCCTGTCACCCGATGCAGTTCCAAGAGACATGGGGAGGGAACTGGCCCAACAACAGTGGTGTCTCAGGTATCGTGTGCAGGATGAATCGGTGTGTGCGTGTCAGAAAGTGACGCAGTCCGATAGCCACTGTTGCACGGCTTGCATTGCCGCAGCATCTCTCAGCGTCCGCGAGACCAAAGCGAACCTCATCAATACTGGGAACTCCTGAGGAACCAGAAGGTCGCTAGCCCAAGTTGCGCTCTCGCTAGCGGCAGCCGGGCGTAAACCGACCCCCTTTTTTGGCTGAAAGTGTTCCCTGAAACCAGTGCGCAACGGCCAGTCGCGAAGCAGTCTGTGAGACGTGTTCTCCTTCTTTTCTTCTCGTCTCGCGCCACTCTTCTCGTTACCTTGTTTTGTTCTTTCTTTTTTGATTATCCTTTTATGCAGGGGGACTTTCTGGGATCTGGAATTCTTTGTGGAGGGAAGGGGGGGAGAGCTGATGACCTTTCCACGGACATCCAATTAGGTCCGAATGCTTCACGCAGAAGCGCTTGACATGGATCGCCCGTCCTTGATCCATTGATTGAGCACCTGGGCTGTAGGCAGTACTCAAGGTAGGAGGGAGAATATGCTGTGATGCCGCACACAATACAAGTAGAAGCTGGGTGACTGCCTAGAATCTTGGTTCAGTGCAAGCGTTCAACAAGGACCCGTTGTGCACTTAGCAGACCTGCTGCACAAAACCTCGGAAGGGTACTCAAGCACAAGGAGCGAGCACACAATCGGGGACGTGAGGAGAAAAAGCACGTATTTAGTACCGAACTGATCGAGAGTTCTAAACAAGCGCACTAAAATTGGTGTTGGTACAGGTACCGAACTTAGGCAGTTGGGAACAAATCCGAACCACGGCCCATGGATACCTGGCGGCCTCGCAGAGATTCGAGACGGAATGAACAGATTGTTTGCGCACCGCCCCTGCATTGTGCAGCTACTAGGCGGCGGAGGATTTATTCAGTATCGTCGGTAGGCATTCGCAAACACAAGTGCAAGGTCAAGTGCCGTCATCCTGTGACCTGTGGTTCCGGGTGTACAAGGCACCAGAAGCCACAAATCTTCTGGCATAGGTCTTCTTTCCCTTGCCTGAGCACCAGCGCAGAACAGTGAACCCGAGCGTGCAAATCTGACCCGTCCGCTTGCGTGTGCACATGAGGGCATTGTCTCGATAGACACCATCCCTCCTTACGACACTAAGAAAATTTGCCCTACGACGACTATTGTGTGCCCCGAAGCAGCTTGCGCGACACTCTGCAGATATATCCCGAGATATATATCCGAGATTACCAGCCAGAAAGTCCCTCCTGTCTGTTTGAGCTCCAGCGGCTTGCCGGGGGGTTCAGTGTCGCCTAGAACGACCGTCGTTATCATTGTCTCCTTCGTTTTTTTTCCTCTCCTTTTATTTTTTTATTGGGAAAAATAATTTCCCTCTGGTGGAAATGGCTTGAGGAGCGTGACGATAAATTTCGTTTATTTTTGACAGGATTCCGTTGTGTTTACACAGGCCGGACAAATAAACGAATTTATTTTTTCCGATCTCGGAATTTATTTTGCGCCGCCAGCTATTTTCAGTCGAAACAAATAAATGAAATTTATTGTCCCTAGGGAAATAAATTCGTTTATTTTTTCGACTGAAAATAGCTGGCGGCGCAGAATAAGGTCGTAGGCAGAAATCTGTAGGGGAGACCCCTCGCAAATTTTTTTTTCTCCCTGTGGTGAGTGAAATCGCGTGTTTTGAGCTCGTTTTGAGTCTAATTCATCCTTTCTGATCCATATCAAGACCTCGCAGAAAGAAAACCGCAGCACTTGTCCGCAGCGCTCATCCAACAGTCCTACCCAGCACGACAGCACCTGTGCAGTCCTTCATGCAAGCGCCCATGCAAGCAGCATCGTATGTTGTGAACTACAACGTCAACCTGCCGGGACTCCCCCAGTTGCAGCAGAACAACCAGGCACATTGATCTGTGACCCGTCACTTACAACAACTCCACTCCTACACAACGTTCTGCTACGCAATGTCTCAGACACACAACGTTCTGCTACGCAACGTTCTGCTAAACACCAACGTAACTGCAAAGCAATATGCTCAACGTCTTACACAACGTTCTGCCGTGCACATTTGCTACGCAACGTTCTGCTAGACACCAACATAACTGCAAAGCAGTATGGTTTTCTTTCCATCCTCGGGAATTTAGTTTTCCCAATAAAATCATTTATTCGGCAATAATTTCCGCCAATTTTGCCTCGGTGTCGGTTTTAGTCCCTCGGGAGGCCCGAGGGGGGGTTTGCAACCCCGAGCCACTCGCTCCGCTCGTGGCTCGGGGTTGCAAACCCCCCCTCGGGCCTCCCTCGGGACTAAAACCGACACCTCGGCAAAATAAACGGAAATTATCTTGCCGAATAAATGCTTATTATTTTTTTTAGTTCGTTGCTGTTTTTTTCTTCCACGTCTTTTCCTTGTGTGCTTCGACACTACTTCTTGTTTCTTGTCTCCAACAGCGTGTATCTCTTATCGCGGACCGGCCCTTCTTCGTCGGTGAGCGTCAGCCAGCACCGAGACCTGAACTCGGTGCTGGACCATGATAGACCGAAGAAAACAGCACCGGGCAATTCGATGCAGCTCTAGGGACTAGGGTTGCACCTGATAGACCGTGGTGGACTATGATTCACTGTGATTAACAGCGGCAGGCACTTCGATGCAGTTTCAAGAGATAGGGACGGACCGGCTCAGTGATTGTCCCTATTGCGTTTTGTAGAACATAGGCATGACGTTCTCCCGGGTAACAGCACACCACGTGTAACAGCTTGATTTGGAGTGCCAGCTGGTCCTGGGGGGTCCGTTCTTGTTTGCAGATCGGCCCGGTGTGGCCCGAGTCACACCCGAAGCGGGTGTGCTAGGCACACCCGAAAAGCGGTCGTGACACCCCTTTTTTCAACTCCAGCATTAACTCACCACCGTGTAGTACCCGGGCCCCCTGTCGCGTTTCTTTGTGTGTGCACTAGCGGAACTCACCTGTAAGTCTCATGTAGTACGCTGCCAACAACTAATTCTTAGTACCAACAATCATGGTTGTGTCGATGTGTCGACGGATGCTTTTCGGTGCTCTTGAGTACGTGCGCTCGGCTAAGGCCGGCGCGTGGCGAGACTGGAGGCAGCAGTTAAAGTTCGGGGAACAGTAAAGTTCGGGCGAAGCTAAGTTCGGGCAATGCTAAGTTCGAGTGATGCTGAGCTGAGTTCGGCGTTGCTGAGTTCGGTCAGGCTGCGCTGGTACTAAAAAGTACGTGCGCTCGGCTAAGGCCGGCGCGTGGCGAGACTGGAGGCAGCAGTTAAAGTTCGGGGAACAGTAAAGTTCGGGCGAAGCTAAGTTCGGGCAATGCTAAGTTCGAGTGATGCTGACTTCGGGCGTTGCTGAGTTCGGTCAGGCTGCGCTGGTACTAAAAAAAAGTTCGGGCACGAACCGAAGTTCGGCCAGGGCGGTAAAGTCCGGGTGAAGCCAAGGTCGGTGCTCGTGCCCGGGGGGGGACACCCCCCGACCCACCGAGTACAGGAAAAGTTTGGCGCTGGTACCCGGGGGGGACACCCCTCGGACCCACCGAGCACGGGTAAAGTTTGGCGCTCGTACCCGGGTGGGGCGCCCCCCGGACCCCTGGCACGAGGGGCCTGGGGCAGCCTTTTCCCGCCCGTCCCCCCCCCCCCGCCGGCCTCGGGGCGACGGGGTGACCCAAATACCGCGAGATACTGAGAAACTTCGCAAAAAAACGCAAATTTCGGGCACATTAGACCCCGGAACGCAAGAAATCTCGAAAACAACAGTCGGCCGGAAAAGTGCGGTGAGCGGGGTTCGAACCCGGGCCTACTGGCCTGAAGGCCGTCACCCGCTCACTCTGCCACGCCCCTGCCTACTGGCAGGCGGGAGAAAAGTTATATCCGCAATATTATCCAGTCCAAAAACAATACAGTTTCATATTTGTTGCAAGAAAAGCCGGGTTGGCTCGAATAGAGGCTATTCACATTGCATGTTCATAGGACCTCCAGTCTCGAAAAAGTCTGCTTATCGATTACTCGGACATAGTACAAAACACGGGAATCAATCACGCGCACTTGCACAGGGTCCCCAAAGCAAAGGGGGGGTGGCGAGGGGAAAGCGTTCTGCGCAGGCTGTTCCGCCCCGCAGCAATTCCGTGCGGAACGGTGCTGCTGGCAGAAAGGAGGCCCTGCCGAAAAAAAGAAACCGGGAGGGAGGGTGAGCAGATCTCGCGCTGATGACGGGGTATGCCGAAGAGGATGACGAGGAGGGTTTGCTGTACAATGAGGAGAACACGAGCTCCCGCGAGGCGGCGCGAGAGATGTCGAGATTGAAGACGACGGGCGCGTTCGACAGCTTCTTGGGCGTGGACCAGTTCTGGCGTGAGAAGGTGCTGCTGGTGATCTTGGCCCTGCAGGACTTCGCGCTGCTTTGGATGGGGCCCATGGAGTGGCCGTGGCACTTCTGGAGAGTGTCCCACCCCTCGCTTTGGATGATTCTCGACACGCGCACCGAGCGGGACTATACGCTCCCTTCGTGCGAAAACTGCACCGACCCCGCTTTCGCCGGCCTTTGCTACGAGGCCCGCACGGGCTGCGTCCCGTTCCTGCGCGAACCGCCCAGGGCCGGGTACGGCCTCTTCCTCTTCATCGCTGCCGGCGCGGTGGTCCTGTGGACGTTGCTCCCGAGGTTCTCGCAGGCGGGCATCCTCTCGCCGGCCTTTACGTACAACATAGAGCGGATGCTGTTCCCGTTGTACATGATCGCGTACACACCGGTGGCCATCGTCTTCATGTACGCCTTCTGCGACTATGATGTTTTCGTCGTCGAGCAGTGGGAATGCCGCCCAGACGGACAGAGCCTCATCTGGGCGGGTTTCTCATCGTTGTACTTGCTCGGTATGCACTTTCACATTCTTCACGCTTCTTGTTTTCAAGGCGTGGTATCTGCACCACACGGGCGTGACTACCCTCCGGAGGCGCCAGAGTTCTAGCATGGCCTCCTCTCGTTCTTTTGCCGCCCAGTTACCGTGGTTGTGTGTCTGCGCCGGTACACCCCGGGGTGAAGCCGGGATATAGGCGGACCAAATATCAAGCAACGGGGAATGAAGGAACTGCAGGAAGCAAAACCCCAGAAGTCTTTGCGGGGAAAAATGAAAATAGGAAGAAGCCCCAACCAAGGGTCTCAACGTCAATCCAATCAGAGAACCAGGGGCGCCGCGCGCCTCGTGTTTCCCACAGCACGAACACTGCTTCGGTGATCACTGCCGGAATCTATCGAGATGAACGCGCTGTGCCCACGAACCCCGGCACGTAAGAACACACACACGCATATTCTTTTTCGAACCCACCGCACGCATGAGCTTCTACGTCCTCCCTTTTCACCGTCCGCATGACCCTTCTTTTTCTCGTTGTAACAATGCATTGTAAACACGAAAGAGAACGCTGGCAGCGTGTTTAGGAGAAGATTAGCCTAACGAGCATAATATTCACTCACTATGATCCACTGGCAGGCTGACCCCCCCCGGCACGTACAAACAAACACACGCCTATTCTTTTTCAGGTCTTCCGCTGCTGCTCGTGCACCGAGTCCGGTGCCAGACCGTGTTCAGAAGCCCTCTTCGGCACGAAACGTATCTTCGCACCCGGGAGCTGGAGTACAGGCTGAAGCTTTCGACTTTTTACAGAGATCGACGGCTGTGGCTGCAGTCCAGCTTCACCCGGGCCGGCCGGCACGCGCACGCGTGGATGCTGCTGCACAAGCTGGCGATGGTGTGGCTCATCATCCTCGTGGCGTGGGGCATGGACGCGAACCTCGCCTCCGGCATAATGACCCTTTCCTACTGGGTGCCGAATTTGGCGCTGCTCATCGGGTGGCAGACGCACCGAGTCGCAACGTCGCACTGGACGCTCATTCTTTGCCAGAGCATGGTGAGTGCGAACGCGGGCACTGGCTTCGGGACTCTTCTCGGCGCTCGCCTCGTCAGCGAAAAGGACCTGGGCATCGGCATGCAGTACTTCAACGCCGGTTGGTGCGTACTGCTCGTGTGTTTTTTCATCGTCATCCTGCTGCTGGCGTACGACTTCCAGCCGCGAAACTCGGCTGAAAAGCGGAACTTCCGCGTGATGCGTTCGATGCGGGGGACGCTGGACACGGGGTGCCGCCTGTCGAAGGACAAGCGGAAGCACCTGCACTTGGGGCGGTCGTTGAACCTGCTGATCATCGAAAAGTGCCGTGAACGGCTCGCGCAGCGGGCGTCGATCGCAAACCGTTTGGAGCAGAAAAAGTCGAGTTTGCGGGGCGAGGACAGGGTCGAGGGGGTTGTGAAGCGGGCGATCTTGACGTTCACGGTCACGAGCTTCGACGAGCTGGACTTCGTGCGCGACCTGGCCATTTTTTCAGCCCTCCGGCTCAAGGAGCGCAACATCACCATCATCTCCGTGTGCGCTTCGAAGCCCGGCGCCGCGGACGCCGCGACGAAGCAGAAGAAGAAGGAGCCGGCGAAAACCCGCCGAAACCTGCCCGAAAACATGGAGAACTCGGCTTGGCAGGACTCAGCGCTGATGATCTCGCGGAAGTCGATCGCGGCCGCCGGCGAGAAGGGCGCGTCGCTGTCCTTTGCCGCGGGGAGGTCGTCGGTCGCGGTGAAGCTGCAGCTCGAGGCGACGGATCTCCCGGTAGCCGACATAGCGCGGGTGGTGGCCGAGCGGTGCAACGCGCCGGGGGACCTGCTGAGGGAAGCGCTGTCCGTGGTGGCATGCGAGGTGCAAGACGTCCCGGTCCTGTGCGAGCTGTCGGTGGCCATCGACACAATCATCCGCCGGTATTCATCGATCTTCATGGAAGCCCGCACAATGAGCGAAGTAGTACCCGTCCTCATCTCCCCCGCCGTCCGCAACATCCCGGAACGCGACTTCGACGACTGGGTATCCCGCGAGGTCACGTCGATCGCCGTCAAACACCACGACCCCGACGCGCAGACGGCAGACGTTATCATCCACGTCTCCGCCGAGTCGCTCGCCGCCGGCACGTTGCTCGAGAAAATCGCCGTCTTCTCCAACAGCAGCAACGAGCTCGTCCTCTACTTCCGCCCGGAGATCTTCGACGCGTACGTGACGCCCCTGTTCGAGCTGCAACTCGCTGAGAAAGAACACGACGACGAGGTAAATCCCCGCCCTCTCCCATTTTATTCGAAGAGGATTTGATGCTACCATGAGAAAAATATGCATACAACACTAGGAGTCGACCATTCTTTGGCACGTCTTTCCAATCCTCCCGCGTATACTCGCACCCCTTGACCGCATGGGGCATGGAGCCGTCAAAAACAGCACTTTTTTACCGGCGGATCTTCTCAGATTTGTGGTCAG
Source organism: Diplonema papillatum (assembly GCA_030068145.1). Taxonomy (NCBI): domain Eukaryota; phylum Euglenozoa; class Diplonemea; order Diplonemida; family Diplonemidae; genus Diplonema; species Diplonema papillatum. Next base: position 13,760 of record JAPJBO010000140.1, read on the forward strand.
AAACTGACCGCAATTATGAAACAGTGGCTACCATTCTTGTGCAAAACGCACTGCTGTCTGTCCGCAACCTTACCTCTTGACTGCACAGGACATGACACAGCCATGCGAACGACTTCTCTCGTCCACGGTGGACGGGGTGATGGTGTTTTTATTTTTTTAGCCACATGCAATGTGTGAGGAAACCGACATATCCCTAACTCTCGGCGGCCGGGACCCTCTTGCAACGATGCAAAAAAATACTCGAGGGACTGCCTTGTGCTCATTTCGAAGGAGGCTAGAGGGGGAGAAACCAATACAACTACAAAGTGGGTTTTTTTGTTGAACGCTTACGCCTGCTACTAAACCCAGATTTACCTGTGTTTCGTGTGGGCTACAGCACATTTACCTCCTTTGATCTATCGCAACTGGCAGTCTTCTCAAGCATTTCCTACAAAGCAGGTGCTGATACAAAAAGATTACCTGCATACTGCCCAAGACGAGTAATTACTAGTACACGTCTTCTTGGCGGATAGCGTTCACCTCCTCTTCTTCGACACCGTGAAGCCAAAGCTCGAGAGACCAGCAACAGCGGCCTTCGCACTTTTCCTGCCTTTGCGGTTGGTGCAGATGCCTGGGTCAGCAACGATTCTGGCTCTGTATTACTGGTGCAGGGGTCACTTCTGCTGTCTCCCGAGGCCGGACTTGCACGGGAACACGCGATTGCGAAAGAGGTTTTTCATCAAGAGATGAATCGTCGTCGTCGCGCTTGACTCTTTCTCTGTGAAGCGTCTGCGGCGCATTTTCAGCCACAGTGTAACCGCCCTGTCGATTATCCTGGGGAATTCGGGGCTCTCTATCTTCGGGGCATTGTGCCGGATGAAACATTCTAACCCATTCTCATACGCCTCTTGCTTCGAACGTAGTTCGCCACCGAAAAGCATCCCTCGCATGCTACGGACGTCGGGGTTGCAACGGCCTCACGGACCAAGCAAGCAGCAAGATCGCTATCGCAGTTCTGGTCGGACTCGGATTCACGTTGTGCTGACTCTTTCGCGAGGATAAAGTCAGTTGCATCACCCGTACTGCTACCGACTTCATCCAGAAATTTGTTGCATTAGTGTGATTGTCAGGCCTTCGACTACCCTGAGCAACGCACTATGCACACTCCGTGTCTACGTCACAGCAGATGGAACGCGTCTGTTACGTCGCCGCGGAGGCGGCCTACGAGTGGGTGTCATTGTGGCCTCCCGGCCGGAGCCATCGTTGGATGACCCTTCGCTCGTTCCTTCGCGTTTGCGTCGGTTCGCGCGTCGGATGGACGCAGCCGGGGGCTGCGCATTGGGCGGCGTTCGTCGGGCGGGGGTGTTGGCCCGGAGTTGCGGCGTTGGCAGTTGAGTGCGTCGGCGCCGCCGCGCTGGGGGGGTGCGTGGGACGGAAGGGTCCTCCGCAGCACGCCGCCGCAGCGGCGCAGCGCGATCGATCGTTGGTGAGTCTCCCTGGCCGGAGCCGGAGGATTCCTCGCTCGTCTCCCCGCGTTTGCGTCGGAGCCCGCGTCGGGGCGCTGCCGGTGCCGGTTGAGGTCCCGCCGGAGGTGCAGGTGCCTCGTTCTCGTCGTCGGCGTCGTCCGGCCGGTCTCCCGCCCGGTGGTGGCCACTCCGGCAGCACACGGAGGCATTGGCGCAGCCGCCGCAACGCGTCAGGTGGTGCGCTCCGCAGCATTGCGTGAGGACACCGTCACCGGGCTCGTGGTGGTCCCGGCAACACTGCTCCGGCGTGCGCTGTGAGCTCGAGGCGCACAACGGACACTTCTTCTTCGCGCACTTGTCGCAGACCTGAAAACGCCCTCGCGTCATGGCCTGCGCCTCGCGTCATGGCCTGCGACGCGGGCACCAGCACTGGATGCGCAGAGCGTGTCAGCACCGGCCTCCGCACCTCCCACTTCTGAGCGCGCTCAGCGCGTAGAGCCGAGTCGTACTGCGGGAACACGTCCCTACCCCACACTTGGCTTGTCAGCCCACCGACGGGCAGGGCACGCGTGGCACAGGCCTCCAGGACAGCCGCCGTTTCCGCGCCCGCCGCGAAGACGGGACGTACCTGCAGCCCGCCGATCACCCGCGGCACACCGAGCGTGTGGAGGCTCTTCACCCTCTCCAGTCTCGCCGTCGGCAGCGGCGAGGGCAGCTTCAGAGTCTCGCATAGGCGGCACAACACTGCGAGCATCGCTCCTAGCCGCTGACCCCGTTCGGCCACCGATACGGGGCCAGCGGGGCGCTGAACCTTCGGCCTCTTGGGGCAGTGCTTGACATCCATCCCTGTGAACAGCTCGAAGTCCAGAGCGAGCTCGATATTGGAGACCCCTTCAAAGGTGGTCCACCGCAGCGCCGCCAACCAGCCCTTCAGAGCGCGCATCATCGGGGCGCCAAAGTTCCATTTCCGCGGCGCATCCGGTAGGTCGTTGTACCGAAATCTGTGGGCGGTCGCCTGTGTGGAGGCGGCGAGCACCCAGGCGTGGGTCACCGGCGCGGACTTCCAGCGCGCAAGGCTCGCCTCAGTCCTGGCTGCAAGGATCGTTCCCATCATGCGATGCAGGGCCGTGGCATCAATATCCAGTCCCACGGTGATGACACCGTGCACCCGGGTGCAGGAGGGCCAGCGCGAGCGGTCAGCCCGTATGAGGGCCGCGAAGCAGTCCATTCTCCGGATGTTGCCGTACGCGGGGCATGCCCACCACAGGTGCTCCGCGGTGTCGGGGACCCGCAGCTCGCAGTCGGGGCAGTCACGGCCACGGGCCCGGGGAGCGCTTTCGCTGCTCGAGGTCACCTCGTCGAAAGCATCAGCTGATGCGGTCCGATCGTCTTCGCCGCCGGAGGAGGGCCCGGAGGACCCTTCAGCAGAGGAGGAGGAGGAGGAGGAGGAGGCGGCGGGGGACGCGGCCGAACCGTCACCGCCGTCGCCGGAGTCGCCCGGCGGTCTCCGTTGCCGGCGCCGCGCCCCCAGCGCGTTGCGTAGTAGACGCCGCCGGCCAGGATGGTCGTGAGGGCCTTCCGCAGCGCAGCACTCGCCGTCGCTCGGCGGCGTTCCTCGTTGGTGCGCACGTAGTCTACACCCGTCAAAGGACGGGCGCTCCGCAGCAAGCTGCGTCTAGGCGGACTGTCGCAGCTGCCCCCGCAACACATGGCGCCGCTCGTCGCATGTCCAGCAGGACCCGCCCTTGCACTTTCATGGTGCCGAGGTCAAACCCGTCGTATTCGGCCTCGACCGGGGGGAGCCCGTCGGTGATCGCGATCCATCCAGGTCGTCAGCCTTCATGTCCTTCCAAGCACTGACAACGCGTTCGACCTGAAAGTCTTTCCCCCCCCTTTTCTTGCACAAGTCTGCAGTTCAGAGGAAACTGAACCGGCCATGTAGGACCTTCTGATCATGATCATCTGCCAAATTTTGCCACCTGAATTGGGCTCAGGGTAGTGCGGTCAACGAAAACTCTAGTTTCCCTTTTCTACTTTCTCCTACTCTCGCGGTGTACGGTTTTTAGTCGAAGCTTTTTTCGTGCCAGCGCCCCAGCCCGGTGGAACAAATGTCGGCAAAATCTCGAAAAATCGCAACACGCAGGTGGCGATGCTGAAGACGCTGCTCCGGAAGAGCATATCGGACACGAAGCTGTTCACTTACGACAAACGTGACGAGGACAAAGGCAGGTCGTGGGGCGACTGGCTCACGCTTCTGCCTCCTGGTGTGAACTCGCAGTTCATGTGGCCAGTGAGCGAGTCCCTGGTGGCAGAGATCTTGCGAGAGAATGAAACCAACCGCTTCCTCGACGTGTTGGGAGACGCAAACGTATGCCCCGAGTTAGCCTCTTCAAGACCCTAACCCCACAAGGGAGCAGCTGCCGTCTTCCCACAAGAGTAGTGGTGTAGTGGTATTTCATTGTTGCGGCCTCACACCTATTTTGGACCTCCCGTGTCACTGCACAAAGTCAGACTAGAGTCAAACTCAACAGGGTCTTCTTTCCCCGCTGACAGTTTCAAGTCCATTCCCTTGACTGCTGTTTCGCCAGATAGTGCTTCTGGGGGGATGGCGGCGAATGTTTGGCCGCCTTTCAATGCCACTGGACATCTGTCTGGCATCCGCCGCGTTGAGATGCAAAGGCAGAAACGGAACGAACTCTGGGGGGAAAGACCGCTGCCCAACACTCTACCGCACGCTCGCACACAGGGAATCCTCATGGAAGTATCTTTCTTGCACCTGACGCCGGAACTTGTTCGCGTGGAGTCTCTGCTGTTTCATTTGAGGCGTGTCCGGAGGTGTATCTTGCAGTGCCAGAAGACCCGGGTAACGCACCATCTGAATGCCATCCATCCGCTGACCCCGACCCTAGAAGGCGTGTACGACGAGCTAGTTCATGAGTACAAGGCGCACTACCTCATCTCGTTCAACGTCGGACAGCGAGCTGACACCATTCCCGTTGTCTCTGCGTTCCTGCACCATCGCATGAATGACCGGGCCAGGTGTGTGTGTTTGCGTGTTCTCAGAGCATCTGCAGAATTACACGACCCACTGTTTGGCAAACCCCCGTTTTCACAGTTCTGTTGCATTTTCGTTTTCAGGCGGAGAACCGCCGTCCGCCGCTTTGTTCATCAGTAAAAGCCCAAAAGGGAGAATCCCGAAAAAAATGACGATGCCTGGGGGGTGCAAGCATACCCACGAAACCCGTTTCCACAGTTCTTTTGCATTTTTTGTCGCCGTCCGCCGCTTTGTGCGTCAGTACAAATCTCGGAAAACCGTCTTGTTGCGTTAGTGGAATCAACGATGCCTAGTGCAAGCATACCCGCGAACTTTTTCAGGCACTACGCGCTTGTACGGCCTGTGATGTTGCGAACCATGTTGAAGCTTCTGGTGCTGCGCATGTTCGTCGAGGTGACCGAAGGCAAGGAGTCGCTGCTGCCGAGCAAGCAGAAGCGGCGCCTCGAAGAGGAGGCCGGGCTGACGGAGAGCGAGTCAGACGACTTCCCCGAGACCGTCGGCCGCAACTCGATTTTCGGCTTCGGCATGGCGGGCAGCTTCCGCCGGGACCCTTCGTATTTGCAGGAAGGCTACGAGCCGCTCGAAATCGACGACGTCGACAACACCGAGGCATTCGTCGCCGAAATCGAGCGCATGGCCGGCGAGGAGGAAGCGGAGCGGGCGACTGTCGCCGCCGAGGAGCTCGGGAAGCGGCGCGAGCTGGCCGCGGGCCGGCAGCTGCAGACCGCGAGGCAGCGGGACAAGGAGCAGGGCGCCCTCCGGGCCAAGATCGCGGCGCAGCAGAAAATCGTGCGCGACGAGGGCCAGGCCCGGCGCAACCTCGCGCGTGACGAGAACGTGTCGTGGCGGGCGTGGCTCGAGCTGGCGCAGGACTTGCTCAAGGTGTGCACCTCCCCCAGGCTTTGATTTCACGGAGCAGGCCGAGAGTCCCGATGGGGATGGCGGGAAAGCCTAGATGGGTCCACCACTCATGCACCGTTTGTGAAAGTCAGATGCTCCGCACTGGATGTCTGCTTGCGGATTCATGTACAGTCCACTACGCGCGTTCTTTTCTAGCTGTCTGTTGTCTTTCGCGTGAGTTCGGGAGCAATTAGCCCGTGTTGTGCAACAGCCAGACCGCCCCCATTCTGACTGCGTCAAGAAACAGCTAATGGAGACCGATATTTCTTCACAGCGCGTTGCGAAGAAAGCGTATTCGAATTGCCGAGAGCCACCTGGAGGCTTTTCAGCCCTGGAGTCAAAGCTTCAGTGTTAGCTCAACTGAGGCGAACTTACACACGGTAAACTGGTGGATGCAAGCACTCGGTGCAAACACTTGGTACCGACACTTCAAAACACACCCTCACGAACCACAGAGCGTGAACAGTCAGAAGGTTTGGGTAAACGTTCACAGCATCCTGTTCAAGTCAGAAGCTTCTTCAAGGGTATGCACTCTCAACTTACTTTACGAGGAGGTCAAAAGCTGAAAGTCAACCGTTCACCGCCTGGCTTCCCAAGCCCCCGACTAAGATTTTCTCTCGCGCATGTTATGTGTGGTTGCACTTCAAGCCGCCGCGAGTTGGAAAAACGTACCAATCTCGCAGACGAACAACGACTCTGAAGAGAGTCGCGAACGTGCAAAGCTCGTGGCTGAGGAGTTCGAAGCCCGGAATGCGGCTGAAGAAGTCACGAAGAAGCGCCTTGAGGACAGAACGGACGAAGAACGTGAGCGTGACCGACTTGCTGAAAAGGTGAAGGCATCCATCGACGTAGAGCTGAAGACGTTGAAGCCGCGGAAGAAGCGCCTGGTGAAGGTAGTCAACGGCTGGAAGGAGAAGTACAAGTCCGCGAACGGCGGGTATCCCACTAAGAGGCTCCTCGCAACAGATCCGGAGATCAAAGACACGCACGCTGAGTACCAGGCCGTGCTCGCAGAGGAAAAAGCGCTCATCACCCTGCGCGAAGAGTCGCCGGGCTTCACGCTGGAACGAATCCAAGAAGAAGCAACCAACCGCAAAGTCGATACCGTCGCCGTCGAATCGCAGAGCCCGGCAGAGGTGCCCGCCAAACAAACGGCACCGGATGCGGAAGCTGAACAGGCGCCCCAAGAGGGGTCGAAGGGTGACGCGTCCGCTCGGTCCGGGACGCCGGCCTCTGAAATGTCGGAGGTGGCAGAAAGCGACGCCAGCAGCGAAACCGGCAGCTCGACGCGGAAAGGCAAGCTGGGCACCAAGCGGGGCCGCAAAGCGCAGCTTGTCAAGCAGCTCAACGCGTGGAAGGCGGCGTATGTGCACCTCCCCCTGGGGTTCGTTCCTCACTCACGGACGTCTTGCAAATTTGCTTCCTTCTTTTTCTCTCTCATGTTTGTTTGTGCGTGCCAGGTGATCGTTTTCCCACTTGTATTTACCCAGGTAAGGAATTCTGATCAACCACCAAAACACGCTGCCTACGTCTTTTTAGCCTTAGCCTGCACAATACATTGAAGGGCAACCCGCAAGAGACGATTGTTACTAAGAAATTGATGCCTGCATCAAACATGTGTTTGTTGCGCACAAGTGTCAGAGAACCCCAACCGGTGGTCGATGGCTAGTCCTCGCGTCACGTATTCTCGTTCCTTGATCGTTTGATTGACTCGCGTCATCGCTGCAGTACACGACGAGGACAAATACCCCGCGGCGAAGATTATGAAGGGAAAAAGGATGGAGGGTCTCATCCAGCACGGGTTCTGCTCCCTCCCGTCTTCCTGTTGTTCCTGCGGTTTTTTATCTGCTGGGGCTGCGTGCTCGCTTGGAAAAGCGACACTTTCGCATTTTTGTAAGTTAATGTCCCGGTGGCCGTCCGGTGGCGAACCACGTGAGAGGGTCATGAGATTCACAACGCAAATCCCTCTCCACAGGCACAAGAAGCAGCATGGCAAGGAGCCGACCAAAAAGGTGCTCCAGTCCGACCCGGAGATCGCAGACGTGTACGCCGAGTACCAAGAGCTGATGAAGCAAGGCAAGAAGACCGACGACACCGAAAAGCCGCCAGAAGGCGAGCAACCCCCGCCGCCGCCCGCCTCGTCAGCCCCAGACGCCGGGCCTACCCCGCCGGCCCCTGCCGGCGCGCCGGCGGCCGCTGAACCGGCCGCTGAACCCACCGCGCCCGACGCGCCAGACCCGCCGCAGGCAGACGCAGCGCCGGAGGCGGCGTCGGCAGAAGCTGCCGGTTTGGCTGGCGAATCCGCGGCGCCGGAGGGCACCCAGGATCCGCCTCAAGAAGCGGAAGCATCCGGTGCGCCGCCGGCTCCGGCCGAGCCTGCAGACGCGGCCGCAGCCGTGTCGGCCGCTCCGTCCGAACCAGCGCCGGAGGCGGCGTCGGCGGAAGCTGCCGGTTCGGCTGGCAAACCCGCGGCGCCGGAGGGCACCCAGGATCCGCCTCAAGAAGCGGCGCCGGCTCCGGCCGAGCCTACAGACGTGGCCGCAGCCGCGTCGGCCGCTCCGTCAGAACCAGCGCCGGCGTCGGAAGCCCCGTCGAACAAGGCCCGCAAGGCCGAGCTGATCGGCATGCTCAACGCATGGAAAGCCAAGTACGCTGACCCCCTTTTTTTTTTTTTTTGTATAAGCACCTGCTTTGTAGGAAATGCTTGAGGAGACTGCCAGTTGCGATAGATCAAAGGAGGTAAATGTGCTGTAGCCCACACGAAACACAGGTAAATCTGGGTTTAGTGGCGGGCGTAAGCGTTCAACAAAAAAGACCCACTTTGTAGTTGTATTGTTTTCTCCCCCTCTAGCCTCCTTCGAAATGAGCACAAGGCAGTCCCTCGAGTATTTTTTTGAGTCATTGCCGTGTGTTCCAATGTAAGCCTGAGCAACCGTCAACGTAGCAGTTTAGCGAAAGAGCGAAGGCCTTTTTTTTGTGTTGCGTTTGCGTTTTTCTGGTCCGAAGGGAGGGGTGGGTAGCCGACCAGACAACGAGCCGTTTGTCGACGCTTGCAACATATTAGTGATGATCCTCGGGCTGAATGATAAAATACGAGGCATTCCAACCACCAATCTCCATCCAAAAAAATGCGCTACGGAGAGCCCACAAGTCCACAGACACTGAACAAGCAGGCTCAAACAAGATGGTTAAAAAACGTGAAAAAAAATAACTTGCACTCTTAGTATTGAAACAGCTGAGCCGGTCCATCCCCTCTTGATAGACCGTGATAGACCGAAGAATACAGCACCGGGCAATTCGATGCAGCTCTGGGGACTAGGAGACCGTGATTCACTGTGATAAACAGTGACAGGCACGTCCGTCACAGCGTAACACAAAATCCACTCTACAACAGGTACCGTGAAGAGAACGGGAAGGAGCCGAAGAAGGCGCACATCAAAGCCGATCCCAGCATCGCGCCCGTTTACGCAGAATATCTAGAAGTGGAAGCCGCGTTGAAGGCAGAGCAACGAGCGAAGAAAGAGCAGCCACCCGCCAGCCCCGGCGACACCCCGCCGCCGAAGCAGCCGGAACCCGCCGCCAGCGCTGACGCATCGGTGCCCGCAGAGCAGCAGCAGGCCCCTGAACCTGTGCCGCCTCCTCCGGAGGACGAAACCGACCAGCCGACCGCTGAGCTTCGGCAGAGCACAGCGCCTGAGACAGCGCTGGAAGCCAGTACCAACAACGTCGCAGACGCGCCAGGCGCGCAGACCGGCGAGAGTCTTCCGGAAGGCCAGAACGACCCTCCGCCCAGTGACGCCAACATCGACAAAACCACGGAAGAGGCGCCGCCCGCTCCGGAGGATCCCGCCGCGGCCGAAGGCCGAAATGTGTCCGATTCTGCGCCGAAGGCCTCCGACGATCCTGCTCCGGTCGAAGCCTCGGAAGAGACGGCACCAGCTTCCAAAGACCCAAATGCTTCCGATTCAGCGCCGAACGAAACCCCCGATGGGGCCACCGCACACCCCGCGGAGCCTGACGGCCCGGCTCCGGGCCAAGCCTCCGAAGAAACAGCGCCGGCAACCAAAGACCAAAATGTGTCCGATTCTGCGCCGAACGACACCCCCGACGAGGCAGCATCCGCACCAGTACACCACGCAACCCCCGAAGATCCTGCTCCGGGCGGAGCCTCGGAAGAGACAGCGCCAGCGTCCAAAGACCGAAATGCCTCGGATTCCGCGAAGAACGAACCCGCAGACGATACGGCCGCCGCACCCCACGCCACCCCCGACGATGCTGCCCCACCGGTTGCATCCCGCGAGGAGGCGACCCCGATCGCCGCACGAGAGAATCCACTGGCAGCGCCGCCCAGTGACCCGACGGACGCAGCACCATCGGTTGACCCGAGTCCAGCGGCGCTGCCGGCCGAGGGAAATACGGAGGAACCTCCGGCGAAGGTCGTACCGTCGCCCGAAGCCGATAGCCCGGAAGTCAGGCAGGCCGGCGGCGGCAGCGAGGCCGACGCGCGGAAAAAGCGGGTGAAGAAGCTGGTCAAGGAGCTCAACGCCTGGAAGGCGGCGTACAAGGCTGAAAACGGGAAGGACCCCACGAAGAGCATCCTCGAGTCGGACCCGACCATCTCGCCCCTGTACGCCGAGTACAACGCCCTCCGCCGCGAAGCGGGCCGGTCGAAGTCGCCGAACCCCGACACCGCAGACGCGGCGCCCGCCGCCCGAAGCCCGCCGACCCCCGCGGACCCCCCCGCGCCGCCGCCGCCGCCCGACGCAGCGTCCCCGGCTCCGGCGCCGGGAGACAGCGACCTGCCCAGGGATCCCGACGACTTCGCGGCCATGCCGCTGCCGGAGCTGAAGAAGGTCGTGCAAGTTCTTGTCAAGCAGCTGGACGCCTGGAAGACGCAGTATGGCCCCCTCCCCTTTTACCACCAAAAACAACCCACACCCGCACGGCCCTTACTTGCCCGAAGAGTCTCCCGGAGACCCTAAGTTTCCGGAATCTGAAGCGAACTTCATAACTCCAAATGCAGCCGAAGAGAAAGCGAACAAACGTTGCATCACTTTGCGCGTGTCACGGGTGTGTGGCAGCCGCATGCGAATCCATGTCGTTCGCTAAGGATGTGCGCTGAGAACTCTCGTACGCGGACGATGCCACCCCCTGCTATCCAGACTGATGCTTCTGGACCTCCTGAAGACGCTCTCATTCTCAACGAGGCGGGAGTACCACTCGACGCTCAGGCTCGGAGGCAAAAATATGCACTGCGAACGTTCGCGTGCTGGGAGGGCTGCTCTCTCAGTTGGGAGAATGGACCACCTCGAACTGAGTTGAGCGGGGTTGTTGGGCGATGGGAAATTTCTCTCCTGGGATCGCCCCCCGGCGATTGACACCCAGCTCAAGACACAGGACGGGGATTGGTAGGATCAGAAAAGGCAGAAGGCTTCGTGTTTTTTTTTCTGAAAAGTCGGGCAAGCTTCCTGACGAGCATGCAACCCGGTTTTTCACAAAACAGCCTCAAACTTCTGTTTGCCGGCTCAGGTGTAGTAAAACTGGTGTCGGTCGCATTAGTCAACCTTGGTAGAACGAAAGTGTGCAATGTCTACACCCTTCACTACCCGACTCCCAGCTTCAACGGAGACCCTCACCTGACCTAAATATTCATTCACGAAAAATTCAACCTCAAGAAATGCTAAAACTGCGGTTTTGCAGCGGAGACAATGGAGTCGAAGAACACTGGACCTTCCAACCTCAAGAAAGGCTAAAACTGCGGTTTTGCAGCGGAGACAATGGATTCAAAGAACACTGGACCTTCCAACCTCAAGAAACGCTAAAACTGCAGGTTTGCGGCGGAGAACGGCAAGCAGCCGAGCTCGAGCGATCTACGCAACGACGAGACAGTGCGCCCCCTCTTTGAAAGGTACACAGCGGCGCATCGGGAACTGAAGGCGAAGAAGAAAGCCGGTTGAGACAAGAGCGCAAAGGCTTCCAGTTTGGGTGCATTTTGTTGATCGTCGGGGTCATTGCCAGAAGGTGGGATGGGCGCATGTCCGACCCCCCCCCCCCCTTCAAACCCAAGAAACATTTTCCCCCGGGAAACTAAGATTTTCCCCCCCGGCCCTCCAGCCAGACGCGACGAAGCGACTTCACGGGTTTTTGGCAAGGTATGAAAAGCTACGTATCTTCGTCGAGGGTCTGCCTTCCTTGATTCTGGATCGACCAAGCTTTCCTTGGTACATGCCATGGCATCAAAGCCGCCTGTAGAGTAGTGTTAGTGTACAATATACAAGAACGTTAGAGAGCAAAGCAGCCAAAGGCGTTCGTCCTTCCCTTTATTCAGTCTAGTACGGAGGAGCTCCCGCCAACCACAAGCGTGCCTACGGATGGCATGCAAAACACACGTGTCGTACGCGTTCGAATGGCAGCCTTTCAGCAGAACTCTTCGGAATTTTGTTGAGGTGGAAGTCTTCGAGATACGTGTGGTACTGTACGTTTCATTCGTAAAGCGAGTGCGTTATAGCCTCAGGGCAGAACCCGCAATCAACGGAGTCGTGAGATCACGCTGGGATAGTGTCGTGCCCTGCAAAGTTGTTTCTCGTCACACATTCCCTCCTCCCTCCTCATCAACCGGGACTCGTTTCGTCTCGCGTGCATCCTGGTTGATTCAATGTACTGATGATAAGGGTAGCCTCATCTTCAGCGAAAAAGGCATGCATGCGCCGCATAAGCGTTCGACGTTTTTTCAAGTAATCAGGTGCCTTCAGGCACCTAGTGCCTAGAGCAGTCCAAGCCGAGTCACAAAAAAGCGGCTTCCCAAGGAGCGGGGTTCGGCGCGTGTGCAGAAACTCCCCAGGATATAGACGGCTGCCGCAAGAAACCAGAAGGGCAGAGCGCAGTGGCAGGGTCGCTCTCATTCTTCTCGGTTTACTGAGCCCCTGGAGAGTTTCAGCATCATTCGATGCCCTACCGCTATCACTACCGTGAGGAGTTGCTGAGAGTGGAGCCAATGGAGATAGCGGATTGATATTGCAGAACCGGCGGCATGACCGAGTTGTTCCCCACCACTCCATTGCGCAATGCGTGCGCCGCCGCTGCAAGTTGGGCATATATGTTGCTGTGCTGTGCATTCGTTCCGTTTTGCCTTGCGAATGAAAAAACCCCCCACTTTCCCTCCGAGTACCCACGGCCTTCTCGCTGCCGATGTTTCGATTCGCGCCCGACAAGTCTCCTTCGTTTCCGCTGCTCCTCTCCCGGGGACAATCTGGGTTGCTGTGCTCTGTTCTCCCATTTGCAGCTCTCGTGTGGGCGTACCTAGCGCAAGCGTCCATCCGCCACGTGTAGACTTTGCGAAGGGTATCAGCATCCGCATTCTCGGAGATGGGCAGACCAGAGTGTCACGAAGAAGGTACAGGTGCGTGACGCTGCCTCTCCCTTTTCGATTCATCGTTGTCGTCCCCAACACTGAGCGATAGTCGCAGGCAAACACTTGTGCAGATGAGCTACGGGGCACAAACGGGAATTGGCAGTCGGCCCGGGGTGACTCAGAAGCACGCTACTCTGATGGTGCAAGCAAGCAGACCAACCACCCAAGGACATACCGCGCAGATCAAGGTTCAACACTCGGGGTCCACATGGGCCGCCAACTTTGTCTGGCGAAAAGCAAACCTCCAAATACTCTATACGTTAAACATCTAAAAGCTTGAGGAGAAAAGTCCGTGGAGCCGAGGCACAACGGAAGGAGGAGAAATAACGGCACCTGAGTGAGGGCTGATTGGGTTTTGTGTGTTAATCGGGAAACTTAGAAAAAAATATTTCTGTGACGAACTACCGTCAGACGAAGGCTGTGAAGAGTTCCCGTCAGACGAAGGCTGTGAAGAGTTCACGAACTGCAACGCTCAACGCACAGCCTCGACCAGAACCGTAAAAGGAACACTAGAAAAAGCAAGAAAATGAGGACTGCGACCGTGGCTGCGTTCGTCGCCTGCTGTGCCCTCGTGCACGCAGGCGCGAAGGAAGAAGGCGAGGCTTTCCTCGCGAACAAGGCGACGGAGCCGGGCGTGTTCTCCCTCCCGTCGGGCATGCTGGTGAAGGTACTGGCCAAGGGCAGCGGCATGACCCCCGCGGCTCGTGACTCGTGCAAGGTGCACTACAAGGGGACCCTCCCCACCGGCAAGCAGTTCGACAGCAGCTACGACAGGGGCCAGCCCGCCACTTTCGCGCCGAACCAGGTCATCAAGGGTTGGACCGAGGCTCTGCAGCTCATGTGCGAAGGCGACAAGTGGGAGCTTTCGATCCCGTTCAACCTGGCCTACGGCGCGGCTGGCCGCATGCCCAACATCCCAGGGTACTCTCCGCTGCTCTTTGACGTCGAGCTGATCGAAGTCAACGGCGGCAAAGGCACGGCCTGCGACCGTACCGCGCTCCAGGAGCTCCTCGGTGGTGTCTCTTACGAAGAGATGTAAGCACCCCACGCGTATTTCTTTTCGAGCATTGCATTAAATGCATTCCCCTCTTTTCTTTTCTTTTAGCAAGCGCTTGCTTTTTGCAAGGGATGCTCGAGGAATCCGCCAAGCCAAAGCACGGAAACGCGCTGAAACCCACGCCAAAACACAAGGAGAGGTGAGGTGGAGGTGTCGACACAACTCATAGGCGAATCTGAGTGGGGTCGGCTGTTTACTGGAGCGCGGCATCTTCCGAGTATTTCTCTTTCTCTCACTCTCGCTGTCTCTCTTATTCTAAGCTTTCTTTTCTTTGAGACTTAACTTCACCACTCCTTTTCACCAAACCGTGAGAAGAAGACCGGCACGAGCTATTTCTTTTTTCCGGGGGCACTCTTGCACTGAAGAGAACATTTCCGCAGAAGAAAATGACCATTGTTCCTCGTCGATGCGAAGGACAATTTGTTAAAAGAATAAAACAAAACTACGCAGTTCTTTACCTCGTTGTTTCATTGCACGACCTAACGTTCGGAAGTTGTCTTGGCCGACCTGCTCTTGTAACGGGGGCTGCCAAGCTGCACTTCGAAGGCTCCTTTTTTACGCTTTACCCGTTCGTTTTTCAGTTTCTTTTCGCCCGCCGCGACTTTGCTGTTTACCGGGTGCCGAAAAGAAAGAAGAAAAGCCGTTGACAAGCGCAAGGCGGTGTGCTGAAGTGCCTTGCTCCTTGAACAGACCGCTTTTCTCCTTTTGCGTTCGGTGTCGAGCACAACCGGTTTAACCCGCCTGTCTGTCGGACAGTTGGGATCAGCTTGTAGTCAAGAGTTTCCGCGCTTCGTATTGTCTGATGAGAACTGCCTTGAAGAAAGGGTGAAGTAAGAATACGTCCTTGTACCTGATATTACTAGCGCAAGGGAATGCTGAGTGACGTCCTTAACTCGGGGAAACAAAAAAAGCTTGGGCGAGGTCCACCGATGGTTCACCGCATCCTGGGATCTCAGCACCTCGAGGTCGTGGTATCGATTCCTGCTGGTGGTAGTGGTGCATACGTATCTACTTACGAGCAAGGTCCTGCGCGCGTTCGAGCCACCGGGGAACTGCTAAGCTGAACGAAGGCGGCTTTATCGCCCCGCGGCGCGGGCAACCCGTCCTGTTGTACTCCGAACTTAGACACAGGCGTGTTGTATCCCCTCGACCCGAGGCTCCGTCTTGGGCAGGTGGGCGCGATCCGTGATGATTGCAACGAGTCGCACAGGGACGCTCTCGAAAACCAGCCTCTCTGAGGGGAGGAGCTCGCAACTCGCAAAGCTGATGTGACCTTGGACCATAGGTTCTGATCACGAGCGATGTACACGGTGAGCTCAAGTAAAAGTTGTTCTTAATAACGGACCCTCCAGCGAACTTCCACTCGAGAGAAAAAAAGAGAGCGATAGCAGTTTGCTAGAACATGCGGGCCCGTGACGGCACGACGGCTGCACTGCTCCTGCTGCTGCCTCTGGCGGTCCAGGCTGCGTGCTCGTGCGATTCTCCTACTGGAGAAGGGCTGCAGTCCACCTTCTGGAAAAACCGCCTCACTTCGGGGCTGAAGTTCCTCCCGGATCTCTCCGAAGGAAGCGCACTCCGGAACAGCGTCGAAGGGCGGTTCGAGAGGGCTGGTGGCAACCTGAACCAGGACCAGATCGGCACCGCGTGGCCTGGGGTCCCCTCGAAGTATTCGACGGACTACGCCAGTCTGCACACTGGGTATCTGCGGGTGGAGAGTGCTGGGAGGTACACGTTGCACGTTCAGTCGAATGACGGTTCGAGAGTTTTTGTGGGGGACGCCGTCTCGATCGACCACGATGGGGAGCACGCAATGCTCCCGGAGAAGGCAAGCGCACCGGTGACCCTCGGCAGCGGCCTGGTCAAGATCGAAGTGTGGCACTTCCAAGGGGCGAAGACTGCCGGCGTGCGGTTGTCTTGGACGCGGCCGGACGGCGTCAAGGAAGTGATTCCGACCGGCGCGCTGTCGCACTGCAGCTCGTGCGACTGCCCGTGCGCCGCGCCGGCGAAAGCGGGGCTGCACGGCGTGTTTTGGAAGAATTCGCTCACCGAAAGCCTGACAGCGCTTCCCGACTACGACGACCTCTACTACAACCAAGCCGGCAGGGCTGAACGCACGGCCTTGAACCTCAACCAAGCTCAAACTGCGGTATCCTGGCCCGGGCTGCCGCAGAGTTACGTCACATACTACGCGGACGTGCACGTTGGGTTCCTGAAGGTGCCGGTGTCCGGAAGCTACCGGCTGCACATTCAGTCGAACGACGGGTCGAGAGTGACGGTGGACAACGCGGTTGTCATCGATCACGACGGAGAGCACGGCATGGTCGAAAAAAGCAGCGGCGTGCTGTCGCTGAGGCAGGGGTTCGTTTTGCTCGAGGTGCAGCACTTCCAAGGCGCTAAAACGGCGGGACTCGTCCTCCTTTGGACGCGACCTGGCGGATCGAAGGAGGTATCCGCCTTTTTAAATTATTAGCCAGCGGCCCACATGCAATGTGTGAGGAAGCTGAACCGCCGAAGTAGGACCTTCTGATCATGTTCAGTTGCCAATTTGCCACCTGAAACTACGTCCAGGACTTGGGCTCAGGGTAGTGCGGTCAACGAAAACTCTAGTTTCCCTTTCTACTTTCTCCTACTCTCGCGGTGTACGGTTTTCGTTGCAAGCATGCGAATCCTGCAGGGAGTTTGGCCAAGACCTTCCTGAAGAAACACTAGACCGCACGAGTCAGTTTGCATATATTTTGCACTCTCTTCAAGGTCTTCATGCAACCTTCCCTATCCGAGCGAGCATGGTGCTGCACGAGCAACACTGCACAAATGCAAAATGTTGTAGTTTGAGGTCTGGGCGACTCAGCATAGACTCAGCTTCTACCGGCTACACATTTAGATGAGCGGTTCCTCCAATGCACACAGGTAATCCCAGAAGGCAGCTTGATGCACTGCGACGCTTGCGTCAGGCCTGTGGCCCCGTCTCCCTTGCCACGGACGCCGCAACCAACGGCCGCGCCGACGCCGTTGCCGACGCCTGTTCCCACACCTGTCCCAACGCCTGTGCCCACACCTGTCCCAACACCTGTTCCCACGCCTGTGCCTACACCTGTCCCAACGCCGCCACCAACAGCGATGCCGACTACCGTGCCTGCAGCTGCGGGTTGCTCGTGCGCTGCGCCTTCTGCGCCAGGACTCGTCGGTGTCTTCTGGAAAAACGACATGACGTCTTCTCTTTCACAACTGCCCGACCTCACTGCGGGGAGTGCCCTCAGAACCGCGACCAGCGGCCGCGTCCAGCGCGTCGGCGTCAACTTGAACCAGGACCAGACTGGGGCTGCTTGGCCCGGGCTCCCTTCCACGTACACCACTAACTATGCGGATGTGCACTTCGGGTACCTCGTTGTGCCTGCGTCCGGATCCTACGTCTTGCACATCCAGTCGAATGATGGGTCGCGCGTGTTGTTGAATGGGGCGGAAGTCATCAATCACGACGGCGAGCACGCCATGATTGAGAAAAGCAGCGCTTCTCTTTCACTGACGCGAGGCGTGATCCCGTTGGAGGTTCAGCACTTCCAGGGGCTGTTCACCGCCGGGATCAAGTTGTTCTGGACGAAGCCGAGTGGCGCAAAGGAAATCGTCCCTGTGTCAAACCTTGCGCACTGCACCGCCTGCACTGGCACGACCGACGCGCCAGTCCCCGCGCCAACGCCTGTTCCTACACCCATGCCAACCCCAGTCCCCACGGTAGCCCCCACGGCCGCGCCTACCCCAGCTCCGACTTCGGATGGGACTTGCTCTTGCGGCAATCCGGGTTCTCCGGGGCTTGTGGGTGTTTTTTGGAAGAATGCGATGACGTCGTCGCGGACTATGCTCCCGGACCTCTCCCCAGGCAGCGCTCTCCGAACGTCGTTGGTGGGGCGGGCCGAACGTATCGGCGTCAACCTGGACCAGGATCAGACAGGATCCGCGTGGCCCGGACTGCCTTCGGCTTACACTTTGGACTTTGCCGACGTCCACTTCGGGTATCTCGTCGTGACTGTTCCCGGGGTGTATGTTTTGCACGTCGAGTCGAATGACGGGTCTCGCGTGCTGTTGGACGGAGTCGAGGTGATCAACCACGACGGCGAGCACACGATGGTCGAAAAAACCAGCGCTCCCTTGTCCTTGGCGCCGGGCGCTGTCCCGCTCGAAGTCTGGCACTTCCAGGGCCAGGGCACGGCGGGCATCCGGCTGCTCTGGACGAAGCCGGGCGGCGCGAAGACGGTCGTCCCAGCTGCGAGCCTGGCGCACTGCGCGGCCTGCGCCGGGGCGCAGCCCACGCCGCCGCCGCCGCCGCCGCCGCCGCCGGGCGCGGCGGAGGTGTTTGTGACCGGCGAGCTGAGGGTGTGGCACAAGGTCACGGTGGCGTTTCGGGGGCCGGCGAGCGCCGAAGGCGCGGAGCCGAACCCGTTCGCGGACTACCGGTTGGAGGTCGTGTTCCGGAAGGGCGCTGTTGCGATGCGGGTTCCCGGCTACTTCGCCGCCGACGGAAACGCCGGCGAGACGTCAGCGACCGGCGGAGACGTCTGGCGCGCCCATTTCGCGCCGAGCAGCACCGGCACTTGGACCTACGAAGTGTCCTTCCACCAGGGCCCGGCGGCGGCCGTCAACGGGGGGGGGTCGCCCGTGACCCCGTACCACGGCGTGACCGGCAGCTTCGCGGTCCGAGCGAGCAACAAGTCCGGGAGGGACTTCAGGGCCCGCGGCCGGCTCGAGTACGTCGGCCGGCGGCACCTGCGCTTCGCCGGCGACGGATCGCACTTCGTCAAGGCCGGGGCCGACAGCCCGGAGACGCTGCTCGCGTACAGCGACTTCGACGGGACCGCCGGGGGAACCGGCGGCGACAAAAAGTACGCCCCCCACGTGCGCGACTGGCAGGCCGGCGACCCGACGTGGAAGGGCGGCAAGGGGAAAGGACTGATCGGGGCCGTCAATTACCTCTCGTCGACCGGCTGCAACGTGATGTCCTTCCTGACGTACAACGCGTACGGCGACGGGAACAACGTTTGGATGTACACTAGCAGGGACGCGAAGCAGCGGATGGACGTTTCGAAGTTGGAGCAGTGGGCGGTGGTGCTGGAGCACGCTCAGGCGAAGGGCGTGTATCTGCACTTTAAGACGCAGGAGACTGAAAATGACCAGAGGCTGGACGGCGGCGCGCTGGGTCCCGACCGTAAGTTGTACTACAGAGAGCTAATCGCGCGGTTCGGTCACAACCTGGCGCTGAACTGGAACCTGGGCGAGGAGAACACGCAGACCGCGCAGCAGGAGAAAGACATGGCCGCTTACTTCGCCGAGAACGATCCGTACAACCACCTTGTGGTCTTGCACACGTACCCGTCGCAGCAGAATCGTTACACTGCGCTCCTCGGAGCCGCGTCGAAGCTAACGGGGGTCTCCCTGCAGACTCGTTGGGACAAGGTGCACGACGACACGCTGAGGTGGGTGGACGCTTCGAAGGCTGCGGGGAAGCAGTGGGTGGTCAGCAACGACGAGCAAGGGGGAGCGGGCATCGGGATTCCGCACGATGGTGCGGCGACTGCTGGTTGGCCGCTGCGGAGTGAGCTGCGGCACGAGGTGCTCTGGGGCAACTTGCTCGCAGGGGGCGGCGGGATCGAAAGCTACTTCGGGTACCAGACGACGGACAACGACTTGAATGCGGAGAGCTGGCGCACGCGGGCGACGTGGTGGCGCAACTGCCGCGCGGCGCTCGACTTTTTCGCGCAGATCGACTTCGCCGCCGCCGAGAGCTGCGACGCGGCGTCGACGACGCCGGGCGGGTATTGCCTGTGCGAAGAAGGAGTCTTGTACGTCGTCTACGTCCCGGAGGACGTTTCGCCCGGCACGGTTGACCTGGGTTCCCCCTCCGCCACTGGAACGCTGAAATGGTACAACCCGCGAGTTGGTGGCTTCGCAGCCGGCAGCAAGACAGTGACCGGTCGCTTCGCTTCTCTCGGCTCGCCTCCTTCGACGGAGGACTGGGTCGCTGAAATCCGGCTATGATGGCGACGGGCCTCCGCGACCTTCCTGCGCCCCGGCAGGAAGAAGCGGCCGCAAAAGCTTCTCGCGGCTGCAGAGAATGAGTCTCTGCGTTCGCAGCGCAGGTTTTCGTTCCCCCTCTTTCCCACCTCCCTCCCTTCCCTTTTTCATATTCACAAAAGGAAAACACGGCTGACAAGTACGCGTCCTTCACGTTTTTCGAACGTCACAGTCGACCTGGGACCTTAGATCACTTGAGGGATCTTTAACGAGACCGTGGAATCTTCACCCGAGATCCTGGAATCTTCACTTGAGATCGCGACTCTGGTGCATCTCTTTGGGACCTCGTCATCGGCAGCGACCTACATTGGCTCTGACATGCTGCCTGCCCAGTCGCTCGTCGCAACACGAAATTCTGCCCTTTATCTACGAACGCCGTTCTCCTCTGCCGGGCTGCTGTGGGTGCAACCGGGGCAGGCCAACCCGTAAACGCGTAATCTCGCTGACTATTCGGCTTTTACGGGGCTTTGGGGGCTGCGACACAGAGCTTTTCAAGAGCAGTCTTCGAGTTCGCGGCGTGCTTCTGCCCCGTGTTTTTCGCCCCCTCCCTCCCTCCGTTCAAATTCAAACAAAAGAGAAAGCTATCCCAAACAACTTCCGCCAGTAGAGAAAAGCCTGCCTGAAGGAATCTACCGCCTTCCGGCAGGCTAGCCTGACACTTGCCGTCGTTGGGGAAAGATATAGTTACACCGACTCCGTCACCCTCGGTGACGGGGCAGCGGCCCGCAACGCGCCTCCGACGGAACGACTTACGCCCGCCTTAGAAGTAAGGGGTTGAAGTGAGGCGACCGGAAACGTCTCGGAGAGATGGTCCCTGCACTCCAACTCGTCTCTCTCTCTAGTTACGGCGGCGGTTA
This sequence comes from Diplonema papillatum, assembly GCA_030068145.1. Taxonomy (NCBI): domain Eukaryota; phylum Euglenozoa; class Diplonemea; order Diplonemida; family Diplonemidae; genus Diplonema; species Diplonema papillatum. Next base: position 34,548 of record JAPJBO010000140.1, read on the forward strand.
TGTGCATTCGCGTCCGCAGGCGTCTAAACGGGTATGGTTGACCTGATTGGACTTCCCTTCCGTCGTTGTCGAACCCGTTGAATGGGGGGCTGAAGGGTCACATCGATAAAGCTAGAAAGGAAGCATGTCGGCCGAGCAAAAGGAGAAGAAAATGACACCTCGGGCCCTTGGCCGCGCGAGTTTCAATCCCCATCCCCCCCCGGTCCTTCCCCCCGTCCCACCCCTCCCGTGACGGCGCGCCTTGGTCTCTTCGAACCAGCAGGCGAAAGATTCTTTATGAAGCGCCCCGAATCAACTATCAATAACGAAGCCCGTGAGGCGCACGACCCCTGAGCTCCAAACCCGCAACAGTTAGCTCAGCCGCACACCTCAGGACTGAGCTGTAGTACGACTGATGTTGCGACGCATGTTCACTACGTCTGTCAGCAACTGCGTTCATGTAGGTGATCCAAATGGCAGGCACCACTGGATGGTATTGCGATCTAGTGCATGCCAATGCAGTATCGCGGCGCCGGAGAACTGTAGAGCGGTACTCATTCTCTGGATGCTCTGTGTACCCTACGGGTGGAGGTAGCAGGACACGCAGTGCACCAGTTGCAAAGGGAACAGTGGCGACAGAAAGATGAGGAAAAAAACTGAATATTTGGGTTTTGGTTGCCGATTCACACGGAAGCACAACTTTTGGGTTTAGCGTCGGACGGAAGCGTTCACCAAATAAAATACGACCAATTTGGGAGTTGCTGTTTTGCGTTCTATTTTTCCTCCCGGCTTAAGCACTGGACGGCCCCTCTGAGTATTTTCAGCTCAGCTGTGCACGGTACACCGGGCTTCTTGGAAAGCTTGTTGTGCGCGCGCTTCTTTTGTGAAAATCGGACGAAATAGCTCCTTTCGAGCGGGCAATTCATAACAGTCCGCAAGCGAACACTCAGAACGACAGCGGCTTGCCCCCCATAACTGAACAGCATGCGTGCAAAGCACTGCGATACCGACGTTAATAAGGCCGAGTCCGCTTTTTCTCTGCTGGACACCGGCCATCCCCCCGCTTTGTTGTTATTTGGCAGCTCTGCCAAAGTTCATTCACCTCCCCCTCTCCTTGCTTCTTGGTAATATATGTGGTCGCGTGAGGATTCGACACAAGAGAAGATGTTGTGTCGGAGGCCGAAGCGTCGTTGCGCAAAACTTCAAAGAGTTCTCCTCTGCCACGTCACTGCCTTTGTTGGCTGTGTATGTTTGCCTTCCCATCGCATAAACTCGCAATTCGCAACGAGTGTAACCCAGTCGAACTACTATACGTTCGTCGCCCAGAGTACTATTTTGGTGCGTTGCATTTTGCACTGACATCGTATCGTAGACTCCAAATTGGCTTGAACCCCGCTTGGTTCTCACTTCAACACATGCAACTACACTTAGCCCCACCGAGGACGCAGTGGGCACAAGCAGCTTTTTGCTTCAAGTTTCACGACACCCGTCTCCAGAAATGAAACTGCCCTCTGCCCGTGGGACGTTCGCTGGAAGCCCTTCTTCCGTTCTCCTCTTTCGATCCGGCGCGCAAAACGAACGGGGGAAATGGCGTCGCTCAAGCCTCAAGATTTACTGCCACCAACACGTACTTGTCGTAGTCATGTAGCGAATCGAAGTCACAAGTAGGGCGCGTGTCCCGTGTGTTTAGAGAGTAAGCAATTGCTCAGACACGGTTGCGTAGGCACTAGAGAGCGATTGCTCAGACACGATTGCGTAGGCACTAGAGTGTAAGCGATTGCTCAGACACGGTTGCGTAGGCACGAGACGGATGCCTGCGCTCTCGCAGCTTGTGTTGTCCGGGCCGTGACTACCCTGCTCACGAAACGGTTCAATGCTCACGTACGCGCAAAAAACGGTGCTCCGCAGGAATCGACTGGGTCCGAATATGCGCTACCTATCGATTCAAAAATCGAGTGAGCACGCCCGTGTAAACTCATCTCACCTGAAACGCACCTGGCGGGATCCGAACGTGGGCCCAACGTGCCGTGCACCACGGCACGTTGGGCCCGGCGTTTGTTTTTGTGTTTTGCTACGGCGGAGCCTGCTCGGGCCTGCACAATTGGTTACGTTCTGGCGAACTAGGTCAGGGGTTCCTTGTGCCCCTGATTACTTCCTGTTGGACTCGGGATTGCGTCCAGGGAGTACATCACCGAACGCCTGGAAAGTGTCATTGCACACAGTGGTATTTGAACCGTCGTCCTTCTGTTTGGATATACACCGCCAGACCAGGTGTCCCTTCAACCTTCTACGGAGGCGGGAGCACACTGTTAAAAGATTATCCAAAATAGGAGTAATAACACACATAACGACGAAAGAAACAGCAAAACTTAATATCGGAGCGAAGGAGCGATGGGGCTCAAGACGCGCATGTATGTGAGGCGCATGAGCCGTTGGTATGCATTTCCTCTCTGGCAGTAGGAACCGTGTCCAGACGGATGAAGAGGCTTGTGGGGAACGCTTGGCAGCCGGGTTCGTCTTTGCTCCCGCAGCTCGTGAATTCTCCGAAAATCTTCCGCGTGCACAGCTGGTTCCAACGAATGCACGAAAAACGCGCCAACTACACTCTTCGTCCGGCAATAACCCGGCAGTTCAACAGTTCAAGCTTGCCACGACATCGACGAAAGTGCCGCCGAAAACCCGTCACCCGGAGACTATAAACACCGGATCTATAAGTGAACTTACACTCTGAAAACAAGAACGATTCACAAAGTAGCTGCCGCCAGTTATCGGCCTATTAGTTAGCAGCCGGTCGGTAAGCATAGCACATGCACACATCTACTCTGTTCACGGCGGTTGAAGCATCTTCTCTTCTCCGAGCAGCAGTAAAAGGCTTGAGTAAAACCAATCTCTAGCAAGGTTTTGCACGCCAACACACTACTTGCACAGCTGTGGCGCTGTTGTGGAGACGTCGAATTATATCGCACGCGCCTCGGGCCGGTTGATGAGAGACGTGTACGACGCGTACACAGCGCAGATGAGCAGCGGGGCCGTCGCGTCGGTGACGGACAGAATGTCGAAGTTCTGGGGAACCTGGGCGACGCGTCTCGGGTTCAAGCGGAGGGTCGTCGTCCGCAGGCGGAAGCGCAACGCGCGGCACCTGGCCAGCCTCGAGCAGGAGCTGGAGACGCTCAAGCTGCAGCTGTCCGTCCTGTCGGCCCCTGCCCAGGCGCACAGCTACCCCGGGTGCCCTACCACTCACTCCCCTTCGGAGACGGCACCAGGCCGCCTCCCGAAGCCCGTGACGCCACCTCGCTACGCGCGCCCGCCTGCACCCGGCTCGAGACGCCGTGCAGGGCCTCCCAGCGCCGCGAAGGTATTTCGCGTTCTTCTTGCTTTTTCTTTTTGTATAAGCACCTGCTTTGTAGGAAATGCTTGAGGAGACTGCCAGTTGCGGTAGATCGAAGGAGGTAAATGTGCTGTGCCCACACGAAAGACAAGAAGGCAAGAAAGAGGTAAATCTGGGTTCAGTGGCAGGCGTACGCGTTCAACAACCCATGCAGTGTGTGAGGAAACTGAACCGCCCAAGTAGGACCTTCTGATCATGGTCATTTGCCAATTTGCCACCGGAAACCACGTCAGGATTTGGCTTCAGGGTGGTGCGGTCGTTGCTGCTGTACTTCTAATCACACACTGTGTCACAATGCGTGAGAAAAGTGACTGCCTGAGTAGGACCTTGTGACCATGATCGTTGGTCGATTTGCCACTCGGATCGAATGTCCAAGTTCAGGGCGGAGGAGATGAGGGCGCTATCACTTTGCGTTCCGCCAGCTTTTCGTCAAAATGATCACGCACCGCATCCACCGAAAACAACTCTCTCTTCCCGCCATCATTGTTATCAATCGATGGTGGTAGCATTGCGTTTTCATGGTGCGACGGGTCCGGAGGCTCGGGACACCGCAAACTCCAGCACGACAATGCGAAACGGCTCTGGGGACTGTATCTGCAGAACTACCAGCATGTGAGTCGCATGGACGGCTTGGCAACTTGAATCAGGAAGACAAAGGTCACTCACCCTGGAAAAACCGCGTTGCTGGCGGAGGCACCGCTTATCAGTATGTGTGCGAAGAAGACGATCGCGGGGCCAAAGCAAACACAATTCTCCACAGGTTCAACTCCGCCCCGTCCAGGCTCCGGTTGACGAATACGGCGCATAATCTGCAGTTCGCTACAGCTGCCACCATCTCTCCAGCCCGTTGTCTCCTCAGACCTCTGAGGTAGACTCTGTATCTTATCCACGAACTACGCGCGCCAGCAAGAAATCGTTGGAACGCTCACACACCCCTAGCCGCGGCACACCGCAAGAGAAAAAAGTTGGAGAGATACAAAAATGAGAAACTCCTTCCCCCGCACTCGGGTCTCCAACACTCTCTTTTGCGACGCATCATGCCCCACCCACACACACGCACACCTATGTTCCTTTTATTTCTTCCTTCTCTCGCTTTTTGTTTCGTTTCTCTTTCAATTTGTTTCCATGGATGGCGGAGATTGACCTGCTATTTTGTTTGCCGGCACGCAACGGAGGGAACAAGACTCGTTCACGCGGAAACACGTTTACCAGCGACGAGGGTGTGCACCGCACAGACAGCCATCTCGATTTTGTAAACGCCAGGCCGTACGGTTTGCCAGACAAGAAACCTGGTGCCTGACCTGGTGCGTTCTCCGGGTTCACTTCTTCACGAACACAGACAGGCGCGGTTTGAACCCTCACCGGTTGCACACTGCAACCGGCGCCTGCCCCACGGCACGAAGCGACCACCCGAGGTCGACAAGTTAGATGGAAACCAGGGGATTAGCTTCTATATCCACATTTGGACTGTCAGTCCAAATTTGGAAAAGCCGGCGGGGAAAAGGAAGAAAAGAACCGGCACCACACCATCACCCAGGCCCAGCAGTGTCGTGAAGATACGTCGCGTCGCGCTGTGTTGAGCCCATTCCTGACGCAAAAAGCCGTTGGCGGTCCAAATTTGGAAAATGGGCCGGAGACCAAGCGAATGCCCTGATGGAAACAAGCGCCGCAAACATGAAACGACGCTAGAAAGAGGTAGCCATGAGTGAATGATGCAGACTACCTGACTGACTATCGCCACAGATTGTTTACATTATCATAATCTAAAACGCTTTCACGCTAGCTCGGTCAATACACAGCAACTGCCGAGCCTTGGCACTATTCTGGCGCGCAACCTTTCGAGTTGCCCTACAATAATAACAATCGTAACAATGTATTGCGGAGGCTCTAATATTGTGTAGGCACCCTGTTTTGGTGGTTCAAACAGAGTCCGGGACCTGGACCACCAAGAGGCGTGCACAAACATAAGTCTGCAACGCGAGGTATTTTCGTTGTTACTGGGGGGACGGGTCAATGTTGCATGAAAACCCAGTCTAAAGAAAACAGAAGCACCCTGATGAGAATTTGTTGCCATGTGGAATTCCCTCAATGATTCGCGACGTTGGTAGGCAGCCCCCCCTCCAGGAAGGTTGGCATGCCGACGTCTCCTCACCAATGCAGCACTGCGCGCGCCATGCAACTTCTACGAGTTTTCTTTCCCCGAATACCCTTCCCCCAGACAGACGGAGCTGGCTGGAAAACTGATGAAACTGCGTCGTCCATCACGAGCGTTGAGGCCGTTTTCTCACATGAGCCGGCGGGCACGATGCAGAGAAAAAGAGCTTGTGAGCTAGTTGACGTTTCCTACCACACACGCACAAACGCAGTGGCTGAACCTGCGAGGTTGCGGACTGCTGAACGCCGAATGAACCTAAACGCCCGGGAGCATGGTAGCAGTCCTTCCTATTCTGACCGAGATAGACCGCGTGAAGCAGTTTCAGGGTCAGGAAGTGAGCTGGCTCAAGTCGAGATCTGGACGAACACTTACACTCCTTCGTTTTGGGGCTCGGGACACTGTTCACGCGATCAGATTCTCCATCCCGTGCAAGGCAAGGCAGGCCGCAGCTCTTGTGCGTGTTGCTTCACGCCCCTCCTCTATACCTCCCTTGCTTCTCTCCACTCACGCTGCCGCCAGCGTGTTCATAGCGACGGACAACCCACGAACCCTCTGTACGCGTCACGCAGGACACTGCAGGACTGAATGATATGCTCTCCCCGCGTCCACACATCCACACACACACACCCCCTCCTCTCTTGCCCCTCTCGACTCACTAACCACTAACACCCTTGTCTTGTCTTGTCAAATTTCTATACCGACGACGCTTCTTTTCCTTTCCAAGAGCTCAAAAAACGGTATCGTGGATGAAACTGGAACACGAACTACGAAGGACGACGCTGCGGCCAGGCAAAGATGAAATCTTTCGTCGCAAGGTCGGACTGCTGAAACAGCCGAAAACGCCCAAACCAAGAAGCGAAAAAGAGCCCGGGACCTCCTCCCTGTGTGGTCTCAAAGTAAAGAAAGGACGGTTCGTGTTTCTTCTTTTTTCCACCTGTCCTACCGACGGCTCCGCCCGCAATTCGCCAAATCGAAAGAACACCGAATCGGCTTCCTTATCAATGTATGTGGGATGCCGCGTATCTACGTACCGCTACAGGAGTAGCTGGTGGTTGTTCCAAAGGTATGCGTCGTGCCTAACGGCGTCGATTAGCTCAAACGAAATACAGCGCCGCACCTGTGAGGCTGGCTTTCCGTCGACCTTCCAGTTATAGGCCAGTCCATCTCTTCCTGGTAGACTACGGTGTACCGTGGTGGACAGGTCCAAGCAACTATATGCTCCATGGAATAGGGATGGGCCTGGTAGACCATGGTGTACCGTTGTACGACGTGATAGACAGCGTACACGGTGAACTCCAGCAACTTTTACTCGAGTGAAACCAGACTCTCCAAAAGCGGGTGTGCCATACCCGGAAATAGGGTGTGAAATAGGGTGTGCACACCCTATTTCCGGGTGTGGTCACACCCGCGCTTGAGGCCGGACTTTAGCTCGAGCAAAAGTTGCAGTAGTTCACCGTGTAAGTCAATCTCATGCAGTTCCAGGAGATAGAGGTGGGCCGGCTCAATAGTTGATCACGGGTGTCGGAGAGAAAGAAAGAATGTAGGCGGCGGCAGTGCCCGAGAGGCTCCTGCCTGCTCTGCCCAATTTGCACTCGCTCGTTCTTTCTTCCCTCTTTTCCCCTCACGGCTTCGCACCTTCCGCTTCTCTTAGTTTTGGCGGTTTTGCGAGGCGGCGGCGCGGACCTGGCATGTGATGCGGCGGGGGGCAACATGTGTTTCGCGGACACCCTGCGCCATGGGGGGGGGCAAACCTTTACGCGGCTGCAGACATCAATGCCAGAACTGCAGGCTACCGATTTCCCAAGCACAACTATCAAGGCGTTGCCTACCGTAGGGCTTGACGCTTACCGAACAAGCGAGGCACTCAGTTACTTGTACCTCGAATTCAAGCTTTGAATGCTGCGGTTGACGGTTTCTAACTGACCTGACTCCTCTACGACACCTTAGAACCCAGAAACATCAGGGACCAGGGTAAAGAAAGAAAGTTCAGAATACCGCAACCGAAGGCACGAGAAGACGCTGAAAGTCAGTCATGTTATGCGACAACGAAAAGTAAAAAATAACCGAAACTTTGCACACCTTCTTTACGAACAGCTGCTGGCTACACACGGGCAGCAAGCGTCTGCAATCTGGAGCTCAACCCCTGGAAACGGCCGGAGAGATCCAGCCCGTGACTTGCTACAAAGGCGACTCTCCCTCTCTAAAGCCAAACGCGCCGCGCGCTGCAAGGGTTTTTCTATCTTGAGCAACAACAAAAATGCGACACCAATGCAACACGCGGCAGGGAAACCAAAGAAAGAAACGGACTTTTGCTCCGAGGGAGGAAGAGGACGCCGATGATGACGCGCGCAAGCCGCAGCTAGAAAGAAAAGCGGGAAAGCGTGGTCTGTGCGGCCGTACGGAATGTCCACTCTCGACGTGTTGCTGCATACACCTCACGCCTCGCGGGAGCGCGCCCGCGAAGATGGCGCAGTGCGTGGGGTGCCGGCTGCGTCAGGGGAGCGTCTGCAAGATCTGATGCTCGTCCATCGCTGGCAGAACAGCGCGGTGCCCAGCGATAGTAGCCGGAAGCTGTCGTCCGACGAGCTGCTGTCGTTGCTCCTCGTTCGATCTCCGAGTCGCAACACGCCGCCGCCACGTGCACCTAATGCACCATATGCACCATCCAGACAGTTGAAAACACTCAATGACCTTCCTCTCACCACGCCTGTATCCAATACGTCAGCACCGGCTGCACCACATGTTGAGTATGTGCACTCCCTTTGCGCCTTACATGGCTCCAGGAAAGAAAGAACCCCTCGTGCCTATCGTGTCTGGCCGCGGTCTTCATCGTTCGCCATGGTCATGCTTCAAACCTCTGCCTCCAACCCCCGAGCCGCCTTGTGTTATTCCCGGACCAGTGTTATTCGCGAACCATTTTTTGTCGATTTGTGTTTGCATTTGAATATCTTCACCCTCAGTTAGGGTTGTGTCCTCCCGCAACGAACGCGTGCTGGTGATGTGTTTGCTTGAACGGCGCGGAGTTGGCGAAAAGGGGACGCACAAAATATTCAAAAATGTTCCGCCAGTTCCCAACCCAGGTGCAGGGGGATCCCGGCGGTTAACGACACACACGCGGCGATCGGGGCAGCCACATGCGCATTTGAAGGGCAAAACGCATCCACAAAAAATACTCGACGAAGCTGCTTCGACTCCGAATCGAAGGGACGGGTAAGGGGCAAATACAATACAAACACAATCTGATTCGTTCTTCGCTTGCACCACCGTGTGTTGTTTTCTCACTCAGGACTTTGACCTGGTGCTGCTGCTGCCTTGCTGTTGCTGCCTTGCCGCGGCTTCCTTGCTGATGCCGCCTTGCCGCTGCTGGCTTGCCTGCTGCTGCTGCCTTGCCGTTGCATCTTGCTGCTGCTGCTGTTGCTGCTGCTGCTGCTACTTTGCCGCTGCTGCCTTACCGCTGCTATCTTGCTGCTGCTGCTGCCTTGCCGCTGCTGTCTTGCTGCTGCCACCTTGCTGCTGCTGCCTTGCCGCTGCTGTCTTACTGCTGCCACCTTGCTGTTGCTGCCTTGGCGCTGCTGTCTTGCTGCTGCCACCTTGCTGCTGCTGCCTTGCCGCTGCTGCCTTGCTGCTGCCACCTTGCTGCTGCTGCCTTGCTGTCCTGCTGCTGCTGCTGCCTGTTGAGTAGGGGTGGACCTGCATGACCTCACGTCCGTTCAACACGTGGTTCGGTAGTTACAGCACTTGGGATCCCTTCTGTTCTTTGTCGGGCAGCATCGTCGAGCATTTCCTTTCAAGCTGGCGCTTATGTAAAAACACGAACCACAACAAGCACAAGTGCAAAGCACCAACATGCGAAGCAAAAAAACAACCACACACAGAGCGGTTCCACCCGAATGGCACCAACAAACGGCCGGCGTCGTGCCCAGCAGGCATCCCGCGTCCCGCTCGCGCAGTTCGACCCCGCCGCAGGAGCGCCGGGGCGCCGCCGGGAAGAGCCGGCCGAACGTGTGGGACCGGCTGTACAAGGAAGCCGTCCCCGACGCGGCGGCGCTGCGCGCGAAGATCGAGGCCATGGAGCGGAAGGCGGCGGACGCCGCCCGCGCCCTGCGCCGGCGGCCCCGGTCGCCGCCCCCCCCGGGCCCCGGGGCGAGCACGCGGGCGCCCCGCCCGGCGGCTGCGGGGAGGGCGGCAGCCCTGTCACCCGGGCATAGGTACTCCCCGTGCGGCAGCACCGCTGGGCTGTCCAGTGACAACAGGTCGCTGCCGGTGACGCCGGAGAGGCAGGGGTCGAGCCGGATCTGGGTCCGCCTGTACCGGGGCGCGTTGAAGTGGATGCACGACAAGGAGCAGCAGCAAAAGGATGCCGACGCGAGGAACCTCCTGAGGCTCAGCGGCGCGCTCGAGATGGAGTCGCTCCCGCAGCCGAGCCCGAAGCGGCGGTCGAGACGAGAGAAGGACGAGGAATCCGAGTGGCTCTGCGGGCTGAGCAAGATCCGCGAACGGAAGTACCGCATCAAGATCAAAGAAGAAGTCTACCCGTTTCAACCGGCCGTGAACCCGCGCCGAAGGCGAGCCCGCGGGCGTTCGGCTTCTCCATCGTCTCCGCCCCCCGATTCAGACTCTGTTTCGCAGCGACTGTACACCGACGCCCACGCGCGCATGGCCAAGCTTCGGAACGCGAAGCGCGTCTCGGAAGCCATCGCGCAGCTGAACATCGAAAAGGAGAAAAACAAGGCGATGGGCCGCCGCTCCGCGAGCGTCCCGAGGGTGCCGAAGAAGCCCGTCGACCCGGCTTGAGAGAGAAGTGCGCACATGTGGTACCTGTGGATCCACACGTGGGGTAAAGAAAATCCAAAAATACTCGACGTAGCTGCTTCGACTCCGAATAGAAGGGGGGAAAATACAGAGGTAAGGGGCAAATACAATACAAACACAATCTGATTTGTTCTTCGCTTACACCACCGTGTGTTGTTTTCTCACTCAGGACGTTTGACCTGTTGTGTTTGTGTGGTTTGTCGTGTAGGGGTAGACCCGCATGACCTCACGTCCGTTCAACACGTGGTTCGGTAGTTACAGCACTTGGCATCCCTTCTGTTCTTTGTCGGGCAGCATCGTCGAGCATTTCCTTTCAAGCTGGCGCTTATGTAAAAAGATTATCGTGTGGAAATCCACACGTTCCACACGTGGAGCGTAAGCCCTGGTTTTACCCCACACACTGAAATCAAGTGCTCTGAAGCAGACCAAATTTGAGTGTTGCAAACGAAATTTCAACACCTGAAATTGGGACCCCACACACTGAAATCAACTGGTACGCCGAAAGAGCGTCTAGTTCGCGCGACGGCGCGCAAAGTGTACCGAAGACCTGTGTTGAGTCAGATGGGTTTTTTGCCCTTTCTCCCGCTGCTGCTGCTCTACGCGAGGTTTATTTTCCCGCTGAGTTTTCCTTCGGACAGCTGCATGAGTGTGTAACACCCGTACGGGTATGTGCTGCCCCACCCAGACTCCGCCTGTTCGTCGTCTGGAAACGGCCTCTTATTTCATGTGTTTTTTGTGTGAACATCTGAAACTAATAATTATTGGTTCACAAAATCATAAACTACATGAACCGAAGGCTTGTAGACAGAGGCGCACCATACCACAACCTAAGACGGGGATTACCTCCTTCATTCCTCCAACGTGCGCAGTTCTACCCTTTTCCTGTCGAATTTATGTTGTTTTGTTGATGAAGCTTTCCCCCTGAATGTTTAGTCTGCTTCCTCCCTTCCATTCTTGGGCAAGTCTGCGCAAAAAGGAGAGTGTGTGCTGTACAGAGTACGGTTGTTGACCTTCGTGTACTTTTAATACTTGCAACTTTGGAGGGTATCGTGAAGGGTGAACAGATTTAGGCAGCGTGTCTTCGTGATTGACCGGATTTCGTAGCCTGAACAAGAAGTAGGTAGGAGAAAAGGCAATCACCAAGCAAAACGAGGCGGCCTGTCTTTTTCAGGTCAAACCCGGTGCAAGCGCCTCGAGCCGAACATTTTGCGTACCGGATTACAACAGGCTTTTTGTCGAGCAACGTGACTGTTGTGTTTTTCGTCATTTTGGCAATCTCCGAAGCTGGTGGTCATGAAAAGGTTTGGTGGATATTCGAACAAGTTTTGAAAGGTTGTAATGCCTAATCGTCAGGAACACAGGTGTTACACAAGCAGTCAGGCTTCAACCCAGGCGAATCCTAACTGATTAAATCGTCACACCGCACAAAGCAATAGAAAACAATTGGCAGGACCAAGCACAGGGTTTAAACAAATTCTCCATCGAGCATTAATGGGGTCTTACGCTCGGGACATGAGAAATTGATTGTGTCTCACGGGGATAAAGCTTGGCGGCAAACATTGAACGCACCGAAGGAGTGAAGAGAGGTCGACGCAGGCACAGGATCTGCAGGCGCAATGGCGAGCTTTTTAAACAGGGATGACATCAAGGAGCTGAGGTATGCAATGCCGCCTTCTACCTCGTGTACCTACCGCGGCCGTGTGGAGGTGCCGCGAGGCACCGGAACATTGCTGTTTTCAGGTTTTTGTTTGAGTGGAAAAAACACGCAGTCTTTTCCCCTCAAGGCTTGTTGTCGTGAATGCCCCGTGTGCATCGAGCGGCGCCCACCACACGCGAAACCAAGCATCCCAAGGAGCTGACAATTGATTTCAACTTACCACACGAACGAACATATCGAGTTACCACACAACGCAAGCACACCCTCTCCGTAGCTCCGGTCGGCTGACCACCGCCGGGTAGAAAAGTATAAGGAGGCAATGTTTGGCGCGGCAGGCTTTACCGGAGAAGGGGGAAAAAAGACAGGCGCATCGTTTCAAGGGTCACCCTTCTGCAGAAGGTAGTGCGGCCACTCTTGAGGCCAGATCTGCCGATTCAGTTTGTATTGAACATACTGGCGAATTAGCGTGTGACCTTCCACCTCCACGCTACAGGAGAGAGTACAAAGAGCATCGCCGAGGAATTCTGTCCCCGCGAAGAAGCCGAATGAGTTTTTCGGTGTGTATTTCTTGCTCCCTGTTTGAGACTTCGACGATCTACGTCGAAGTAGAAGGCAGTGTTCGAAAACCTTGTTTTGGAATTTTGCACAGACACGCACATCCACTGCCGGCACTTTTTTTCGTAGTAACAATGCATTGTAAACACGAAAGAGAACGCTGGCAGCGTGTTTGGGAGAAGATTAGCCTATTGATCACGAATAGGCTAATCCTGCGCACGTACAAACAAAGACACGCCTATAATTCTTCTCTTCTACAGGGCCTCAGAACTGAGAACGAGATGATCGAAATGCAGCCGATACTGTCGCAGGACCGTGACGCGACAAGGTCGGTCCGATACCCTCCTGTGGAGCGGAGCATCTTTTTTGGATGGCTGAGAGATATCGAAACGAGACGCTGTGATGCGGAACACGGACCAGATTCCAAGGAAGCACGGCACCTGCAGAAGAAGCTGTTGGTATGTCTTCCTTATTAGAGTGAACGTCCGCTTGAAGAGTGGCACAACAAAACAAATGTACGTGGTGTGATCCAAACCGTCCACAAACCCGGCAATACTTGAATCTGGTCACACCTACGGTAACCCGAGTACCGTCTCGCCTCGCCTTGTGCGCATGCAAGTTGGAACTTCGAGGGTGATAATGCGAGAAGACCTGATCCCAGCAAGGATTGGGGTCTACCCTACAATCCGACGGGCCGGTGCATTTCGGTAGCCATACGGGGTGTACTCAGTGAGTTTGACGGCACGGTCCTAGCTTGGGGAGAGGTGGTCCAGTCCAGATTCAGTCAGAAACGTGGCCGCTGGAAAAGAAAGAAGAGAACCCCGTTGGAAACCCTGGACCGTTGCTGGGACGGATCCCTCCAGGTATTCTACCTGGCAGAAGAGCAGCTCGTTCGCTTCCATCGGATACCCACGACGCAGGATATTGAAAACTCGCTCGCCGCGCACTCACACATCGACGTCGAAGCCTTCATCCGGCACCACGAAGGCAACTTGTCAGCGCGCTTCGACGTGGCCTTCTGCGAGCATCAGCACAAGGTAGCTCTCGACACCCTGTCGCTGTTCCTGTACGTGCCGTTCGTGCTCCTTTTCGCGTACTTCCTCGTGCAGGGCAAGGGTCTCGAACACGGGTACTGGATGAACCACAACATCGAAGAGTTCTTCCTCGGCCAAGAGTTCGAGAACTCGGACGACTTGCGGTTCGTGAAGACGTTCTGGGACATCGGCTCGGAGGATGAGTTCTGGGAGTTCGTGGAAGGGCCTCTCGTGTCGGGGCTCTGGCCGGACGACTCGAGTCCCGCCTCGGATCCGGTGCAGCTGTCGATGATGCCGATCGGCGGCGTGAAGGTCCGGCAGCTGCGGGTGAAGGCGGAGACCTGCTCGTCGCGGCAGACGCGGCTCTTCGAGAACGAGGTTGACTCCTTCATGCGCACCGCCGACGGCGCCGACTACATCCGGTCGCGCTTGCGCGACTTCCACCCGCAGTGCTACCCGGAGCTATCGTACTCCGGCGACAACACGGACGACGGCCCGTATCGCGTAGTGTCAGAGCTGCACGACGGGATACAAGAATTCAGCATGAATTCGACGGCCAATCCGAGCGGCTGGAGTGGGAGTTTGCGGGGCACCGACGGGCTGCCTCCAATGTTCGTGGAAACCGTGTTCTTGCGGGACGAGATGGTGCCGAAGGCGGATCGGGTGGCGCTCGAGGCGTACCATTACCACTCTTGCGATGCCCTCAACTCGTCGGGGATCTCGATCATTTACGGGGAGCGGGGCACGTACCACTGCGACGGGCACGGGTTTTCGCTGCCGTACAGCTGGACGGGGCAGCAGGTGAGGGACGCGCTCGGCGTGTTGAAGGATGGAGTGACGGCGAACTTCACGGACCCAAGCAGCCAGCAGCAGCGGACCAAGCAGGTGCCCTGGATTGACGCGCAGACGCGGGCGCTGTCGTTCCACGTCATCTTCTACGCGAAGAACGTCAACCTCTTCGGCTACGGCCAGTTTCTCGTCGAGGTGACCGCGGCCGGCGCGTGGATACCCGTAAAGCAGTTCTCGTCGTTCGAACTCTTCGATTTCGACTCGTTCTCTTGGCCCTACTTCTTCTTCGTCGCTGTCTTCTTCCTGTACATCGTCGCGTTCTGGATCAGCTGGACCTACTCCTTCATTCGCTGCATCATCGACGAAAGTGAATACGACCGGACTATTTGGGGCATTCTCAAAGCCGTTTGTCGCTCGTTCTTCAGGCATGTCCTTTTTCCACAAATGATATACTCGTCGACAATGTACCAAGTACAGTACGCAACCTTGTGACCGGCTTTGCAGTTCCATCGTAGCACACCCGTTCCTGGGCGGTGTCCAATTCAAGAGAATCTCTATCGGCCATCCTCAGTGTTGGGCATTGCAGTTGGACATTGCAGTCAGGCATTGCTGCTGTGCATTGCAGCAGCGGTTTCGTTCAATGAGAGGAGTTTCGTTCAATGAGAGGAGAAGAAAGAAGAAGAAAAAGAAAAAGAAAAAGAAAAAGGCCGCTCCGGGCCCAGGAACGTGACGGTCAACCACAACTTGCAAGGCTTGAGTCGGAGGCAGCACAGTGCCACAACCCCGTCTGCTCTGGGTCCAGGAACGTGACGGTCAACCACAACTTGCAAGGCTTGAGTCGGAGGCAGCACAGTGCCACAACCCCGTCTGCTCTGCCCTGCGGCTGACCGTCTCGACGAGCTTGTGTTCAGCGCGAGCGCCAAGCCCCAAGGTGCGCCACGCCTTGATACTTTAGTTCGGGAAATCGGTAGCCACTTGACCCGTAGGCCCGTGGCTCTACAGTACCGAAGAACACGTGAAGCTTGGCTCCCGTGTAGCAGGCTTTCCCAGGTACCTCAATGAGAGGAAATAAATGAAAACAACATGTTTCCCCCAAAGAACAGACAAGCTGCATCTAGATTCGTCAAGCCTCGCAGATTCCCTCGGAAAATCCGTGAGACACGACGCCCCTGGCCATTTTCCCAGTCATTCGCATTGCGTGTGCAACATAGACATACCCATGTTCCTGGGAACAAACCAGCGTGCCCAAGCAGGCGTTCGCCTGGAAGATAAAGCATGGAAAGGGGCCTCGTGGAGCCTTGCGTTCGTTAATAAAGGACCGAATTGTGTGGGAAAACAAACCTTTCGAGCCGTAGTCAAAACTGTACCCCACACGCACAGATTCTGGGTCGTGTTCGACTTTCTCAACCTGTTGTTTTTTGTCGTGGCGTGGGCGTTCCGCATGCGCACCTGGACGCATGGCACGACCGATCAGAGCATCTTGCAACGCGAGTACTATCCCGACCAGTACGAGGCCATTGCGATGGAAGGACAACTGGCTTCGTTTATCTCGGCCGCCAACGCGTTGCTCACGTTTTGCCGGACATTCTACTTCCTTCAGCTGCACCCGCAGCTGAACGTCTTGACCAAAACGGTGCACACGGCCGCGGCTGATTTGGTCGGGATCGTTGTCATTTTCGTCATCGTGTTCACCGCATTCTCGCTGGTCACATACGTCGAGTATGGCCTCGTTGTCGGAGACTTCCGCTCGGTCCCGCAGACAATCGTGACCCTCTGCCGGATGCTGATAGGTGACTTCGACTACGAGACGCTGGTGGAAGAGCGGCGCATCATGACGCCGATCATCTTCGTTTTATTCAACGCGTTCGCCGTCTTCATCCTGCTGAACATGGTCATCGCCATTCTCGACGAAGCCTTCGGCAAGGTTCAGCAAGACAAGTACCTTCCCTCGAAGCTCCTGACGCTCATGAACAGCAGCGACGACCCCGTGTTTCGATACAGAGGCAAGCACAATCGCAAAAACGTGTGTAAACCCACCCGTGCACCTTTGTCCTTGCTTACGTAGTCCCCACGGTGGCCAATTAGGGCACTCGAGAAGATGAAGGAGAGGGACAGGGTTGTTCCGGGGAGAAAACCAAACCACAGCATGCGGATGGAGCTGTCAACCGTCGTCAGGACCCAGCCATGCCAGTTGCCACTTGACTCGTGGTTTCCTAGAAAACACCTGCCACCAGGGGGTCGTTCGGGCACACAAATGGCAAGACTGGGCCAGTTACGGTTCCGCATTTGAGGTGTCTCCTCAGGCCGCGTCAGTACCGGACTGACGGACTGATCGCGCAGTTCTTTCGTTTGTGGTAACCGTAAGGTTTCGCCAAAAAATTCGCTACCCAACGAGTAAAAGAGAAATGAGATTCTTGAGCCAGTGCAACAGGGTCTCTATCGCTCGGAAACCTATAAAGAGCCCACCAACCCGGTGGGTTAGTCTGATTCCTGCAGGCGATTAGCTTGCCCTAGCAAACTTGGTCGGCTGACCGAAAAAGAATCGATAAGTCGTCGGCGTGACGCTAATTTATCGGGAACCTATGGCTAGCTACCATAGTTGGCATTTCAGAGTACTGGTGTCCAGTCGTAGTACTCACCGTTCACGAAGGCATCGCCAAACTGTGCGAGTGGTATACATGAAATCGAAGCCGGGTATTGCAATTCCGTGCCCGGACCTTCCCCAAGCGACAGTTTTACCGCCGCGTTGGAATATTCAACAGAAGGCCGAATGAATGCCATGACGTAGTTGTGAGAGAGGGCTCAATACGCTTTTAGATGTCCTGGAAGAGCGGGCGTTGGGAAGCCCATGACAGACGGACACTGCGGGGCTCCATGCCGCTGTCCTTCTTGAGTCCGCGCTACTGCCAGTTGGGGGCCCTCATCGTCAGGCGAAAACAGTCACCCCGCGCGCTAGACAAGAGCAAAAACTCAGGACTTGACCCCTGCGCTCTCCACACATCCGGTTTGCATTCCTGCTGTGCTCGGAGGCAGTTCTAAACGAGCATAACCGAACTGACCGAGGCCTGGCCGAGTTTTAGGTATAATCCCGGCCGCCAGGAGGTCTCGCCCGTCAGCCAGAGCGCCCCCGGCTGCGCCACCACGGCAGTCATCATCTTTGACTGGGCCGCGGCTCGCACCTCGCGCCCACGACGTAACGACTTTCGCCCGCCGTAGTGGTACGGGACAGTAGTGGGGCAACCGGATGCTCCCCAGTGAGATGATCCCTGCACTCTAACTCGTCTCTCTCTCTCTCTTTCTCTCTAATCCCGGAATCCAAGCCAAACCCCTTACCTGCCATTTGTTGAACGCTTACGCCCGCCACTGAACCCAGATTTACCTGTGTTTCGTGTGGCCTTTGATCTTTTTGCAGCTGGCAGCCTCCTCAAGTATTTCCTACAAAGCAGGTGCTTATACAAAAAAAGAAGGAAGCAAAATGTGTGTCTGCTCTATTGTTTTCTCCCCCTCTAGCCTCCTTCGAAATGAGCACAAGGCAGTCCCTCGAGTATTTCGGGTCTGGGCGGGCGGGGGGAGCTGCACAACCCTGCGAAGGTGTTCAATGCAGCGAAAACGTCATTTTGTTTCAAACCCCCACTCGGCAGGAATCGAAACCCTGGTCCCCTCGGACATGCCACGCGGAGCCCCAAAACCAAAAGCCTGTTTATTGCCCATCGCGTCGCGCTGCATGCTTTCAACACACACGCACAGCAAGCCATGGGCATCTTGTTCCAGAACGCTTTCAGCAAGGAGTTGACGTGGTGGTGCCGGAGAGCGTACCTTGAGTTTTTGGTACTGACCAACCAGTATAAGAGGACGGACGTCGCATGGCAAACGCGGTTGCAGTACGCCGATAGACGGAGCCCGCGCGTGTACTGGAAACAGCGCCTGGCGGACCTGAAGAAGAACATGAAAACGTTTCCGTTCCATGACAAATGCCGGCTGATCACACGAAGGTTGGAAGACATGCTGATGGACAAGTTCGGCAAGGACTTCCAGCTCTTGGTTGACTCCCTCGTTTTCGAACCGTGCAAGGTGTGTCCTCTCTCGACCCCACAAGGCTTGGCCCCTGGTAGCAACAAACGTCTGCCCTGATGTCGCGGCCATTTTCCGATATGTCCACTCGCCGACACATAGCAGTGTACCTTAGCAACGAATTTAACAGCAAAACCCCCTACCATACCAAACGCACACGCAGGCGATGTGCCGGAAGCCTTCGAAGTACCTGTTGGCAGTCCTGCACTTTCATCACCTTTGGAAAATCGAGGTGGAGGCCATCACACAGACGGGGAAAACTGTGAAGGAACTCAAGGAGCTTCAGGAAAAAAAGTATGCGAAATCTCCTTATCCATAAACTACCCGTACCACGAATTCTTCGAATGTTCCGTCTCCCTTGATTTCTCAATTTTCTCACATATAGCCTCAAGTCTGCGATGGGCAGATCGGAGCAGTTTCGCGACGCTAGTCCCGCAGGCCTGCTGAGCGCGGTGTCACGTTCGCTGTCGCACGACGCATATTCCGCATTGAGGTCTCCAAGCCGTCCGCCTGGGTTCTTCGCCCAGGTGAAGGCGGTACAGGGGCGCGGCAGTGTGGAAAAACTCGCCTCCTGGTCTTTCCCGAACTTTATTCCAATTCAAGCAGGCTAGGATCGATGATACAGTAGAGCCACAGGTTGCTGGGCGTACTCCATCCTACTGTAGGTTTCGCGTGATGCGAAGCTCTCCTTCAGGGACGTTAGCACATCAACGTCGGGGATGCGCACCATGCGTGTTTCGATACCACGCCCGCGGATTGCATCGTGTTGCCAAGGCATCCCGTGCGCCAAGCTTCCTCTTCAGGGGCAGACTCCTGTTCAAGTCTTCTTCCAGCTCAGGTCCAGTTCTGCCAGAACCCGTTTGATCATCTCGATCACCTTGGGGCCCGAGCTGCCCTGTGGTGCGTTCATCTCCTTTATTTGCTTTTTTGTATAAGCACCTGCTTTGCAGGAAGTGCTTGAGGAGACTGCCGGTTGCGAAAGATCAAAGGAGGTGAATGTGCTGTAGCCCACACGAAACACAGGTAAATCTGGGTTTAGTGGCGGGCGTAAGCGTTCAACAAAAAAGACCCACTTTGTAGTTGTTTTGTTTTCTCCCCCTCTAGCCTCCTTCGAAATGAGCACAAGGCAGTCCCTCGAGTATTTCAAACCCCCACTTGGCAGGAATCGAATCGCAACGCCACGCGGAGCCCCAAAACCAAAAGCCTGTTCCAAACTCCTATCAAAATGTAATCCAAGAATTGGCAGAGAAAAGGAAACCCCCCCCCTTTCCCCCCCGCCTCACAAGGCAATCGGAGACTTCGTACACACGACCGCTTACTACAAGAAGCAGTCTAGAAATGTCCTATATAGGGGTACGCTATCCCAGGGTACTTACAGGCCTTCCCCAGGAACCTTGCTGCGGTGAAGGCGCTTGTTCAGTCGGGTAGCTGTCTGCGTTTGTCCGTGATAGAGAGGTGGATCCCGGGTAGGAAGCGTTCTACCTCGCGGCGAATGTTAAGACGTAATGATGAGTCCGATCTGGTGAGCTACGACCTGATTAAGCCGGTTGATCTAGCATCGATCCAATTCTGTCACGGTGGAAATGAAGTCTGGGTGAGTGATTGTCGATGGCAGAAAGGTGAATGAAGCTGTTTGCCTCCACCCCCTATGGCTATGGGTCTCCCGCGCCTCGAACCAGCAGTAGTTTGTGATCCTGGGATGTAAGCTTGGCGGCCTGCGATGTCAAATCGTTCTCCTACCAATTCCTCTGCATGCGGGCGTGAGGAATGTTTGTACAAGCACCTGCTTGCGTAAGCGTTCAACAAAAAGCACCCACTTTAGTAGTCGTATTGTCTTCTCCCCCTCTAGCCTCCGTTTCATAGTCAATTTATTACCGGCTCACGGGATGATTCCCCACGTGGGTTCCATCCGGAAGGCCCACCAAGGTCACCGAGTCAGGTCATCCATAGCCCCGGCCACCGGCAAGGAAATCGTACGCCTCAGTCCCCGCCCTACGCCAGGAGACGTGTGATAGACAGAATACTGCTGGACTTCGCGGAGGGCCGGAGCCGCGTAGCCGACGCCCCTCGGTCGGGCGCTCCCACGCCTCGTTTTTTGCCCGCGCGGCCTCGAGCTGCATCTCCAGCTTGCGGATACGCTTCACATGGGCGTCGCCTGCCTCTCCATGCCGCGGTCGCCTCCGACTCGCTGTCGCTTCAAATTAGCACATGCGACCTCGCCGGTGCCTTGGGGCTCCCAGCGTCGTACACTCGCATCATCCTCGCGAGCCTTCAGCGACGTGAAAGTGATAGCTGTGTGTCTTCCCGGCCACATACCTCTTCCATTCACCGCGTTGAGCAGCCGCTTCTTCTCCCGTACGGCCTAAGGCCCGTCTGCCGCATCCCTTGCGGTGCCTTTCTTGTCCGAGAGCGTCTTCACGACAGCCTTCGCCCGATCAGTGTCCAGTTTTTGTTCTTGTAGGGGGGCGGTTTCCTGTAACGCTTTTTTTTTTTTAAGTCCCGGCACGCACAAACAAACACGCGCCTATTTTTTTTTTAGGTGGGATGAACACGCAGTCTTTTTCCCTCCGGGGTTTTATTGTCGCAAACGGATCCCCGTGTGCAGCGGGCGATGCCCACGGCACACGGCACCAAGCATCCAGCCTAGTGTTCCTGCCGCGTGGAGGCACACGGAAGACGGCCTCCGCAGGGGTGCCTACCCCGCGTCCTCTTCCGAACCCTCAGTGCTGTTTTTTCCACACACACACACACAAGGCGACGTGGGAGAAGACATCAGAGTGGAAGGGAAGAGAGCAGCAGAGGAGCGCAAACAGCCAGCGATCCCGACCAACAGAAAGGCAAGTGCGGAATGCGACGGCACGATGCGCGAAGCATGATGAACCCCGGTGCACCGCGAATAAAAAGAGGCGATTGCCCCCAGATACGTGTTGCGACCAGCAGCACATGGGACATGGAGCAGGGAGCCTTAACCAAACGAGGCTGCAGTTTAGATCAGAGCGTGGCCACCACGACCAGCTGTGACGTGAGGATGTTGACAACCTCCGCTTCAGGGGTTACCCGAAATTGAATTCCAACACACACACACACATACTCTCTCTCTCTCCGCATGTGATAAAGGGGGGGGTCGAATAATAACAGTTATTTGACACGCGTCTGGTTGTCTAAAAACACTCCCACTATTCGATCCCACTACTGTCGGCTTCCCGGAACTTTTCTTAGTATTCGACCAATCGAATAATACCACAGGTGTTATTATTCGACCCCCCCCTTTACGAACAAGCTAGGGCCATCCCAGAGAAGGGAAATAAAATTGTATAAGCACCTGCTTTGTAGTAAACACTTGAGAAGACTGCCAGTTGCAAAATCTCAAAGGCGGTAAATGCGCCAAGAGTGACCCATCCGGTGTCACGTAGCGAAAGGCAGGCATAGTAGTGACTGCCACTATCGCGCAATATTCCAATCTCATAGGAGGTAAATGTGCTGTAGCCCACACGAAACACAGGTAATTCTGTGTTCAGTGCGGACGTAAGCGTTCGTCAACAAAAAAGACCCACTTGGTAGTTGTATTGTTTTTCTCCCCCTCTAGCCTCCGTCAAAATGAGCACAGCAGCAGGCAGTCGCTCGAGTATTCTTAAACCAAACATGCAATGTTGCAGGAAATAAGAACGCGCCACAGGCCATCTACGGCGTTCCCTTGCGCCCTGCACCATAAAACAAACGTCCAGGGCAAAGCGTTCAACGAAAACCAATTTCCTCCCCATCATCGTTTTCCGGTTTCACCCGTGGTTAGCCAGTGACGCGTCTTATTGTTGGTTTCGTTTTGTCAAGCTATCACGGAATACGGGGTTTGGGGTGCCACTTTATGTATCCGGAGTCGGGGAACCTAACGTTACCTAAAACGGGACCGAGCCGAGAAAGAATAATCACAGAATGAATTTATTTTTGTATAAGCACCCGCTTTGTAGGAAATGCTTGAGGAGACTGCCAGTTGCGATAGATCAAAGGAGGTAAATGTGCTGTAGCCCACACGAAACACAGGTAAGTCTGGGTTCAGTGGCGGGCGCAAGCGTTCTGTTTCCTACATTACAAAACAGATAGTTTATCTGTTTAGTCGCTACCGCTCAACTACCAACTGGTGTCCCGTTTGCGGTAAGGGCAAAAGTGCGAGCCTTCTTGGCAGACGAGACGAGCGCTGGAGTTGCCTCCCTTTTGGACGCCTTCGGCCATCGCAATGGACCGTGGTGAATCAGAAGAGGTGAAGATCGCATGCACACCTCCCGTCTCAAGAAGAGCCAAAGTAGAACGCCGTACGGGCCGAAACTAATTAATTTCGTAGCTGGGGTATTCCATAGACAACACACACGCTCATTTTTTTTCCACTGCAACTCCGAACAGGCGCGAAGCCGAGCTGAAGCGCCTGTACCTGAGGCAGCAGGAGAAATTCAAGGAGGAATCGCGAGAAGACACGAAGCGGCGCTTGCGGGCAAAATACGGAAGGTGTGCACTTTTGTGTGCTGCCCAGGCTCACCTGGTCATGCATTACAACTGCTGTGTTCATCCCCACGAGACTCTTCACGAGGATTACGCAAGGCGAAACACGCAGCAAGCTGTTCGGATTCGTCAAGAAGTCAAGCAAGACAAACCTCGCGATGGCATTTCTCAATCTTCTCTCTCGCGCTCTCTCGGGGAGCTCAGCGCGGCAGCGATGACCACGCGAACCCATACCGGTGGGTGCCTGGGGCACGTAGAGGCCCATACTCTTTGACTTGTTTTGATGTGTTCTCTCTCTCTCTCTGCTGACCAGGGACGTCAATCCAACTGAGAACGAACAGGGATCCGACCACCGAGGAGATCATATCCGAGATTACAATGGCGCCGCCTGACAATCAGCAGGACATCGAGAAGTTGTGGCAGTGGCAGATCCGCCGTCTGCATCAGATCACTGAGACCATCACCAAGCTCGCAGAGACCCGGGACAGAAACTTCAGCAGCGGCGGGCCGAAATTGGTGTGCCCTTGGGCTGTTCAATGAATTCTCCCCTGTTTAGTTTTTTTGGTGGCAACAACGAATTGTATGCTCGTTGTTCTAACTCAACATTCTTACATACTTGAAAGAGACTGCTGGCTATGATACCCCGCCCTCGGATCGAGTGAATCCTTCTCTTGTACACGTATTCATTCTACGAAGGGTAACTAACCTTGCCCCTGGTCGAATTTGCGGGTAGAAACCGCCGCCATGAACGTCGTGCATCTTCCCTGAATTATATTCAGCTGACACGTGATTCGCGCCACAGCAAGTCTTGGAACACCGCTCAAAGGTTTGACCCCGCCGGCTGCTGCAGACCATGACAGTATTTGAACACCTTGTCATTACACGGAGAGACTTGCTTCAACGACACGCAGCTGTGTTGCGACGAGGGCTAAACCCCCGCGCAGCTACCGTAACAGAAGTCTTGAGGCGACTGCCGGATGAAAAAGCGGACAAACCTTCCACGCTCTCGATCTAATTCTTGAAAGTCCCGCCCCGCCCACCCTTCGGAGACGAGTCACGGCACCCACAAGCAGCGTCTCGGAAACTCAAAACCGGCTGGTGAAAATAGCCCTGCTTTGTAGGAAATACTTGAGGAGCCTGCCAGCTGCAAAAGGTCAAAGGAGGTAAATGTGCTGTAGCCCACACGAAACACAGGGGAATCTGGGTTCAGTGGCGGGCGTAAGCGTTCAACAAACTTCGCTTCAAAGGTTTACCCCCTTTAACACTTGCACATAAACAAACAGAAATTTACGGAATGGATGATTGAGAAGGTATCGGAAGTGACAAAGAAACATCTAGCCGACACTTTGTGCCGTATCGTCCAGGAAGAGGTGCAGCAGGAGATGACTGTCGGAGACCCTAACGTGCGCGAGGAAGACCGCGAGAACATGCTTTCTGTCCTCATGAAGTGGCGGAACGGTTTCTACGACGCACTGCGCAAGAAGGCGAAAGAACCTGCTGCGAGCCAAGATCCAACAGTGCGATTGGGTTCAGATACCGATGCATCACCTTCGGCAGTGCACTCGGTGTGTCTCTTACTTTGAATCAGCGCCTGCTTTCGTCGGAGAACTCGAGAAAGCCGTCAGTTTCGAATTACGTTGTTCTCCCCAGGATAGTGGTACTCATCGAGTAACACTCACGCAACAAGAACTGAGTGTCCAGTCTCTCTAGTTTATGTCTCCCCGGATGCAGACGTCGGCCACGAGCACAGCAGGACACAGCAGGACTCATTTTCGACACAAAGGGTTCATGTTGCTGCTCCGTTTCATTCCTGCTTTATTTTGCTCGCACTGACCCTATATCGTCACACCACACAGCCCGGACCCGGAGCGACTCCTCAATCACCGGCGAAGGTCCCTCAGGAGTAGTACGATATATCGTCCTACCCGTTTCCCCTCATCATCCAAAGCGAACCGACCGCTGCCTTCCCTCTCGCGCGCCGTCGAGACTCTCGCTCAAGCAAATATACCTACGAATAGTCTTCGTAGGCAGGCGACTCGCGCTGTTCTGTTTCCGCTCAGAGTACCATGGACTACGGGCTGATGAGTCTGCCTGATGGTCCATGGAGTAACTGCTTGGCCGACACGAAATTTCACCTGTGCGGCATTGCTACTTCGATTCGCGCGTAGCTCAAAACGGTCTCGTCGTGCTGTATTCGAAGCAGCCGGCTCTGCAACGCAGAGCGACAACACTCGGGTTCTGTTGTTTACATAAGCGCCAGCTTGAAAGGAAATGCTCGACGATGCTGCCGGCAAAGAACAGAAGGGATCCCAAGTGCTGTATCTACCGAACCACGTGTTGAACGGACGTGAGGTCATGCCGCCCACGTGAAACAGCTCGTGATTGGCTGGGGCACACCAGTGCTGCTATCCCTGGAAAGCGCGGGACGGGTTTGAATTGGTCAATTCTGCTCTTCAACCACTTGCACGCTCGGGTGTGGACACAACACCGAAAATTGACACCAACGCTTTGCTCTTTCGAACCACCCAGTGAACGTCGGTGGTTCGTACGTAATCAACTACATTACGCTGGTGGAGCGTGTGCGGCTGGCACCAGATTGCATCAAATAGGAACGTGTTTGCGCTTCGCAAGTCGACTTGCACTGCTTCAACCAGCATCTCAACCAAGACCCCATAACTGTCTTTCATTTGCACTTTTGCCGCCAGACGACCATCGCAACGTGACCTGCAGTTTTGCTTCGTTAGCCCCTTTTGCAGTATGTTAGAACGCAGGGCCAACTGGGCAGCATGGTGCTTTGGAAAAAGAAAGGCGTCCAGCCATCCCCGGCGCGTTGCGGCGGATCTTCTTGCGCGTCTTCTCACACCCGGATGGTGATGAAACTGCACCAGCAGCGCCAGGCATACGGAGACGGTACCCCCGCTGGGAGCTTGTCTCCGCCACCGCGTCAAACTTGCAACAGTCTAGTTTGAAAAATTGCCAGCAGGGGTTCTCCTACGTAACTAAACCGACGTCAAACTGATCTTGAACATGGGTCACGCACGTACCGTACACGTACTGTACGCGTGCGCGAAGCAGAATATTGGGCACAAGAGCCGTGCCTAAAGATTAACACGGAGGATATGGTCGATTCCAGTCCCTTTTTCTCTCGACCTCGTTCGTCTTCTCGCAATGTGTACCACCGCAACAAGCAGAGGGGCGAAAGGGTGGAAATAACAAGAGCCCCGAACAATGGCCAACGAAGAAACGAAACAGAACAGGCGGAAGAAGAAGCCGCCGACCGACGAAAACACGGTCGAGGTGGTCCGGCCGAGTAGTATCGACGCGTGCGTCGGCAAAACCGGGCAGCTGCTGATGGATCGCGGGACCGCGAAGGTGACAGGCCAGTCGTGGGCGACCGAGTTCGTGGCGGTCGTCGTGCAGGCGCTGCAAGACACGCACAAGATAGCGAAGCTGACGGCCCTTCGCACCGACTACGTGGCAGGCTGCCCCGTCACAGAGGCGACCCTCGCAAAGTCACCCGATTTCGATCAAAACTACAAAGCCTTCAAAGATTGGGACGACCTGCGGCCGTGGCAAGTGTTGAGCAAGCTAAACGTAAAGCAGGCCCACGGACTCGACAAGCACGGCATCATCCTGACGAACAGCCGAGGGAGAATCCTGAAGTCAGGGCAGCACGGGAAGTTTGAGCGAGAGATCGAAGCGATGCAATCGCTCGCTGAATCGCGGCTCGGCTCGTTCCTGCCGAAGTGCTATGGTGAGCGTGAGCTCGCGGGGGGAACCTACATCGAGATGGAGGACCTGCTGCACGGGCTCCACAAGGGCTCGAAAGCGGTCGCCTCGATGGACATCAAAATGGGCGTGAAGACCTGGGACGAATCCGCGTCGCCCGACAAACAACAGCGCGAGCGGGTGAAGATCACCCCAGGGACCACGGCGGAGCTGGGGTACAGGCTCGTTGGCATGGACGCCGGGAGAGAGGTGGTCAAGCACTACGACGTCACCGCCAGAGGGGGGCTGACGCGGGCCGAGTTCAAGGAGCTGGCTTGTCTCCCGTTCTTCCGGGATACCGACGAGTGCCCGGCCCAGGTTACCACCGGGCGGGCCCTCGGAATCGTCATCAGCAAGCTCACAGAACTGCTGGAGATCGTCGAAGCCGGGTATGGAGGCGTCATCCGCGCGGCGTCCGTGTTCCTGGGCCGAGAGCTGCGCCCTCAGGGCCGCGTAGTCGTGAAGGTATGCCTCCGCACCTCCGGACCAGGTGGCACGTGTGTAGCACGGAGTGAAAGCTAGCTTCGAAACCCCGCAGTTTTCGAGCCTCCGGGTGACTTTCGATACTTCTCGAGCAAATGAATTTGTTGCCGGTCTTTCCTACTGTCGATTGTCGTGTGCGGTCAGTTCGCTAACGGCTTTGCCATCATCAACCGCCTCGCCGGTAGTTGAGCAGCTGGCAGCTCAAACTGGAAATCGAAAGCGCCAAACTCAGATTTGCTCCTGTTCGTTGTGAGCGGATGCGGCTCGGCGTCTTCTCCCACGAAGGCAAAAAAGTGCTTGATGTTTTTCAAGAATTTCACGCAAAAACGCAGTTGATCGACTTGGCGCACTTCACGCCCGGAGACGGAATTGACGACAATCTGGCCGACGGGCTCCGAAACCTGATCGCAGTCTTGGAGGAGGTGCGAAGCGAAAGCGATGCTGGCGCCGAGGTACCACCGTCGGACCAAAAAAAGCTCGCTTCTGGGCAAGAGCGCGGCGGACAATAGCAGCAAGCACGCCAAGCTCGCGTCGATGTAAAGCACAACGTCCGCTCCGCCCCTGTAGTTGACCGTCCCAACGGGCTCGTGCTCAGTGCAAGCGCCCAGCTCGAAGATTGGTTCGGGGCACCAGTAGCCACTTGACCGCCGAACACTCCTGTGTCCCCGGCGCACTTGTGTCGCTAAAAAGCAGGTGTGGCGAGGTTTTGCTGCTCGCCTGCCAGATACAGATCCACCCGGGCCCGTTTGTCGTCGGGCCAGTTGAAAGACATCGTCGTGGACTTTGACCGGTGCTATGGCTTGAGGTACACGACCGGGAAACAGTGTGGTTCTCGTTGACTGGCTGCTGACTTTCACTAATGCATCAGTAGCCCGGAGAAGTGCGAAAATGTTTTGCCAGTGCAGAGACGAGCCCGACTTTCCGAAAATAGCTCATGAATCGATTTCAGTCACGGGTTTGCAGAGTCCGGACGTTTTTCAATGCCGGAAGCGACTGCATTAGGCACACTTTGCTGGCAGATAGAGATGTCCTTCCATTGCTGTTCGCTTCTCCTCCTGTGCGACGTGGAACGAGGCTTCCTCTCTCCTCTCTCTCTCTCTCTCTTTCTCTTTCTCTTGGAAAAGGTCAACGCGATAGCAGTAACTATGAGAACTCATGCAGGTGGGTGGGGCGAGGCCCTGGGACTGCTAAGGGCGTGACTATCACCCCAGTCCCTCCCAGGTAGCCGCCCCGTCTAGCCTGGCCCATCCTGGCGGGTGGAGGCCCACACCCTTTGACTTGTTTTGAGGTGCTATCCAGGGCTTACGCTCCGTTTTCGGCACCAGAGAAAATACGTGTGGTCCACATGTGGGCGCTTAAGGTTCGAGGGGGAAAAAACCTTTCCCCCTATGTGCGGCGAGCTAAAAGAAATACTTGGCGACACCTGGCTGTGCGGCCTTGGCGACTCGTGGGCCTAGGCATGTGGACCAACCTGTGGCAAGCACATGTGGGGGAAAAATAAGTCAAAAACCACATGTGGTACCTGTGGATCCACACGTGGAAGCACACATGGAGGGGAAAAATCCAAAAAGAATTAACGTGTGGAAAACCACACGTTCCACACGTGGAGCGTAAGCCCTGGTGCTATCTCTCGCTCTCTCTCTCTCTCTTTGTATCCCTCTCCAACGCCTTGTGCTTGATCGAGATCGGCTGAGACATTCCTTTTTTAAATAAACAGCTTTAGGCTTGTTTGGACGTGCGTTCTGCCTATGTTTTGCGCTTCGCGGTTGTCTACCTCTGAAGGAAAGTGGACCAGAAAGCACCTGTGAAAGAGCCGTCTTTCTTTAGGGCAGCCCCCGAACGAAATGCACCCAACGGTGGTGATAAGACGTCTTGTCCCGGTCTAAGATACTGCCAAAGAGCTTCTCGAAGTTGTTTCCCCTTCGCCAAGTCCCTGAAGGGCCGAGCCCTCCTTTTACAGCATACGACCGTGTGTTGTCGGGCGACGCCGTAAGCAAGGGTTTGCGGGTTCTCGGCCGTCTTTGCAAATCTTTGCACCATCTCGACTGGCGCACCCGCACACAATGAGTGTGGTTACCTCAGCGCTGGGCTGTGAAGGAGGATGGTAGTCCAAAGCTTCACTCACCGCGAGAAGAACACACAGCGACCGGTCAGTTCAATAACTATTGTCCAATCAGGGTTGAAGCCGTAAGTAAGCCCTGCCCACAGTCCATCGATCGCAAACTGGGACCAGTCAGAGGTACTTTTTAACAAGAACATCCTCCTCTATCGGAAACAAGCATTTGCTTTTGTGTGACTGTTCAAAAGTTTCCGCGCCTGCGGCGCAGGCATAATTTGCATCTGTCTCTGCGGTGGGTGGTCGGCATAGCTAGTTCCCTGTCCCCAAAAAGGTCGAGTGCCTGTCCAAGAGCCTGGACAGGAAATATTAATTCTGGGCCCCTCCAAAAAATAAGATAATTCGTCCATAAATTGCATGGCCATAAAATAGAATTCCGCAAATTAAAGGGCCATAAGTTGTCAGGGTGTACAAAGCCTTCAGGCCAAAAAACGTCCAGATGCGCAAAACACCCGTTTTTGGCCAAAATCACGTCTCTGTATTATGCACTGATACAACATCCAAAAAAACAAAAAACTATAGTTATAGCCAGCGGCCGGTGGTGTCGTGGGGGCGGCGGTAGTGGGTGGTCATGTGGTGGGAGGTCGTGGAGGTAGTGCAGTGGGTGGGTGGTGCGGCGGGCAGTGGTGGTGGTGGGTGTGTTGTAGGCAGTGCAGTGGGTGGGGATGATGCTACAGTACGGTACCTGCACCTCTGGATCATGGGTCTAGCAACGTACACCCTCAATTTTGGAATCTGCAGCACTGGCCCAATAGCTTGGCAAATTTTCCGCCTGCGGCGCTGGCATTTTTGGCTTGTGTAATACACATGTTTCATGTCGTGTTGCCAAGAAGACTGCAACTGCTCTCTGTGGTGGGCAGTAGTGACAACCACAAAGAGGAGCACCCTGCAGAGTGCATAAGTGCGCACTTGACTCGCATCAACTTTGCCGCAGTCCCTGTGGACTACAAAGCGGCAATATCAATTTCTGCTGTTTGAATACCTGCAGCGATGACCCCAATAGCTTTGAAAGTTTCCGCGCCTGCGGTGCTGGTCTAGGTGTGTGTAATGTTAGCCGCCCTGCTGTCGCAGATAACCGCTAAGCGACACTCGCTTTCGGAAGAATAAAACAAAACTACGCATTTCTTCGCATGGTTCTTTTGCTTCCCGAAGGACAGCCTCTGTGGTGGACAGTAGTGACAACTATAAGTTAGCTCACATCAAACTTGCCACAGTCGCTGTGGGCGGGAGAGAAACAGTGGCTGGCGAGGGACGAACTGCCCGAACCACTGGCAGCAGTCTTCTTCGACGGCGGCTCGCGGAACAACGGGACGCGTGGGGCCGTTTCGGGTGCAGGAGCCGTATACTACCTCGCGGGGAAGAAACAATGGGAGATTTGTGCCCCGATCGAAGAGCGAGCGACAAACAACGTCGCGGAGTACACGGCTCTGATCAAGGCACTGCACCGACTCCAAGACCAGCCAGGGCTGAGCGGAGAGCTGGTTGTTCGGGGGGACAGCGGACTTGTCGTTGACCAGATGACAGGAAACGCGCGCTGTTCCGAAGCTCTGCGACCGTACAAGACGAGGGCGCAGGCAGAGGTGGCGGAACTGCGGCAGAAAGGCATCGACATCAAGTTGGAGCACGTGCCGCGCGAGCAGAATATCGACGCCGATGCTCTATCGAATCGTGCGATGGATGAAGTCCAGAGACGAGCGACAGCCGAGTATCGGGACTCGGCGACCGCGAAATCGTACGCGATGAAGAGCGCGATGCGACGGCTGACGAGTATCGTGCAGACGCCGATTCACCCGGCGCTTGAGATGCAAGTCAACGTCCTGACGTCTCTCGGAGGCGGAAACATGGCCGGACTCAACAAGAGGCCACAGATGGCGAGCCAGCAGGCGTTTGAAGCCGTGATGCGCGCCTACGAAGCCGCCGCACGAGAGCAGACGGCGAAGAAGGCCGGCGACAAGGTGCGAGCCATACCGCAGGCTGGGCTCCGCAAAGCTGCAACACTGAATGGCAGTTTTCGACCGCAGACGCATTACCCGTCGGGATGGGAGCGCAAGCAGGCTCGATGGAAGCACGAGGTCAAGCAGGAGAGACGAACTGCGCAGACTGAGCGCAAGACGTGCACCAAGGGCAGACCAGGACGTTGGGACCGTGCGAAGTCGAAGAAGGAGTCCAAAAGCGAAGCAACAACACCAACGCGGAAACGCAACCCGAAGGCAGCCAAGCGGACCTCCCAGGGCAGGGGGGAACCTGCGGCAGTGAAGTAACGAAGCTCATCCGAGTGTCCGATGAAACCCCTTGTCAATACCACCCAACGACTGCGACGCGCGTGCGAAATGTCGGACGTTAGCGTCTGTCAAGAGCATGCGCGACTCAGCCGTGTTTTAAAGGTGAGATGAGAGGCATCGGCTCACTCTGTCAAAGGACCATACCACTAACGCAACAAGACGACGACGACCTTATGTGATATTATGTGATTTTTCTTGATTTTTTGGGATTCGCCGGCACGTACAAACAAACATCGCGCCTATTCTTTTTGTGATTTGGATTCCAAAAGTTGACCCATGACAATTTGTGATTCCCCCCGTCGACCCGATGACCATGACCACCCCACGGGTATTTTTTTCATAATATGACCAGCTGGTACAGACTGGGGGCAGAACCGGGCCAAGGCACCCCAGAAACTGTTTTGTGGGTTCGTTTCCACGACTAGGGCCCTGGGGTCTCCTCGGAGACATCCCGGCATCCCATTTCTGACATTTTGAGGCTCCTTCCACCCTTCCAGGGAGGGGTCACGACGGAGGCCGACAACAGGCAGCGCTAACTATTTTGCCACGGTCTGCCAGATCAGCTTCAGAATAGGTTAGGTGAAGCAAGCGGGCCCTAGAATGGGCCAATAAGCACGGAATGGATGCTAAAACGTAAACGGCAAGAAGCAAAGGATTATCGGGAACTCAGCGGACAGTCCATTGCCGCATCAATACCTGATACGGCGTTTTTATCCCACCTTTCCTCCTCGCTGAGTCCGACTGGTGACAGGTCGCTGCATGGCATGGAGGCGATGCATGTTACCCTCTGAGCATCGACGTTGGAGGCGCTTAGTTTGTCACGGAACTATCCATCCATTCTGTCGACTGCGTTTGAGTCTCGTCTTTCCTTTTCACACGAGGCAAACACACGGGAACATGTAGGCGGAGGGGAAGAAGGGGGGATCCGATCCTCCTGAAACAGGGAAGAAAAAATGGATCTCTTGTACAATACATACAACTCGTCGGTCAAGGCTTTTGGAAGAGAGAGCAAGGAGGAGCGAACCCGCCGCGAAGAAGAGAAGGTATGACCTTCCTCTTTAAAA
Source organism: Diplonema papillatum (assembly GCA_030068145.1). Taxonomy (NCBI): domain Eukaryota; phylum Euglenozoa; class Diplonemea; order Diplonemida; family Diplonemidae; genus Diplonema; species Diplonema papillatum. The sequence goes on from JAPJBO010000140.1 coordinate 67,192, forward strand.
GCATAATCACGAGGTGGGGGGAGGGTTCAGTTCCCACTTGCCAGCACGTTTTGGGCTTGCCAATGAGTAAACCACCATGAATCTTACTGAACGCAGTTTGATACACTCGAATCAGATGAGCGGCTGGCACGTGTTGCCCAGAAGCACCCAGTCATGGCAGGGTAGCTCAATAGGGTTCCTTGTTCGAGTGTTCGGTTTGGAAATTTTTGAAATTCTCAGATTTTGCCCTCTAGCGAGCTATCCCGCTTTTCTGGGAAACCCATAGGTTACCCCTATCCAGGACTTTTCGTTCACGTGTTACTACCTTACACATAGCTTTCAGCCGGGTTTCGGAGACTCAAGAGGCCGCCAATTCTGCCTGCGTGGCGTGGCGCGGGTCGTCGGTGCCACGGGTTCCGGGTTCGGATCCCGCCGGGGAAACCTTTCTGAACATCGCGAGTCAATTCCTGTGCGACCGGCTTTTTCCCCCGCGCCCGTGCAGAATTGGAGGGGTTGTTTGGTGTTCGTTCGAAGCTGAACCCGCGCCTCATCCTGTACACCCTGAACTCTTCGAATTTGGGGCCTAGCACCCATCCCGACGAGATTGTTTCTGCGAGCCCCACCGGGGGGGCGGGCATTTTCATATTGTCCAATACACTACAGCGGCTCGACAACCTCGAGCAGGAGGGTGCCTGCTGCATTTGCGAGAGCACCTTCGGCACCAACAACCGCGTCGAGTTCGCCGATGTGGCCGCGCTGCACGCGGTATGCTTCGCATCGTTTTCTTTTGTATAAGCACCTGCTTTGTAGGAAATGCTTGAGGAGACTGCCAGTTGCGATAGATCAAAAGGAGGTAAATGTGCTGTAGCCCACACGAAACACAGGTGAATCTGGGTTTAGTGGCGGGCGTAAGCGTTCAACAAAAAAGACCCACTTTGTATCTTTATTGTTTTACATAAGCGCCAGCTTGAAAGGAAATGCTCGACGATGCGGCCCGACAAAGAACAGAAGGGATCCCAAGTGCTGTAACTACCGAACCACGTGTTGAACGGACGTGAGGTCATGCGGGTCTACCCCTACACGACAAATCACACAAACACAACAGGTCAAAAAATCCTGAGTGAGAAAACAACACACGGTGGTGTAAGCGAAGAACAAAAAAGGGATGAAGTGGAGCAGGGAGGCCGCGGTGGAGTGGGTGAAGCAGGCTACGGGGCTCCAAGTTCCGTCCGCTTTCCATTTTCGTCTAGCCTCCTTCGAAATGAGCACAAGGCAGTCCCTCGAGTATTTTGTGCCCAACAAACTGTCGGGATAAAGGAGAAACGTACGACTGGGTCACTCCCCTGTGTTTGTGTGTGAGTGTGCTTCGTTCTTCTTCCCACTTTCTCATTTTCAGAAAAGTGTTGTTCCCTGGTGCAAAGGGGGCCCACCTTTGGAAGCCCCGGTTGACAACCAGCGCAGTGATCACCGGGTGTGAAACATCACGTGCCCTCTTCGCGGGCTTTGAAGCAGCATGTAGAATTCCTGACCAAAGAGAAGCAGGGTGAAAGCAAGTGAGGCCGTGATAGACTGAATACAGCTCCAGTCAATCCGATGCGGCTCGAGGGGACAGGAATGGACTTGATAGACCGTGATAGACAGAGTACCGCTCCATGCAGCTCGTGGGGAAATCGACCGGCACGAACAAAACCCAAGACGGCCTGTCTTCTTCTGAGGCAAACCCGCACAAAAGGCAGATAATTCTTGCCGCTGTTTGTTGTACTTGCCCGAGAAGGAAGGTTTGCTCGAGAGTCACGGGCTCGGTGTGAGGCACCCACCACCCCCCTACAGGCGTATCAACGAGAGATTCGCGGGTACATCTGCGAGCTCTGCATGGAAGTAGCGACCGCCGCCCCAGCGACGTCGACCGATGCGAAGGCTTTGGTATGCGAAAAAAAAGAGAAAAAGTCCTTAGAGGACTAACACAATTCGTTTATTTCCTTAGAGGTACCAAACAATTCGTTTATTTGTTTAGAGGTACCAAACAATTTTTTTTTATTTTTAGCCACATGCAATGTGTGAGGAAACTGAACCGCTCAAGTAGGACCTTCTGATCATGATCATTTGCCAAATTTGCCACCTGAAACCACGTCCAGGATTTGGGCTCAGGGTAGTGCGGCCAACGAAAAACATTATGTCGTTTGAACGAACTGATGCGGTCGCCCTCGTAAAGAAGGTGACGGGGGTAGACGTTCCATCCGCTTTCTTCTTCGAGAGGAAGAACCCGGCTGCTCAACAGGTCGTCGATTGGGCGGAACGCGCCACGGGCCTGAAGGAGCAAGCGCTCAGGGCCCTCCTCGAAGCCGGGGGGTTCACCGGCGACAACGCCGTCCCGGAGGGAACGGCCCTGTGGCGTCTCGCCTGGGTCCACAGGGCCAGCTCGCCGAACACCTCCGAGCAGGTGGTCGGCGCGTTCCTGGCCGGGCGTTTCCCGGAGGAGACCGCCCGGCAGACCGCTGCCCACCGTGCGAGGGGGGTGCAAGGCGCCGAAGCGGTGGGACGAAGAGGCCGCGGCACCCCACTCGGCACGCCGCGGGGCTCCGAGGCGGGCGCAGCCGCGGAAGACGCAGTCCCCGAGCCGGCCCGACGGCCAGACGGGGCGGACGACGGCGCCGGCAAGCGAGGCCAGTCGCAAGACGCCGAGGTCGTCGGCGAGGCCGCCGTCAGAATCCATCTGCTGGAGAAGCAGATGGAAGCCCTGCAAGCACAGGGAAAACAGCAGACGGCCCTCCTGAGCCGCCTCGTCGACAAGATTGACGAGAAAAACGAGCGGCAGGCGGTGGCCGCAGATCCGCGGGAAAGTCGCGCCCTCTGCGACAGCGACGACGACAGCGAGGGGACGGACAAGGCGTCCAGCGAAAGGACGGGAACCCCGTTCGGTTTCCTTCCCCGGGGCATGGCGAGCCTAGACCCCGAGAAGTGGTTCGCCCTGGACGACCCCGGCCGCGAGTTCGCAGCCTTAAACGTAAGGGACCACTACAAGGACCTTACGGCCGCCCAGCGGGGGAGCGGTCTCGCCCCGCAAGCGCGAGAGGCCCGAAACCGGCTCGACGACCTCGAGCTGATCATCAGGTCGCTAGGCCGGTGCTCCTCTTTGGAGGACGCGGAGGACGTTCTCCAGAAGCTGGCGGAGCGGGCGGTGGGGCGCCTGCAGGTGCTGCAGAGGGGCGTGGTGCAGGGGGACTGGGAGTCGGCCGAGGTGCTCGAGAGAGCCCTCACGGTGGACGACGAGGTGCCGCTTTTCATGGCACGGGCGGAAGAGAAAGCGCACGCCCACGCACGAAAGCAGCGGTTTCGGCCGCCCCAAACCCACGAACCCCCGCAACACCACCAAACGCACAACCGACCCCACACGCAACAGACCCGCCACACCCCGCCCGGCAGACACCGCAAACCGGGTGGCGACAGCAGGAAGAGCGGGGCGAAAGCCCAGTAGTGGTGAGGTGGGCGCCTTTGGCCTACACAGCTCTCTGCTGTCCGGACCCGCCGGCCACTGGACTCGAGGAGTCCGGAGGTCCGCCCAAGGGGCGGCCCCGCATGGTCGAAAAACCTCTCTCGAAGCGGGAGGTCAGGCAGGTTCGGTTGGATGCGGAGAAGCACCTGTCGCGGGCTCTCGCCTCCTCGACATGGCGCGGGGTGGAGTCCACGCACCGTCGCATGTTGGAGTTCAGAGGCGAGTGGGAGGCAGCAACCGGGGAAAAGCTGTCGAAAGCAGAGGCAACGATCCTCTGGGTAAGCCGGAAGCTACGCGGCTCGAAAGAGGCACCCGGGATCTCGACGTCAACAGCGCTGCAGTACGTGCAGAACGTGAAGTCGGCGGAAAAGCGGGTAGGGGTCCCTTTAGACTCGCAGGCCCTGCGCGATTTCGAGCGCTCGCTCAAGAGGCAGGGTGCACTGCGCCCGCAGAAGCAGGCTCTTCCGGCGACGGAGGAGGACGTGGCGAAGGCCATCGCGCGGGAGCGGCACACCGATACGATGCTGGCTCTGGCGTTGGCTTGGAGGGGTGCGGCCAGGGTGGCCGACGTGACGGGGTTGAAGGCCGGCGATGTCACTCGGCAGAAGGACTTCCTGGCCATCAACTGGTCGGACACGAAGTCCGACCCGTTCAAACTCGGGGTGACGACGGGGATAGTTCTTCCGGAACACCTCGACAGCATCCTCGAGAAGAAACTGAGGCGCAAGGCGCCCCAGGATCGGCTGCTGGCGACGTCGTACAGGCGCATGTCGGCTGCGCTGAAGCGTGTCCGAAAGGGTCTGACGGGCCACTCTCTGCGGCGGGGGGCGGCTGCGTCACTGCTCGACGCGGGCCTCAGCTTGGAGGAGATACGGAGGGTCACGCGGCACAGCTCGATCGAGGCTCTGGTGAGGTACCTCCCCGCGGGGAAGATTGCCTTGGCAGCCGAGACGGCGGCAGCGTCCCGGAAGCTCTGAGCGGAGTCCCACAGCCTTTGCTATCTCCCCATTTCCCGTCGATCCTCCGGCCACCTCCGCCCCGTCGCCCGAAATTTCCCGATTTTCCGCTGTGCTACGACCCCCCTTCTTTCGACTCTGACGACGCCCCCGATGTCGATTTCCCGTACAGCGGCTCCCTTTGCGTGCGAGTCGCCGGGGGGAAAGTCGGACCTCCCTCTGAGAGGCAGGAGGGGAGCCTTGCGAGGATCTCGTGTTCCCGGGTCGATGTGGACGCACTCCGTTCCCTGGACACACGGGGGCTGCTACACGGCGTCATCGACACCATCGTCTCCGAGGACGCGTTCAAGGCGGCGCTGAGACCGGGTGCGTTGGAGTGTTTGGAGTCTGAGCGCGGTTTATCTCGGGGGATATCCCGTGGGATGCTCGGACACCTCGACCAGTTGAGGGAGTTTGGAGTGATGGACACGTCGCCGTCCCGGCAGAGCGTCGTGCTTCCCGCGTTCACGGTGCCGAAGAAGTCCGGTGGTTTGCGCCTCGTGTGTGACGGTCGGAAGCTGAACGCGCTGATGCAGAAGCCGCCCGCGATGTTCCTACCGGACGTGCGGGACGTGATCGCACGTTTCCTGCAGGCTTCGTATGTGGTCGAAGCTGATGCCGTCAGTTACTTCTACCAGTTCCCTTTGGGAGCTGCAATAAGGAAGTACTTCGGGGCGAACCTCGCCGCGCGGAGAGGCGCATACACGCGCTGCACTCTGGAGGTGATGTGCATGGGCTGGAACTGGGCCCCGTGCATAGCCCAGCGCTCATCTCTCGTACTCCTCCCCGAAGAAGACGGCGTCTGCTGGGTGGACAACTTTTTTGCGGTCGGGGCCACTGGGCGTTTTGCTGCGCTCCTCGAGCGTTGCGAAGTCGCTCGAGTGGAATTGAACACCGCGGACGAGACTTTCGGGGTTCCGATGCAGCGTTTCGAGGCCCTCGGGCTGGAACCTTGCGGCGGACCCACCGAGGTTTCGATCGTCGCCATCTTGGGTGCTGAAGCTGACCTCCGAGCCGTGCTCTCCGGGGGCACGACGCCCCGGACCTTTTTCAAGGTTTTCGGCTCATTTGTGTGGTTTTGTTTCACCACCGGTCGTCCTCTGTGCTACATGCGCTCAGCACTGTCGTTTGTTCGCCGCCTCGCGTCCCAGGTCGGATCCGGCGAGCGCGGTTGGGACTCCCCGTTGGACGTCCCCTTTTCGACGGTGGAAGACGTGCGGCGTGCTCTTGCCTCGCTCCGCACAAACGAATGGTGTGCTTCGGATGCAGAGTGGGCTGTCCTGCTCGAGACCACCCCCCGACGGGTGATTCAGGATGTGTTCTTACCGCCCAGGGAGCACATCTTCATCAAGGAGCTGCTTGCGGCGTTGCAGGCGGTATGGTTAGCTGCTGACGAGATGCCCGGTAAGAAATTCCGCCTCATGGTGGACAACCAGGCGGTGGTTTTCGCTTTGCGAAAGGGCCACAGCAAGAACTACCTGGCCAACGAGATCCTCTGCTTGCTTTTTGATCTTGTGGCGGCAGGGTCGTTGCAGCTCGAGCCGGTTTGGGTCTCGACTGAGATCCAAAAGGCTGACCCGTTTACCCGGGGTTGGTTCCATGGCTCCTCGCTAATAGAGAAGTCGTTGCTTGGGGCTGTCCTGATGTCCCGGCGCATGTGCAGTTTGGTTGGCACCATGTATAGCACGGGTATGTCGCGGTGACTTTCACGTCACGAGGTAGCCTGTAGTTCAATGTGCCACGACTGCGTCTGCTCTGCCGCTCCGCGGTCCCATAGGGTCCCAAGTGCGGTCAACGAAAACTCAAGTTTCCCTTTCTACTTTCTCCTACTCTCGCGGTGTACGGTTTTTAGCCACATGCAATGTGTGAGGAAACTGAACCGCTCAAGTAGGACCTTCTGAGCATGATCATTTGCCAAATTTGCTACCTGACCCCACGTCCAGGATTTGGGCTCAGGGTAGTGCGGTCAACGAAAACTCTAGTTTCCCTTTCTACTTTCTCCTACTCTCGCGGTGTACGGTTTCCTTAGAGGTACCTTGGGGCAGCAGTCAGTTGTGAAACTGGCAGGTGAGCAGCGTCACCTCCCCTAGCGAGCTCTCGGATCAAGCTGCGTCTGATGCAGCTGTTGTATGGATCGCCTACATACACTCAGCCGCGCGTTCCTTCGCGCGAAGGTTACTGCTGCGGCCTTCTGGGTGGCTGTGTCAGGTCAAGTAGCGAGATCTGGGGCCCTGTGATGGCTGAGTGCACACCTAAGCAGGGCTGCATCCTCGTGTTGTAGCCGTGTTGTGTATAAGGTTTCGTGAGGGCCTGGTCAACCACCTCATCACTATAGGGCACAAACCTTTCGCGACAGAGATTGGACAGTCGGGATTGCCGGGGGCGGGTCTCCTTGAAGAAGAGAATTGTAAAGCAAGACCTGCCCCCTGCGCCTGCTGTCTCCGGCTGCTTCGGCAGACGACACATACTACTACTACTACCTTAGAGGTACCAAATCGAAATTCTCTAAGTACATTTCTCAGCCAATTTCGCCAGAGGTACCAAAATTTGGCTTGAAATTGTTACCAGACTTTTTGGCTGGAAATGTACTTCGTGTTTTTTTTTGGGTCAAAAGTCACGTTTTCCAGATTTTGGCCGTTTTTGCCGATTTTTCCAGTTTTTGGCCATTTTGGGCCGATGTTGCCGATTTTTTTTGCGACAACCAATTTCTGCTTCCCTGGAGACAGTATTTGCTACAGCTAAAAGAACGTTGGCAGCGGTTTAACCAGAACACATGTAGGTTAAATCGCACAAACAAAAAAATAATTGCTCGTGCTATGGCTTGTGAGTTCAAGGCCGTGGATTGGTCCCCGATCCAGGTTGTCCGCGCCCCCGACGAGTGGGAGGCCGCGGAGGAAGACGTCGACTGCTGTGTCGATTGTGGAAAAATCCACACCGCGGGGGCGTTCTGTGCCTGATGCGGGAAACGGGGTCTGGCCACCTGCCTCAAAGCGGCGCTCCCAAGGGAAGTCGCGCCCCTGTTTGTAGACCACTTAGCGGCGGACGGGTGGGTTTGCCCCGCCTGCATAGTGGCGGTGCATCAGGCTGGCACCACTCTTCAAGAAGAGTTTCGCGTCCGGATCGCTCGTGCTCAAGAGCACGACGCTCCGCCGAGCTTGGCTCAAGAGCCATTGCTCGCTGCCGTTGAGGAGGGCCCGGTCAAGACCGCTCTCCTCGCTTTGTTCGCCCAATCTGCCTTCCAAAGCCTCCCGATGGCTGCGCAGGCCGCACCGGTCATGACCGAGGCGGTGGACCCACGCCGAGTCATGACTTGGGTGGAGGGGTTGGCGACGGCTCCGGGGCGCCAAGTCATCCTGTCCGAAGTAAAGGGCAGATACGCCTACCATTTGGTTCCCGAGAACCCCCACGACGCGGGGAGCGTGGTCGACCACGAACGCCGGACGCATTTCGTGACGCTCATTTCCCTGATGCCGTTGGCCTACCGGACCCCGCCCATCCTCCAGGTGCTCCATCACATCATGGTCCGCCTGGAGGCCCTGCGGCTGAAGTGCTTGCACGCTAACGGGATCGAATTCCAGATTGCGTGGGAGACCAGGTTCGGGTCTTTGGACTACACCGACTTCACGAAGTCGGCTCTGGTCCAGGCGCAAAAGGCCATGGCCGACCTCTCAAAAAAGGCGGACCAGAGGGACGAAAGGAGGGAGCACCCCTCGAAGAGGCCGCGGAAGTGAATTGCGGCGAGCGCTTCCGTTCCCACCGGCCTGCCTTCGGAGGGTTTGTGGAACGAGTTGGCAGCGAGGTCACGACCTCGGAAAAAGGACTCCGCGTGCCCCGATCAAGATCGGTTCCGGACGGACCAGGAGTCACTACTCCTCGCGTTGCAGAAGTGCTACAAGAGCACCCCTGCTATGCTGTCGGTGGTGAGCCGTGCTCACAGGTACGCAGTGGAGGCCCGCCGGTTTTACCCCGCATTGTCCGACGAGGAGGCTTTCCTCATGTGGGTGAACCGGAAGATGATGGCCGGCGAGCTCACTGCCGAATCTGCCCTCCAGTACGCAACGTACTTCAGGATGTCCCGGGTGGACTGGATGGGTGCTTATCGCCGTTCGGTCAAGCTGACCATGGAACAGTTCGAGGGCCGACGCACCCGCGACGCCGGACGGACTCCGACCAAGGCGGCGATACAGTTGGTAGTCTCACGAGGCTCGTCCTTGCACGCCATGGCCCTCCGGTTCCAGTGGTCGACGGCTTGCAGGTTCGTGGATCTGCAGCGGATTCGGCTGGACCACATGTGGTCGGTGGACACAGGACAGGTCATGATCCTGTTCGTCGGCGGGAAGACCGACCCTACCTCAAGAGGCCAGGGTCTCTTGCTACCGCGAAGCGGTCCTTTTCTGACGCCTTTCTGGGAATGGATCACGATCCATCGGCCGGCCCTGGGCACCAAGGCGCCCCTGTTCCCCAACCTGTCACGACAGGCCTACAACAGTTTCCTACAAGAGGAGCTGGGGGTGTCGTCGCACCGCATCAGACATGCCGCGCTGAGCTGGGTGGCCCTCCTGGAGGGCGAGCAGACGGCGATGAACGTGGGGCGACACCTGAATCCCAGGACGACGCGCTTATACACTCCGCATCACCTTTGGCAGCCGGTCCTGCTCTCAGCCCCGGGCACAGCTGCCTTGCAAAGGACTGGGTGAACAGCGGCCCCGCCAAACAATCGCTGTGGCCGCGTCATCTCGACAAGATCCTGCAGGGGTATGACTACGCCAACGGCTGGCTAGACGCGAGTAGCGGGAAACGGGTCACGAAGGCCTCGTATGACGGAGAGATCGCCGCGACCGCCCCGCCGTTCAATCACGAAGCGCTTTTGCAGGATTTCCCCAGCCTCCGCAGCAACATGAGGTGGGTCCTCGACGCCGCGTTCATCGCCGCCATGCTGAAGCCGGGCTCGTTCGTATCCGGCCCGGGGCCCCGCAACTCCCGAATGATGCCGCACGTCGATCGCTTGCTTGAGTTGGAGGTCGCTGCATCGGTCCCTAAAGCGGCGTCTTCCCGCTGGTTCCACGGCGCGTTTACGGTGGACAAACGGGCTCCCGGTCAGCTGCGCTTCATCCTCAGCTGCGAATCCATCAACCGGGCTACGGCACACGTGCCTCTGCCCCCCTGCGACCTGCCCAGCTACGCCACCATCGTGACTACGGTGCTGTCCCGCAAGTGGGTGGCTGAGTTCGACTTCCGCTCCTTTTTCTTCCAGTTTGCGCTGCCTCCAGAGGTCAGGAAGTATTTCTGTTTCCGTGTTGAGGGCAGGCTGATGTGGATGACGCGCCTGCCGATGGGCTACCGTGCCGCGCCTCAGGCGGCCCAGGCGGTCTCGCTGGAGCTTGCGGTTGCCGCCGCCCAGGGTGTTGACGTTCAGGTCCTCGCGTGGATCGACAACGTGATCTTCGTGGCGGACACTGAGGCCGAAGTTATGGAGGCCTCGGCTCGCTTCAAGGCTTTGACTTCGAAGTACGGCTTGACCATCGGGAGCTGGTCTAAGCCTTCTACCCGCGCGGTGCTGCTGGGACTGGATCTCGACCTCGCAGCGAAGAGATGGCGCGTGGACCCAGCCTGGACGATGAAGGCCGGACCGGTAATGGGCCAGATCTTGGAGTTCAGTGCGGCTCCCGTCCGCGTGTGGTGGAAACTGACCGGGTCTCTGCTCTGGCGTCGCCACGTGATGGGGTACCCTCTCCACGAGGTACTTCCCCTCTTGCAGTGGATGTCCGCCCTGGCCTCCGGCCGCGCGTCTACCGACAGCGCGTTCTGGGACTCCGTCGCGCCTTGCCCAGCTGCGGTCAAGAGCTGCCTCGCTGCCCAGTGCTCCGACATGCGGGGTAACGCCTGGCGGCAATGGTGTAGACCGGTTTACACTCGTTCGATCGATGTCGTCTCCGACGCCAGCATGTCGGCATGGGCATTCGTGGCAGACGGGTTCCATGTCTATGGGGGCTTTCCTCCGGAGTTGCACCACGCGGACATCTTCATGAAGGAGCTATACGCCGTCGTTCGGGCCGTGGAGCACGCAGTCCACGGCCAGTCGAGCATGGACATCAACCTGCTTTGTGACAACAAGGCGGTGATAGGCTGCACGCCGCGGCTACACGCTTCGTCAGGATGCGATGCAGCTGCTAACTCTGATCAACAAGAGCTTGGCCTCATCCAGGAGCCGGCTCAACATCAGCTACGTTCCGTCGCTCCAGAACATCGCGGATCAGTACACAAGACTGAATCGTCCGCCATGTTAGCGCCCAACATCGACTTCCCGCTTCGTCGAGTCCTCGTCAAGTGGGTCGGTTGGTTGTTCCTCCGTGTGGCAAGCAAGTCATCATATCAGGCGATCAGCCGCTTTTTTGCTTAGTTTTCCGCCGGGTCCCATCCCGGGTTATCTGTCGCTTACGGTGGTGAGAAGGAGGGGGGGGGTCCGAATAGGGGCCGCTCGTGCTCCGGTGCCTGTTCTTTTATGCGACAACCAATTTCTGCTTCCCTGGAGACAGTATATTTTACAGCTAAAAAGAACGTTGGCAGCGGTTTAACCAGAACACATGTAGGTTAAATCGCACAAACAAAAGCCATTTTGGGCCGTTTTTGCCGATTTTTCCAGATTTTTCCACATTTTGGCCATTTTGGGCCGTTTTTGCCGATGTTTCCAGTTTTTGGCCATTTTGGGCCGTTTTTGCCGATTTTTCCAGATTTCAATTGCAAAAACTCTTAAAAGTTCCCGGTGCTTAACGGCTTTATCACGTGGGGGGCCCTGAGATTCCTCAGGTGACCACTGATTTACCTTTTAACCATATTTCGAAGTCCCTTGTGGTCGCGTTAGCCGCCAGCGTTGCCTCTGCAACCTGCTTGTCGTCATATCTGCGGGGAGCCAGAACACCGACGCGGAGGCACGCACCCTTTGAACGAAACCTAAAACCAAACAGAAGCCGGGAGGATGGCGCTGCAAAGACTGCAACGCCTCGAACGCCGCGGTGGCGAAGGTTTGCGACAAGTGTTCGGCGAGAAGGCCGCCTGAATCGCAGGTCCTGCCCTCTTTTCCGCCCTTTCTCCTCCCTCGGCCGAGCGTTAGTTAAGCCTTCTGGGTCACCTCGCCTGTATGTTTCAAGCCCACACAGTAACATCCGCGTCATTGTGGGAAGGCGCCTGTTTCCGACACGGTGGAGTCAAGCCTCAGGAGCTGGAGTTGAGCCGTAAGTGCGCAAAACAAAGGAAGCGCCAGATCCGTTTTTGCGTTAAGAAAAGCGGGTGGGACACCCGCGTTTCGGGTGTTCTTTTACACGCGTTTGGTTGTAGCACACCCGCTGAAGGGGTGCGACTCGGGCCAAAAAGTCAACAGGTCTCCTGCGTTTCAAACCCTCTGACCGACAGGAGAGTGCAGAATCTTCACGCTCTTACCACGAAACGCCGCTGTACAGGGACGCGACTTCACGATCTCTATCAAGCCGAACGAAGAACTCGGCTTAAACTGCCTGATCACCGGCGGGGCCGTGCAAATCGACGAGATCGTCCCCGGTTCAGCTGCCGAGCGGGCAGGTATTGTGCATTTCCGCCCGTTCATGTGTCCTCGCACCCCAACGGGGAACCGAAAGTAAGAATTAATCCTTCGGCTGTTGGTTCCAGCTTGCACGTACCGCCACCGCACAGCGCACGTTCCCAGCGAGCTCCGTTGCTTCTATTTGAACCCAGAAACATTGGCAACAAGGCCCTGTTAGCCCTGTTATCCAGGTGTGCTGAATCCCTGATAGATGTTGTGCTGACTCTTCGCACCCCACGCACAGGCATTGTCGAGGGCGTATTGACGACGGTTGAAGGGCAGCAGGTCTTTTCGTCCATTGAGCTGAGAAAGGTGTGCACTCATGAATAGCTCGAGCTTGAGTAGTGCAGCAGGCCTTGTACACATGTCCACGCGAGGGGATCAAGCCATCGTGTAGCCATAGTGGTTTGCCGCCTTCTTTGGTCTACGGAGGGCTGGTTCTAAAGATGGAAGGTCAGCAGGCGAACAAAGCACGAAAATCGAACTTTTGCAGGTTGTCGGGAAAGCGCGAGCGGAGGGCAAGACTGAAATCAAACTGAAAATCATCCCGCGGCAATCGAAGAGAAACGCGCTGCAAAAGACGCTGTCGAACGACTCTGCGACGTCAGCCCGCTCAGCTACTTCAGCATCGGTACGTTTGTCTCTTTCAACAGCACGGCTTTGGAGCTCAGTACGACTTCAAGTGGAAGGTTCTGACATTGCGCAGAAGGAATCGCAACAGCCTCTCAGAGTCTGGTTCGAATACGAAGTAGTGTGCTGGGTGGCAGCAGTACCTTTCCCGAGCACGGGTGTTTTCATGCAACAGGGCAGCATGCAAAAGAGTCCCAAACCAGATCGCCCGCACACAAACCCGTGCCCCCTGACTAGGCAGATCTTCCGGCACCTGTGCGTTTGTTGGCCGGCGACGCCCACCGAACGCTACATACAGGTGTCGAAGGCGAAGAATGCGGACGCTTTCGACATCACCCCGGCAGCCAGGGGCAAGTTTCCGACGTCGCTGCAGTCGTCGACCAACAGCAACACCAACGGGCTGTTCTCCGCCTCCGCGAGCCAGATGAGCCTGTTCGGCGCCGCGCCCACCTCGCCCTCCCCGCAGCAGCACACGCTTTCGCCGATGCAGCGCTCCGAGAACAGCGGCAGCCTGTTCGCGCCCGCGGCCCCCCAGCAGCAGCAGCAGCAGACGCTGTCGCCCATGCAGCGGTCCGACAACAGCGGCAGCCTGTTTGCGTCGGCGGCAGCCTCCCAGCAGCAGCAGCAGCAGGGGCTGTTCATGGTCGCGCCGCCGCCCGCGTCGCAACAGCAGCAGCCGAAGGCCGGCGGCGGAGGGGGGGGCAGCTTGTTCTCGCTGTCTTCGTCGAGCAGCAACACCAACAACCACACCAACAACAACAACAACAACGGCGCTGTTGCCAGCGGCAGCGGCAATTTGTTCGGCGCGGCAAGTGCCGGGGCGGGCGACGTGTTCGGCGCGCTGGCGGCGCTGCCGCAGAAGCAGACGGCCAGCGCCGCGTCCCTGGACGACCTGTTCAGCGCCCCGTCCGCCACCCAGCAGCAGCCGAACGACGTGTTTCCGACGCATTCCAACCAATCCGCGTTCTCGTCCGGGCACGGCAGCTCGTGGGGGCCCCCGCCCATCCAGAGCGCAGCGCAGGCGGCGCAGCCCGACGCGTGGCCAAACGCGCCCGCCTTCCAACAGGGGCCGGGCGCCCCGTTTTCCGCCAGCGGCAGCAGCAACCCGTGGCAGCCGCAGCCGCAGCAGCAGCAGCAACAACCCCAACAGCAGGCGGCGGCAAACCCGTTCGATGCGGGCCCGGTGCCCCAGGCGCAGGCGAACCCCAATGACGTCTTCGCGGGGCTTTTTTGAGGGGCCGGGCGCCCCGTTCTCCGCCAGCGGCAACAGCAACCCGTGGCAGCCGCAGCCGCAGCAGCAGCAGCCGCAGCAGCAGCAGCCGCAGCAGCAGCAGCCGCAGCAGCAGCAGCAACAACCCCAACAGCAGGCGGCAACCTCGTTCGATGCGGACGATCCTTTCCCTGAAAACAAGGAACCTGACACACCCACACACACACACACACAAGGCTAACAGCTGTCCTCAAGGCTGTCTTTCCCTGAAAACAAGGAACCTGACACACACACACACACACAAGGCTAACAGCTGTCTTTCCCATTCCAAGGGACGCAAAGAACCTGGGACCAACGACTGTCACCTTAGCACGGGCCCGCCGAACGCCTGACAGCCTTCGCTGCAAAAGGCAGGTCGGGCGCTGTCCTTCAGTCGCAATCGATCGAGGGTTTCAGGTCAGGGTACTCGGCGAACGAAACAATCTGTGACGGTAGACTGCACAAGCCGCTGCGGATTACCTCTTTGTACGCGTCGTGTCATGTTTCGGTCGCCTCTTGCCCCGCGTACTGTTTGTCTCCTTGTTGTTGTTGTGCGCGCTTCACGTCCGCTGAGGAGTCTGACGAGTAGTGGTAGTTTGAACTTGATATGCAGCAACAATCTGTAATTTAGCTTGTTGCTGCACATCAAGAGTTGAGATTCTCCGTCAAGATGCTAGCCGCCGCCATAGGGCGGGCTATTGCCAAAAGGAAGAGAGCCCGCGAAACAACGTGTCAACACACGCCTGCCAGGCGGTCTCGTCCGCCAGTCAGAACGCCCCCGGCTGCGCCACCATCGGTGCAACAATCATCTTTGACAGGGCCACGGCTCGCTCCGCGCCCACGGCGCAACGACTTGCGCCCGCCGTAGTAGTACGGGATAGTAGTGGGGCGACCGGATACTCCTCGGAGAGATGGTCCCTGCACTCTAACTCGTCTCTCTCTCTCTCAAGTTCGTTACTTGTAGTAGTTGTAGTAGGCCATTCTCTCTGAGCGACCTTCTATTTTTTGCAACGCCCCCGGCGCTGGAGCGGAGGTGCCAACTACGAAAAAGAGGGTCGCAGTCCGGCACAAGTGCAAGAAGAAACACCCTCTTCTCTGTAAGAACTGCGGCTCATCTATCTTTACTACCAAACACGCAATGCTGGAAATAATGTGAGCTCGCAACCTGCGAGAAGCGGCGTTCCAAACGCAAATGCAACGGAGTCCATCAACACGGGGATGTCGTCGCGAAAAGCTGAATGGTTTCATGCACCGCGCTACTGGCGCGACGACCAGTCGAAAAAGATCAGAATTTGCTGCTGTTGTTGGATGCGGCAAAAAAACCGTTCTAACGTAAGGAAATGCGCTCCCCTTTTGGGTTCTCAGAACGCTTGGGCGCTCGTTCCTCGAAGGTCTTTCGAATGCAGTAGTAGGGCATCGCGGACTCTGCGTTCTAATCATGATGTCGTGAACGGCAATCAGACAGTGTTTCAACTCTCTCGCAATCACTGACAACCTTTTGTTGCTGATCTTCGACTGTATGTACACCTGCTGCACCTGCTTGATGCGGTTCGGAACTCCAAGTGTCTCATTCCATGGTTGGCGCATCAAAGCAAACTCTCCGTTGTTTTCTTGCCGGTGACGTGTATTGTGAGCTTGCATTCCTTTTCCCATTCCACATAAAGAATTGGTATTAACTTAAAACATACAAAAAATGGCCTATTCCTTCCAAATGGGGTTTCTGCCCACTGGTCGTTACTTGTTCTCTCATGATATGTGCTGCTAGAGATGGCAAATTATCAACGTCAAACAATGTGACACCAGTTGTACACAGTTCGCACCTGGTATCCGAGCACGGAATATACGACACAGGTTTCGGGGATTTTTTACGCATCTGCTATGTTTCGCGCATGATTCTTTCAAGTCCGACCATAGCGTGTTTTTCACGTTTCATCGAGTCCGAACAAAATGAGTACTCGATTCAGTGTTCTGGCAATCTATTGGTACCCGTATGAATCTGTTCGCAATATGCGGAATGACTGATACATCACTTCGACGGAACACCTGCTTCGTAAAACATAATCGAGGAGGCCGCCAGCTAGAATGGAATGTCCAGACGAAACACATTCAAATCTGTGTTCCGCGTCAATCCACTTCGTGGTTGTATTGACTTCTCCTCCCTTCCCCTGCGGCCTACGTCAAAATAAGCACCCGGCGGCCCCTCCGGGTATTTTCGATCGGCTGCCCTTCGGTGCCCGCGTTCTTCCCGGCAAAGGTCCCTGTCTTTGACCCTCGTCTGGCCCTCCATTCGCCTGTGTCCGTCCTCCGGCGCTGTGTTAAACAGCAGCACGGGTTCCGCATCACGAGGGATGAACTGCAGCCTTCTGCACGCTGTTCTTTTTTTTACAGAAGCGCCAGCTTGAAAGGAAATGCTCGACGATGCTGCCCGACAAAGAACAGAAGGGATCCAAAGTGCTGTAACTACCGAACCACGTGTTGAACGGACGTGAGGTCATGCGGGTCCATCCCTACACGACAAATCACACAAACACAACAGGTCAAAGTCCTGAGTGAGAAAACAACACACGGTGGTGTAAGCGAAGAACAAATCAGATTGTGTTTGTATTGTATTTGCCCCTTACCTCTATATTTCCCCCCTTCCATTCGGAGTCGAAGCAGCTACGTCGAGTATTTTTTTTTGCCTTCGAAAGCTTGCCGTTCCGTTTTGTCCGTTTCTTCGGGTCTCACCCTCGAACGTTACCGTTTGAGTTGCCATTTTGCTTGGCTCCGTTCTCACAACCTTGTGGATCCAGGCACGAGAAGACACGGAGTAACCCGCACTCAGCGGCCCTCATGGCATCATCTACTTTTGCGTTGCCCAAGTGCTGTTTACGTTGCACGACTTGCGCTGTAGTATGCAGACTGAAACAAGAGACGAAGCTGAGGGAAGATGCGTGGAGAAAGGGCGAGAAAGGCATAAGAAAAGCTCTTTAGCTCTTACCCTGCGTGAGAGGGGCGGACTGCTTAGAGCGCCACTTGCCAGCGGCGGGCAAGTGGCGGCGGTCGGGCCGAAAGCCTTGCCGTTTCATCCTCGCCGCTCGTTTCGACCGCGGCGGAAAAGCTTGAATGGAAGCGTCGCGAAGGACTCCGTTCTACCTGCTGCAATTTTGTCAACAACGCAAGACGAAAGGAGGAAACTGGGGGGTGTGCAAATGGAGGTGAGCTGAAGCGCAGCAGTATGGAAGAGTACGTGGATTTGATATCCAACCTGCGCCACAGCGATGCCGCAGACTTCGCAAAGTATGGCCCCCCCTCGACGAAAGAGATCCCCGTTTTCCCCGAATGTGATGTGGCTCGGACACGAGCCCTGCGGTCAGGCCAACCGACCAGTTAACACCTACACGTTAGCTGGGAACAAGATGTTGAAGACGACGTGATGGTAGCATCGAACAGTGCATGAAGGGCAGTGTTTTTTTGTCCAACTGTCAAACCAGGACTCCCCATGCGACTCGAGCAGAAATAAGTATGCGCCTTTGTTGGCAGGAAACCTTGTTCGACTTTACCTCTCTCAAACAGATCGTTTTACAAAACGGAGCCGGTGTTGAAAAAGGCGCTGCTGCTGGTGACTGGCCTCGAAGACGCGTACTTTGCCGGCCGGGTTCTGCAGCCACGGGGAAGTCGTGCGACGCAGGACCTGCGAGCGAGTTACGACTTGATCAGCGGGCAACTCCGGAGTCTGGCAACTGAATACCCGAGCATCTTAGGCATGTCCCTGTCCTACTACTGCGCTGTGCGAAGCGGACTGGTACTCGTCTACCGCGACATCGCCTCCGCAGGCATTGCGCTGGTTGAGTACATCCCAAAGCTGCGGAGCCTCGCCACGTTGGCCACAGGCCTGCGTCCGCCGGATTCTGGAAAAGGTGTGCGAATACCGATATTTCGATGCCGCCGAACTGTGTAGCTTGCCGCCTTTGGTTAAACTGCTTTTCCCGCGATGGCAGCGACTATTAAACTCGAAGATGGTCGCCGGACACGTTTCGGAAGACATTTACCCTAATTTCATTTGCTCGCGAACTGGCCCCTTCACACAACACGACATCCACACAGACAGCGCCCAGGCCCGACTGCACCGGCTTGTCCAGCTAGAAATTGACTTCCTGCTGGTATGCCGCTTTTCTCGCAACGAAACTGGGACCTACAAGTCATGTGTAAGCAGTGTGGGATGCGCCGCCGGCAGATGTAGGGTGTAGGCTGCTTTTCAAGCTTGGCTGCTTTTGAAGCAGTCGGATCTAGTGACTGCTGTGCAACTGGACGGTGGTTACATGGGCAGCCAAAGCAATCGCATCTCGCCTCTGGTTGCCTCGCATCTTGTTCCTAGTGTCCACTCGCCTTCCGGATAGTTCCGGGTATTTCACTTCTGCTTGGAGTTGTCACCCCTTCTAATCACTCGTTTCAAACAGGCAATTCACCAGAGTTTGCGAGAAGTCAACCGATTGCAGTACCCGGCATGCGTGGTCCACCTGTCCGTCGCAAAAACGAAGTTCCAGCAGTTGTCCGAAATAGCGGACAGAGTAAACAAGAAGAAGAGGACGTGGAAGCTTCTGCAATACCTCGCGACACTGCGAACCAGCATCCACGGGAAGGTATGCGGGTTTCCTCTGTCTCCGGTAGCTCACGGTCAGCTGACCTCCGTGTCTTTGAGACCTCTCTCTCTCTCGGAATTGTCAGCGCGGTAGCGATGACAGCGAGAACACATATAGGTGGGAGGGGAGAGACCCTGGGGTTCGAGTCATGGCGGCGAAGTGATTGTCATGTCTCATTGGAAGCAACACCGAAAACGTGTCGCGGCAGATGAAAAGCGCACATCCTTCGCATTTGGATACAACACCATTGACTTCGTTGCGTACGCATTTCGTGTATCTACAAACAGGTAACGCTCGTGTTCTTGGACGCGTTGCAGCGTCCTGTGGTAGCTGCGGCGCCTGAGGTTGACTTGTCTGCTTCCTTGAATACAATGACCGGCAGCACGAATATGCTAGACGAGCGGCAGAAGCGAGACTGTTCGGCAGAACCTGCCAATGATTTCGAACGTATCCACAGCGCGATCGACGCAGCAGGCTTGGCCGCGCTTTGGCCGTCGGGCAGGGCGCCCAGGAGAACTGCCTTCAGCCGAGCGAAGGAAGGCGACGCAGAATTGACGCACAACATTCTCCGAGCCGTCGACGAGCTGCTGGAGGACCTCTCGGCGAAGTGTGAGTGCAAGCCGTCGCTGCACGTGTTCTACAACGCGGCGGCCCACGGGTTCACGTTGCCCCTCAACCTCAGCAACCATCGCGTGCCCCTGCCCCGGTACCTCCCGTGCGGCAGCAAGGACCTCCCCAATGCGGAAACCCTCGTAGGCATGCGCGGCTTTCCCTGCATCTTGTCGTACGCGGACCGCAGACGCGCCACCTGCCCTGCAGACGTCGCCACGCTGCTTACTGGTATGTCAACCCTCACCCTTTACTCCTTGCAGCTCAACACAGGGCTGTTGCAGTCTTCTTGCGTCTCAACCTCCGAGTTACACTGCCATGCAAGCCGTCCTCCTTGTGGCACCGCATGTCAAGCCTCCAAAGATGAACTAGACTCCCGTTTTCAGAACGCTCGGGCCAGTGCGAGAGTTGATGCTAGATTGCAATTTTCGCTGCACCTTTCTCAGCAACCTGCGAACGCCCTGGAGTGACGATCCTCCTGACGCTCGCGATAAGCGAACCCCACTTCATCACACAGGACTTCCTCTGTCGGATGCGGGCAGGGTCGCGTTGCTGCCGTGCGAGGTGTTCAGCGAGAGACTGAGCTATCAAAGCGTTAACCGTCGAAGGCAGGTGAAGCTGCACCAGGCGAAGCAGCGTGCGAAGAGGCTCGCTGCCATGGCGCCCGCAAAGACGGACCCGCAACCGAAACCGAGCAACCTGGGGGCTCTCCAGAAGGGTAAAGAGGATCAGGAAGACCCCCTGTCTGCCACCCGGCGGCGGAAGACCCCCCTCGGTTACAACAACAACGTATCGGCCGAAAACTTGTCGTCCCTGGCGGGAAATTCCAGTATCGCAGATCTGTCCTGCACCAGCGTAAATCCCGGCAGCACAGCTGATGACGATGAGCAGCAGCGTAAGCCGAAAGAAGGTGTGCACGTTGCAGCTTTCGAGGGATCATTTTGTTGAATGGGCTCACCGCTGAAAGTTCTCATCAGTCCTCTCCCCCAGGGACCCTCCTAGAAACGATTTGCCTGTGCTGCGAACGAACACAACGAGCAGACGGGAAACGGTGTTGAGCACATATTCCGAGCGTGTCCTTCCGCTTCAGGATCTTCGCGTCTTTCCCGGCCGCTCGAACGGTGAGAAAAGAGAACCCATGCCGACACATAACAGAATACCGCCAAAGCACTAAACTAAGATCTTCCCCACCTTTTTGCACACCAAGCTCTATTTAAGATACTCGTTCCTCCACATTTCCGCCGATTTCGTATGGGTTGTGTTGGCCTGTTCGAGGCTAAAGATTTGTTTGTCCTGGCATCCGCTCCGAACCTGAAAGCGACGCCTACTAAAGGAAGCTCAACACTATGCCTGACGGGCAAGCCTCCTCTTGAGCTAATTAACACATGTCTGAGCCACAGGAGGCTCGTGTACCACCGCCCACTGAGTTGCGGCCCATTTCTGGTTACACAAACAAGAGTGTGGGGGAAACGATGTGGTGAAACGGGACATACGATTCGGAGTGCAAAAAGGGAGATTCCGCAATCACGTCATGAGCCTCGCTTCCGTGCCTCTGACCGCACGTTTGTGTGCAGAAAGAGAGCTTCCCCCCCTTTTGCTATTGCCACCGGGCTGCGTGATTGTACAACCATTTAACAGCGAAAGCGTTGGTTCCAGGCCCGATTGATCCTCGGGAGTGGATGGATCCGGGGGACAACGACGGTGACCTGATGTCAGACCCTGTGATCGAGCTTTCGAGCCCGACCAACGGCAGCCACCACTCGCCGCCGCCGTCTCCGATTGCAATCGATGCGATGCCTGTTTCGCAAGGAGTGTCGCCATCAGACGCGACGGCTGATTGTGCCGTTGCCGCCATCCGCATCGATCTTCTACTCTACGTCTGCATTGTGCTCCGCGGTTCGCCGTCTAATGCTGACATATCGACGTGTTCTGCGTGGCTGCAACGGCTTGCCGAATGCATGGCTGGCGGCAATATAGCGCACCTCACAGCGCCCGTGAAGGAGATAAAGCACGCTTGATCCACCAGCACTTTGTGTATCCGGACGGTTTCGACTGCCAAACAGCTTTGTAGTCTCGCATCGCGGGTGTCCCGTGGCCGCCGGCACCCGAAATGCCTGCTTCCGGGCAGCAGACGTCTACGTCTGTGCTCGTGCACTGACCTACAAAGTGCATTGCATTAAATTGCGCTAATCCATGTGGTTCATGTACTCAAAAAAGCTCAATGCTGGCGGCTGCACGCGCGAGTAGCCGGATGCGCGTCTATTTGAGGACCTCCGGGTCTGGGCGGAGAGCCACTTCACCGCGGATAGCAGCCCGGACGCAAAGGATTGCCCCGCGTTGCAGTGGAAGTTGTTGATCGTGCTTGAGCCGTCCGAGTTGTTCAGGTAGCGCGAGATACGTGCCGACCCACATGTACATGCGCTTGCCCCGATGCGTGATGTGTTCCTGAACGGCATGGTGTTAGGCGCTCAATCCTGACAAGCTTTTCAGTCTTCCGCACGTATGCGGTACGCCGGTGCCGCTGCCTTTGTGTGGCCTTGCTGCTTCTTTCTATTGACCACCTAGCACAGTCGTGTTTTACAAGTAAGAGGACAAAACAAAACCGACGCATTTCTTTCCTCGTTCTGTCGTACCCGCAGCAGGGGAGTTAATTTGTTCCCGAGGTCTGATGGAGATGCTGGGCAGCAAGCCACCTCGAGAAACCTGCTAGCGCCCAGCCTGTGTCGAGGCGTATACTCGACTGGTTCTGACAGATGGTTGTTTGCCGTTTGTTTGCTTTACGTGAATATATGGAGTAAAATGGGATTGCAGTCAGCAAACTGGAACCCAGCGTTGGAAACAGGAAGCGAAAAGGAGGGCAGGGAAACACCGCTCTTCCATAGCCGCTCCGAAAGTTGGTGAAGGGAATGATGGCGGACTACGTCGACCTGGAGGAAATCGCGATGGTACGACGCGCCCTGACGCGTGCTCTGCGCAGTGACGGGCTATACGAAAGTTCTGGAGGCCCGAAGCAGCCGCGGCTCACGAGGCGGTTCGAGGAGCACTTGGCACGGCGAGCAGTAGGTGAAGAACCCAGTATACGGCCTGCGCTGGGCACCAGCGTGAGAACGATGAAGAGCGTGAGTGACAGAGAGAAGAGGTGGGTCGACCTGAAGGAAGAGGCTCGCAGAAGGGTGGAGACAGTCCAGTTGCAGGAGCTGGCTCGCATTCGTTCCGAAGGCGATGTGCGAGAAGCTGTCGGGAAGCATCGAAGGGAAGTTCCCGTATTATCGGGCGTCGCCGCCAGTGAACTGCGGTCTTCCGTCGTTGTTGCCACACCGTCCGACGACTCTCTAACGGAACATATCATCCGCCGGTGCGACCGATCCATTCACAACGACCAACACTTCCCTCGACGCCCGGCGCCGCTGAGCACTGCCTGAGTGCCTTTGCCCTGAACCGTGCTGTGCATGAGCTGGACTGGGAGATGTCATCTGCCCTCCGGAGATTGCGGTATCAGCAACTGCATCACGAGGTCGCAGCACCGTTATTCATAGCATACCGGAGCATGCATTCACACCAACTGGCTCGCGCGACTGCTGTAGCGTGTCGACGACCCTAGCGCGACGTCTGAAGGAGTTCCCGGGTTGTCCTCCTCTCAACGACGCCTGCACGAATTGCCCACGTTGCCGACGTTCTCTCCGAACGCGCGGTGGCAAGACTCGATTTAGTGCTCGATTCTCGTCTCCAGCTGTTTACCTCGCCTCTGTGAAAGGGGTGCGTCACATTCACAACGGAACTTGAAAACTGGCTACAGAAGAGCCATACGCCCACTACCGTATCTGGATTAAGTGTTGGACGTAAGAACCTGGGAACATGAAGAACGGCCCTTCCGCTCTGTAGTTTTTGCAGGTATCACAGGCTTCAGGTTTTACCCCGTCGCAAATAAACCGTTCCAACAATGTGTCCGTTTCACCCGTCCGCATACGGATACGCAGACGATAGGAGGCGGTAATAGTGACGAGAATCCGAGTGGGAGATCCGAGAATTGTTGTATGGTGAATCCGAAATTCGACTAGCCTTGCCACTTTCTCTGTAAGGGGTGGCCCCCGCACTTGTTTTGTATGCTTGCCCTTTGCTCCCTGGGGGAGAATGATAGGTTTGCGCTGCGAGCCGCCGTCTTGTAGTGTACAAAGATAGCGCATCTTCCTATGCGACCTGTGGGTACTCCTTCCTTTTGTGCTCCCCGTTCCTCTTTCCCGGTGTGTGACACTTGGGACGTCGATCTAAGGCCAGCAGGGGTGGTCGTTGCACCGGTGATCTGTACCGTCACACTCAGAAACCGGCAACTCAGCAGAAAGGCAGAGGCGCCACAGGTGGGATCCGACCCAGGGCTTGTTACAAGCGGGGCGTAGGTGGTTGTGGGGGCGGGATGCACGGTCTGCTTCGCGCGGGCATTTTCTTGAGCATTTTTTGCATCGAAACATCCTCTGCCGGCCAGAGCGCCCGCTGCAGCGCCCACTCCGGCGCCGCCACCCACTGTAGCAGAGCCGACCTGCAGCGCGCCTCCGCAGCGACTACACGCCCGCCGTAGCAGCACGAAGAGAAGTGAGGAGACCGGAAACTCCCCGGAGAGATGGTCCCTGCACTCTAACTCGTCTCTACTCTGCTGCTCCGAGGGCCCGGGTAGTTGAACCCTCTTTTTGTCTGTCAATGCACAAGTCCGGGGTTTAATTCTTGCACACCGGTCAGGTGCTGTTTCTAGCTCTGTACTCTGTAGCCACCGACTTCATCATAGTGAGGGAATCTCTTTAAACGAAGAAGAAGACCGGTCAACCCACGGCCCGCAAAGCTCGAGCCCGTGTTGGTATCGCTGCAGGCAGTGTCCGCCCTACCTTCGGGTAGCCGTCTCCGCGTGCTTGTGCTCAGCGCAAGCGATCCGTTTGAAGTGGCCCCACCCGGAAAGAAGTCGAAACAAGTATAGTACCGTCGATTGCCTGTCCCGGGCACGACGGCACTGAGGTAACTGTCTGAGCGAAGATTGGTGGATACACGAAGAAGAAGAGTCAGGCAAACAAGACGCGTACCAAGCTCCCAGCGGCGTGGCCGACAAATGGTGTGCACGCGCGCGGAGGGTCCTGAGGCTGATGAATCCGTTACGTTGCAGCCGTCGGTGGCGATCCCGTCGTCGGCGTGGGCCCGCAACTACTGGGCGAGGCCGCCGAAGCGGCGAAAGCCGCTGAAGCCGACCTTCTGCCAGACGCTGCCGCTGCTGCCGCTGGGCTACAGGATGTGGAGGCACGTGCGGGCCGCGAAGAGGGAAGGAAGGGAGCCGTTCATGGACCCCTTCAACGACTGGCAGCACGACACGTCGCACGGAGTGCCCCTCGGCGGCATCGGCTGCGGCGCCATGGGCCGCGGCTGGCGGGGCGGCTTCCGCCGGTACAGCACCGGGAAAGCCCCCACGGGCACCGTCTACATCACCGACGACACCCCGCATTCCTGCTTCTCCATCTGCGCGTCGAAGGGCAAGGTTCCTGCGAACGGCAGGGTCCTCCTCCCGCGTCCGGCGCGGAAACGGGGCGCTAAAGACGCGCGGTATGCTTCCGCCTGCCCCTGTATCTAGTGTGCTGCCGGATATATCCTTCCTTGGAACAAGCTGGTAACACTCGGGGGTGCTGTCCCTTGCCCGGGGTCCGTGGATGTGCGAAAGGAAAGATTCTCAGCCGAAAGTGGTGGGTTCGCGGGCACAAGGATTTCGTTTTGCATTTTTGTCTGGGACAGTCTCTGGAGTGGGTAAAAGCTGCTCTCCAAACGTTCTGACAGCACTCCTTTCTATGTGGTACATCCTGTTTGTTTTGTCTTCAAACAGCTGCGGATACTGCAGAGCAAGACTCGCCAAGCTCGTATGTGTTCAGCAGAAATCTTTTCCGCTCCTGCTCTGCAGCAAGTACGTCTTCGCAACGATTACGCCTGAATCAACACAACACAGGTATCTCACGGAAGAAGTCAGGGCGGAGAGCCATTCCCTGTTTCCGCGTGCTTGGCAAGTGTACGACTCTCCGACCAAGGTATGCCGTGAGGGCTTCTGCAATGACTAAATCAAGCAGTTTCTTGCTGAGCGTTGCACGTTGGCTCCAGTTTGCCGGTTCCGGCGTTGTTGTTCTGTTAGTCAGGAGTAACCGTGTGCCCGAGACGCAAGAAAATGAGTGAGTTGTTGCCTAGCTGTGCGCGAGCACGCTTCGTGTTGTCGGATAAGTCCGTAAGTCATCTTCCTCAGCGGGGACGTTGCGCTAATATGCACGCAGTATCGAGTTGAAACACCACCACGTGTTCCTTGCACGAAGTCTGCACAGACGCGTGCACCTTACTCGCCCCGTTGGTATACTGGACAACTTACACTGCAGGTGAACGGTGACGGTCCCGCTTTCACTGCGACGTGCGAACAGCTTTCTCCCGTCATCCCTCACAACTACGAAGATTCGTCGTTTCCTTGCTGCACTTTCACGTGGACCATCGACAATCCGTATGCTTTGACCTGACTCTTTTGATGCAGCCTCGGACACGTTCTAGCTTTAAAACAGACGAAACTGAGCAAAAAGCGCTAGAACTCTTGCATTCCTGGATTCGGTGGGTTTATAAGTACCTGACGGTCCTGTGCAGTAGTTGATTAACACGTTTGACAACCTGAGTTCAGCAATCTGCTGTGTGTACATGCTCCGCACCGATTGCGAAATTGCAGCTTTCTGGAAGCTATCAGAGAGGATGATAGGTGCTGTGCCGTATCAATTGAGAATACAGCCTACCCGCAAGAACTCGGCAGGAACGATGAGGAAATCGACGTCGCGATCATGTTCACACTGCACAACGGCACGACCGCTGCCCAGCAGAAACTGGGAGGCGGGCACCACGTCGAAGAAGACGGAGACGTGAAGGCCGTTGTGATGAACCACACACTCGCCGGGGACCCAGCGTCGTTTTGCATCGCAACGGAAGGCCAACAGGACGGCACCGCCGACGCCTGCGCGACCTGGCGCGCCGACGGGTTCAACGCACTGTACGACGCGTTCGTCGCCAACGCCGGCAGCCTCCCGGCGGTGCCAGCAAGTTCCCCTAAGGTAGCCACCAGCCGGCTGTCGGCCGTGAGCCGTCGGGTAACGGTTCCGGCGAATACCAGCAAGAGCGTCTCCTTCGCGCTGTCCTGGGACTTTCCCATCGTCCGCTTCGGCGGGGGCACCGACGCGTACCGGCTTCGGTACACCAAGTTCTTCGGGGACACCGGCGCGTCCGCTTTCCACCTCGCCCGGGCCGCGCTCTCCCGGCGAGAGCGCTGGCGGGAGCACATCGGAAGCTGGCAAGCCCCCGTGCTCGAGAACCCGGACCTGCCCAATTGGTACAAAGCCGCGTTGTTCAACGAAGCGTATTACCTCACGGCGGGCGGATCTGTGTGGACCGTGGACGGGGGGTACGATGCACCTAGTCCCGCCGAGGGAGACAAAGCGAAAAAGGACTTGGGTCCAAAGAGAAGTGCGGACGAACCGCCAGATGTAGCAGCGGACGACGGGTTCCCCGAGAGAGTGAAGAGCGACGTGCTGTTGCTCGACGCAGACTCGCTCGAGAAGGGGCACGAAGACTTTTTACTGACGGTGGCGACGCCTGTGTGCCCCAGTTCAAACGGCTTCGAGGCGCACCCTATGTCCCCTGCGCCGAGTGAAGGGGGGGAGAGCCCGGGAGTCGGTGCAAGCGCCGTCGATCAGCCCGTCCGGCTGACGCCGCGCTACGTCTCTGTGAACCCTTTAACCGAAAAACCGCGGGCCATCTTCCATGAACCGTACACACCGGCCAGCAACCAGAGCCCCGGCACGCAGAGTGAGAAAGACGCTGACATCGGACATTTCCTGTACCTCGAGGGCATGGAGTACCGCATGCACAACACCTACGACGTTCACTTCTACGCGTCGTTCGCCCTCGCGATGCTGTTTCCCCTCCTGGAAAAGAGTCTCCTCCTCGATGTCGCCCGCTGCGTGACCAACGAGTGGACAGACCGCACCGTCTACCTCCACTCCGGAGACAAGGGCCAGCGGAAGCCGAAGCATTCCGTCCCGCATGATCTCGGAGGCCCGACGGAGGAGCCCTGGAAGAAGCCGAACATCTACTGCATTCACGACACCTCGCGTTGGAAGGACCTCCCCGTGAAGTTCGTCCTCATGGCGTACAGAGACTACCTGGTTCTCAACCGGGACGTGTCCTTCTTGAAGGAGGTGTACCCGGTGGCTCTCCAGGTGTTCGAAGCCTGCTGCACGCACTTCGGCGCGAAAGACACGGGGATGATTGTGAACGACGCCCGCCCTGACCAAACATACGACGCTTGGTGCTCGGAGGGCGTCTCGGCGTACTGCGGCGGGCTGTGGCTCGCGGGGTTGCAGGTGCTGGCGAAGATCGCGGAGATCGTCGGCGACCCGGACCGGGCGGCCGCCTGCGATTGCATGTTCGCGAAGGCGCGGCGCATGTACGAAACGCTGTGGAACGAGGGCGGGGGCTACTACAACTACGACTCGTCGACCTCGCGGCACAGTGACAGCATCCAGGCGGACCAGCTCTGCGGGGAGTGGTACGCCAGGGCGTGCGGGCTGCCGTCGGCGCTGCCCGAGGGGCACGCCAAGAGGGCGCTGGGCGTCGTTTTTGAGTACAACGTCGTCAAGTTCGGGCGGGCCGCCGCCGCGCGCGACCGGAACAAGAGCTTCAGCAGGCGCGGCGCCATCAACGGCATGCGCCCCGACGGGGGCCCGGATACAACGTCGATGCAGAGCGTCGAGTGCTGGACGGGTACCACCTTCGGCGTCGCAGCGCACATGATCCTGGAAGGCATGGCCACCGAAGCCTTCGAAACTGCCGGGGGCGTTGCGGCGGGGACGTACGAACAGTTCGGCTTCTGGTTCAACACGCCGGAGGCGTGGCTTGAAGATGGGTCCTTTCGCTCCCTCGGGTACATGCGACCCCTCTCCATCTGGGCTATGCAGTGGAGCCTCGAGAAAACCGCGGCTGAGGCTGCCGGGCATGCTCACCCCACGCCTTCTCCATCCTTCGTCGGACGTTGCGACACCACCGAGCAACTCACCAAGACGTAAGCTGGAACCAGGCCACATCCTCCGCGTGAAACTACAGACGATGTCGATGCAGAGCATCGAGTGCTGGACGGGAACCACCTTCGGCGTCGCAGCGCACATGATTATCCTGGAGGACATGGCCACCGAAGCCTTCGAAACTGCCCCGGGGCGTCGCGGCGGGAACCTACGAACAGTTCGGCTTCTGGTTCAACACGCCGGAGGAAGACGGGTCCTTTCGCTCCCTCGGGTACATGCGACCCTCTCCATTTGGGCTATGCAGTGGTGCCTTGAAAAAGCCGCGGCAGAGGCCGCCGGGCACGCTCACCCCACGCCTTCTCCATCCTTCGTCGGACGCTGCGACACCACCGAGCAACTCACCAAGACCTAAGCTGGAGGAAGCCAGGCCACTTTTTCCCCGTGGAACCCCAGCGGGGCCAAGCCGGGCGAAGCGAAGTACACATAACTCCAAGATTGCACGACAGCACTGCAACGGACTTCTCGGTGGGAACAGGCGCGAAGCACGGGGCAGGACGGCTTTCTCCCCCGAACCGACTTTTTGGGAGAGCTTCGATGAATTGAGGCAGGTCTTCGATGTCGGGATCAAAAAAGGGCTGCGAGTTTCCGCGTGTGGTGAACTAGCCCGGAAACCATCAGGGGTCAAACTGTGAATGTTCTCCCTCGTTCGTTTTTGAACGGGGACGTCGCCGACGACACGGCTTCATACCAGGCGCACTTTCTCTATTTCTCAGGGCCTAGAGAGTGCAAACTGGTCCGATTTGACCCTTCATGGTCGGCAGTCGGTGCGACCTGTGGTTGTGTGTTGGGATATCTTCTGTTTCTTCGCTATTCCTGGGACGTCGAGAGCACGCCTGTGGCTCCGTTCTCCGCTGTTCCGCTATTTTCCAGCTGTTTATCTTTTTTGCAGCAGAGCAAAAAGCCACGGAGAAACAGAGAGAAAAATGTGGGGAACAGATGAATGGGGAAGAACATACAGATAACAGAAGATCCCAGTTCCCAGTATGTGTGTAGTGTTTGTGTCGCCTGCCGCATTGCGCTTCGTTTCGCACGCGGCAAGCCTTCACAGATTATGGAGAGCACGCGGTTCAAGTGGTTGTTCCGAGGCAATAATCGCGAATTTCTCACCTGCTGATTCGCTTCTGCTTAGACTCTTCTTTTCACTGGCACATCGCAAACTAAAGCAAAAAGAGACAGGCGCCCTGCCCCCGTCGCGAACGTCTCCGCATCAAGCAAGCAATAGAATTGAACCGCTCGAGAGTTCCGCATTTACTTTGTGCGTCTTCTTTTTTTTATGAGCACCTGCTTTGTAGGAAATACTTGAGGAGACTGCCAGTTGCGAAATCTGAAAGTGTGGCGGCATGCCGATGACTCCCCACTATCGCAACAATATTTCAAAAATTTCAAAGGAGGTAAATGTGCTGTAGCCCACACGAAACACATGTAAATCTGGGTTTAGTGGCGGGTGTAAGCGTTCTACAAAATCCCACTTTGTACACGGTTGTGATACGAATCGTTTATTGTATTTTATTGTATTTTTATTGTACAGATTTTCGTACATTATTGTATACAATACTGTACAATAATACAATACTTTACAATAATTTACAATAATGTACAAGAATGTACAATAATATACAATACATTATTGTACGACTGCAGTCCCAGCGATCCTGATGCTCCAGCAGCAATCAGGCACTCTTCTGATATCCTAGAAATGACGGGAACTGCCTCCCTTTTCTGCAAAATAGAACACATGGCCCACGGTTCTGAGGCCTCCTGCAGAAGGGAAGAACTCCACGAAAAGGTCAACGAACAAACTGGGCCGCAACAAGAAACTGCCCAGTGCACTTAAACATCTGCGAGATCGAGAAAGGATTGAGCAGAACAGCAAACTCGAAAAAGGCTTTCCCAGATGTTGAAGACTGGAATACACAGTCCGAGCATTTACCAAAAATGCGCGTACTCCATAACCCCTTTAGGCGCATCAGGCGCACCTGGATTTACCACCCAATTCAAAAAGTTAGTTTGCAGAGATGTATATTCCGTTGCGGGAAGCTTCTGACAGCTATCTCGCTGCGCCCAATTGCAGCAGATATCTGAATGAAAGGGGCAGTATTTCCGTTCACGCCCTGGAGAGCATGCTCGGTCGGGGAAACGAGAAAGAACGAAATACGATGTATTTCACTTCCCTGCTGCGTTCGACCCTGAAAACGTCGTTTTGAAGCAAACGTCTGTATCAAGGGTCTTCACCTCGGGAAACCTTCACTTCAATTTCCGGACTGAACTGAGTCCGAAGTGAAGATTGCCGAAGTGACGATTGTCGAAGTGAAGATCCACCAAGACGTCCTCTCGCCAAGACACCTGTCGTGGGCAACTGCCTTTCGAATGTTTGTCGCTCTTTCTGGTAGCCCATGATATGACACCTGCTGCATCTTCACCCTCTTGAACTGCAACGCTGTCTTTTTGCGCTCGAACACCCATGACAAAGACACCATGTTCGGAAGTCTGTCGAGTTCATCGGGTCATTCCGTGTAAAACCTGTCGTGAACCTTCCACACGCCTTACCCCCTGCACCACTGCGTGTACAATAATGTACAATAATCGTACAATAATATACAATAATGTACAATAATGTACAATAAAAATACAATAACTCTTGGTCGGCGGGGGAAATACAATAATGTACAATAATCCATTCGTTTCACAACCGTGATTTGTAGTTGTATTATTTTCTTCCCCCTCTAGCTTCCTTCGAAATGAGCACAAGCAGTCCCTCGAGTATTTTTTACATGAGCCAGTTTGGAAGGAAAAGCTCGACGAAGCTGCCAGACACAGAACCGTAGGGATCCCAAGTGCTGCAACTTTCTTTAGAAGGTTTGACAGCGCGAGAAAGTGTTCTGCCCGAACATTGAGCTAAGGTGCTTCCCCCCGGACAATGAAACACGGTCAACAGCCAAGGACTCTGACTCTCAGTGGATACCCCATTCCAGGAGGCTTAGTCGTGTCAACCCTGAAGAGAACAGGCAAGTTCGACGGGGAGGAACACGTTCCTTCCCGGAGCAGCAGCCCCAAAGAACTAGGAACAGATTTGGACAGTCGAAGACAGCTGTTGCGCAATTAGAACACCCCCCCTCCCAACTCGCTAGTCCCTTGATTGCAGTTCTAGCTGCGTCTATGAACGTTGCGTCAGGGGGCAGGCTCCTCTGTGTGTTTGTGTCGCACCCCTTGTCTGAAGAAGGAATTCGATTCCGATCAGCGGCAACAGCGCACGCTTAGTCAAGCAATCCGTTCCTTCATCCTCCTCCTCTTGAATAAACTCGCCTCGTGCCTGTGCTCTTGTAGCATGTAGGCCTGGCTGCAATAAGCTACAAACAGCCGTGTAATTAGGTCCATGGCGCTATCTTGTGTAGGCAGGTTCCATGTTGAGGTCCGTCTGATGTGATGATAGGACACAGGAACTAAGCGGAAATGATTGATTCCACACCATAAACCAGCATGTCACGAAGCCGTGCTCAAAAGCTCATTTTAGCCCATTAGACGCAACATACAGCGACGATTCAGCAGCATCACGACACGAGCCTTCGGCTTTCGTGAGTATTATTGCGAGTTGCCCTGTACTGTATCTATAACGTATTGTGAAGGCTGAGAAACCCGTAAAGGTAGAGGTGGACGCTTCGTGATGCAATCTCCAAGTTTTTCGGGTTCCGCATAGATAGACAACCCCTCAGAAATCCCGTTGTTTCTAGCCCCATGGCCTGAGCTGGACTTGCTTGCGCCGCAAGCACCGGTCTGGCAGAAGTGACTGGCCAGAAAAGGGTCCGCTGGGATGTGGGAACTGGAAATTGGGAATTCACATACTTTCTCCTTTGCCATCCTTGTTGCGTCAGTGGCGAGTCATTTGCATGCAAATGAGTCCCCGCTGAACGCAAGTCACCGTGCGGATCGATCGCGAACTTTCCAAAAGTGTCCAACCATTGCAGCCACCAGTTGAGTACCCTGGCGCTGAATCAACGAGCTTTTCTTCGTCGGACTTACTTGCTTCGTATACTTTACATTCCGTGTCTGTGCATCCCCCTCCCGGTAGGTCGTATGCTAATCCCGTTTTCCCCTGGGT
The DNA here is from genome assembly GCA_030068145.1 of Diplonema papillatum. NCBI lineage: Eukaryota > Euglenozoa > Diplonemea > Diplonemida > Diplonemidae > Diplonema > Diplonema papillatum. The sequence continues at coordinate 99,563 of JAPJBO010000140.1, forward strand.
CCTTGCAAGCAACGTGCACTCGGCAACGGTGCACCTCAAAATGGATTCCTCTCTTGAGAATGTCGTCAAAAAAAGTTTACTGTCGTCGAGCAGTCTCTCTCACACGAGATTGACGTCAGCTCCCGCGAGCAGATGCCGTCGTTCCCAGAACCGCAAGTTTTTAACATGATGATCAATGCCAGCCTTCCGACAAGCAGTTCTCGTATGCTTGTAACCTTTCGCTTCCGAATAGCTAAGGGATAGAGCCAACCGACGGCGTCAGGGCTCCGCTGCGATGTTACGGGGCCGTCGCCGACAATGGCAGTTTAGTGGCGGCAGCTTACGGCAGGTGGCCCGGACCACTCATGACAGTTGTCCCGACGCTCAAACCTCTTAACGGGCGCGCCAGCGTGGGGTAGCGGGCCGTCGATGCCCTGGACAGTTTCGTCACCTCCCATCGATCAGCAAAGCACGGTGCCAAAGCACACCCATACAGAGGGCAACATACAGGCTTGTGCTTGTAGAAGCGCACCTCGACGCCGCCCGGCTCTTTTCGCACTGCTGTGTTCCAGCGGACCTTTAAACGTTAAGGGGGGGGTCGAATAATGACAGTTATTTGACACACGTCTGGTTGTCTAAAAACACGACCACTATTCGATCCTGCTGCTGTTCGGCTACCCGGAACTTTTTTTAGTATTCGACAAATCGAATAATAACACGGGTGTTATTATTCGACCCTCCCCTTTATGACCACCCGCCTGGCGGAAGTGGCGTTCTGCACCCTAAGAGTGTTCCTCAAGCCACTGCTTCTATGCAGAGCTGCGGAGGAAATGCCTCGCCTGGGCAACGCACGCGTGGCACACGCGTGCTCGTTCCAGAGACTATTGCCAGTATTTTCGGGCAACAAATCAAAGGCCCTCCTTCGGGCGAGTACCCTGTTTTTTTCGAGAGACCGAATGCACCACGCAACAGGGGCTGGATAGTGGAGAGAATGGTAACAACCCTCGAGTACGTGCTCTCGCTTCCGTTGTTCCGGAAATGGTTACATCGGCTAAAAAAGGTGAACGACTCCAGACTACAAAGACACACACTTACATGCTTTGCCTTTAGCACTGGTTAAATCTGCTTACCGACACCACAAAAATCCCCTTTCGACGATGGTCACCTGGTGACGGAGTTGAAAGCCGGATTCTCAAGCGAGCTTATATATATATCTAGAAAGAAGAGGTTGTCCCGAGTTCCGGCCCAATCCTTTCGTATGTTTTGTGCGCCAGTCATACGCAGACTGCGCGCTCGCGTTTGGGAGTTTGAAAGCCTGTTGATACCCGTCCGGCAGCGGGTGGGGGGTGTGGCAGTGATCTAGTAAGTGTTTGGTATTGCGTTGGCGGCAGAGTGGGTAAACGTAAACGTTTATGAAAGGAGGACGTTTACGTTTAGTGATTCTGCTTCTGGGCTCGTCAGCTTTTAACCAAAAGCGTCATATGCCACTTCTTATCTTCCTTGTGCTACAGCGACCGATGGCCGGTGCAGTTGAGCAGGTGATCCTGTGCTCTACCAATTGATGCGTGGAAAACACTTTACCTCAGAACTTTGTACTTCTGCCTTCTTCATTGTCGACAGGTCTGTACTCAAACCGTCCCAGGCGCTCTCTTAACTTCCGTTTTCCAGACATCGTTTTCCTTTTCAAGTTCTCGTTTTTGCTGGCTGTGATGGGAATGTTAGGTTGGACTAGCGGCCGTGAGGGCTGGGCCCGTTTCCAGCGTGTGCTCTTATTTCTTGGTGTGCAGGTAGTCGGGGAATAGAATTACCTTATGTACACGAACGAGCTGGCAAAGAGCCGAGACTCAGCTTTTTTTTTTTGTATAGCACCTGCTTTGTAGGAAACACTTGAGGAGACTGCCAGTTGCGAAAGATCAAAGGAGGTAAATGTGCTGTAGCCCGCACGAAACACAGGTAAATATGGGTTTAGTGGCGGGCGTAAGCGTTCAACAAAAGTTTTGCATCGGCCGATGGCAACGAACCGAATTATAGAAATAGAGGGCTACTTGCTTGCCAAACAGCGAGCATTGGCACAAGCGGTCGAACTCCCAGGGGCTGCAGATGAGATAATAAAGTCGAAGCATCATGCATTCTCTCGTGTGTGCCATTTATGACTAGCGCTCCGCCGACTCAGGGCTTCGTCCTTCCCCCCCTGGGGTTGGCATCTTTGCCCATTCTTGCCAACAATTAAACAAGACACACTCACGCAGGGGGAGTGCTGTAGGGGAATCGCACACGACAATGGTCGCGGCGCCATTGGGGTCGAAATGGGACGGCACGGCGGCGGCAGCTGTGAGCACCCTGGAGGAGGTGAAGGAAGCCAAGCTCGCGGCGCAGAAGCTTGCCAAGGACACCGACAAGAAAGCGTTCATCGCGTTCCTGTTCAAGCTCGGGCAGGCGATCCAAGTTTCGCAGTTCGCGGAAGACTTTCTGAAGTACGACGGGCTCGACGTCGTGTCGCACTGCCTCATCTCCCTCAAAGGCCGCCAACAAACGGAGTTGCTCAAAATCATCCGAATGCTGCTGGTCTACGAAAACGCCATCGACCAGTACGTAGAGGAGCGCGGCATGGTCGGGCGCATCTACAACCTCTTGAAGTGTGGGAGCAACACGGCGAAGCAAGTCCTCGACATCCTCATCGTAACAGTCGGCGCTATTGAAAGTGGACAGGTGTGTTTGCCAGCCGGTCTTCTTTTGATTAGTGCCTTTTTGAAACACCGGTTGCCGACAGAGGAAACTTGTTGGGCTTGCGTTGTAAGCGAAGCAACGGAGATTGGTAAGGAGCATTCTTGCTTCTGCGTGTAGGGAAGAGACCGCTGGGAGGAGTTCGAAGCCGAAAGCGAATGTATATTCGCAACGTTCTACCAGCTCTTATTTTTGTCGTCGCCAGCTGTTTGTCTGCAACGGCTTCGTCGCCGACAGAAGGAGTCATGCCCAAAGATACCTGGTGCTGAAGTCAAAAGCGCAGACCGTGTTGCCTATGTAGTAAACTAACGTTTCCCCTCCCCCCTTTTTTTATTTGACGAAGCGAAGGAAGGATGCGACGTACAATGCAACCACAAAGCTGTGATAACACCGGAACATGACCGAAATTCCCCGTCCAAAAGACCCTGATGAGCTCTAACTCTGGATTGGTCTGCGTTCACGAGCGAAACCCGAGACGAAGAAGAGGTGCAGACAACACGCGGTGAAAAAAGAATGAAGAGGACTAGTCCCTCACTCTACCTGCGGAGTCTTACACTTTTCCCTTCTATTTTACACTTATTTCGAAGAAGACTTGGTGCTATCATCAAAAATGCATGAGAGGCAGTGTCCTGCCTCAACAATAAACTAAGACTTTCCCCCCGGCCTCGCATTTTCTCGTCCTCTAACTTGCAGAAGCTGGTTCACGAAGCGGCGACACGGGTGCTGAAGGGAGAGCTGCCTTACGGGCCGATTGTGCCGCTGCTGGGCTCGCAGGACTTGAACGTGGTGACGAACGTGCTCGCGTTTCTGAACGTGCTGATCATGCGTTGGAAGGAGCGCGACCAAGCGACGGCGGACGAAATCGTGATGATGTGGAAGCGGTGCGGCTTGCTGAAGGCATTGCAGCCTCTAACCGACATTGAAGACTCCGACATCAAAGCACAGCTCACGGTGTACCAGAAGCTGACTGGGTTCATCATCCCCCTCGGGTGGTACGCCGCCACGCAGTTCCAAGAGCGAGCGATCGAGCTGCGGCGCCGCCAGCAGCAGGCCCTCGAAAAACTCGAAACCCTCCGAGCGTCGCAAGCCAAGGCCGCCGTCGTCCAAGGCGAGGTCGACAGGGCGTCTGAAACCCTGAAGGAGCTCACCGACTTCATCGCGAAGAAGGCCGCCGCCGGCCCCTCGGACGGCAGCAGCATCGAGCCGGAGGCGTGGGACGAGAAGCTGGGAGCCTACGCCCACACCATCTTCCGGACGTTCACCACGGCTGACGACATCAAAGACGACATGGCCAAGGCGCTCAGCAAAGTGGGCACCAGCGCTGCCTCGTGGAAGAACCGCAACAAGAAGGCAACCGGCGACGGGGCCTTCTCTGATATTTCGGTGTGCCGCCCTTTTGTTTTACATAAGCGCCAGCTTGAAAGGAAATGCTCGACGATGCTGCCCGACAAAGAACAGAAGGGATCCCAAGGGCTCTAGCTACCGAACCACGTGTTGAACGGACGTGAGGTCATGCGGGTCTACCCCTACACGACAAATCACACAAACACAACAGGTCAAAAAATCCTGAGTGAGAAAACAACACACGGTGGTGTAAGCGAAGAACAATGCATGAGAGGTAAACGTTAACCAAGCATCTTTTCCTCCTCACACACAGAGTGAAGATTCCGAACCGGTGCGGAGACGTCCCAGGATGCCACGACTCCCGGCACTTGACGACTCCGACGACAGCAGCGATGAACGTCCGCCGACAGATTCAGACGGGGAGTCTGGCGGCTTGCCATCAGAGGGTGACGTCAACCCACCTTCTGATGATGAACCGCTTCCTGATGACGAGCCTGCGATCGAGACATTTGTCGACCAAAAAACAGGTTCGTGCCGTTCATCCCGTTTCTCTGAGACTCCAAGCTGTGGGTCAGGACGATCTTGGATCGTACACTTTCTTTTTTCGATATCGACCGCAAACACGTGCCTCAAGAACGCCAGAAGACGCACATTCCGAACAAAGACTTCCCGCGGGAATTGCGAAAAAGTGTTTTGCGCGCCGTGAGGCAAACGAGTTGCGCGCTTTTTGCGATCATTACATTACGGTAACTCCTTCATCATGACAGGCGACACGATTCATCAATTCGTCGACCCGTCGACCAACTTGACGATGCAGGTGGCCGTGGGGCCTGATGGGGAGGCAAGGGGCCCAGCCGTGCAGGTGCAGCAAACCGCGGACGCTGCTGCAGCGAGCACACACGCAGACGCTGCGCCGCAACCCGCAGCTGATGGCACGAAGCAGCCGCCGCCTCCCCCGCGGCCTTTCGCTCCGCGTCCGAATCTTCCGAAGGTGGCCGAGCTGAAGCTCAACTTCTACCGGGTACGCGAGTTTTCTTGTTGTACAAGCACCTGCTTTGTACGAAATACTTGAAGAGACTGCCAGTTGCGAAATACCAAAGGAATAGTGTGGTACTTGTGGCGTTCACACAAAAAACGTCTTACGACACTCAGAGCACAAAGAATATCTTCCCTCAACGACGGAGGTCAACCGGAGCCTTTAAAACCCCGGAGTTTCAAGCGAACTTTCTTGTTGTTGGGCTTACTTTGTAGGCCTGAGCAATGAGCGAACCAACACCAAACTGAAGATCATGTCACTGTCACAGTTTACATGTCCGTGCTTCACATGGAGATCCCTGACTCAAGAAACGTGAAAAAGAAGAAGAACAACCCGAAGATAGGGCCCAAACTCGGCCTGCTCATAAAAAGAAAATTGGATTGAAAGCATAGCGAAAGAGCCAAGGTATATTTTTTGTCTTTCTCTCGCCTCTCACTTAAAGGTTGTCACTTCCAATCCGAATTACAGGGCGCCGTGCCGAAGAAGAAGATGCGAGTCATGCACTGGGAGAAGTACGGCCTCACCAAGGACAACCTCTCGATGTGGCACAAGGTTCACCCGGAACTCGGCGGGGAGCTCAACTGCGAGTATGGGGTCCTTCTTTTGTACACACTTCTCTTGTCTGATCATTGCCCCCCTTCACAAACACATGGACAGATAACTAGTTCCCCGCCGTAGACGTCTTGTGCAACTCCGCGCACGCACCATGTGCTGCGGTATGTCCAATGATATGCCACGCACCTCGTGACACACTGCAAAAACCGGTCACAGTCAACATCCGGAAAGCCACCCACAGATTCAACTACGAAGAATTCGAAACCATGTTCGCTCAGAAGGAACGGACAGAGCGTCAGCATGTCGTTGAAAAGAAGGAGGTCGTGACCCTCATAGACGCCAAGCAGTTCCAGAACATCTCCATCATGATGCACAAGGTGTTCCTCTTTAAACATAGCACCCTTTTTGTCAACCCTTACCGGCTTGTGAACCTTTGCCGAGCCTTTTTTAGCCCAAGTGTTCTAGCCCTTTCTTTCCGGTGCGGCGGGAGGAGGCCCGCTCCGTGGGTGCGGCGGGCGGCTCCGGGAGCTTGCGGGAGAAGGCCCATGGGGCCACAGGGGCGGTCTGGCGGGAGAAGGCCCATGGGGCCACAGGGGCGGTCTGGCGGGAGAAGGCCCATGGCCACAGGGGTGGTCTGGCGGGAGAAGGCCCATGGGGCCACAGGGGCGGTCTGGCGGGAGAAGGCCCATGGCCACAGGGGCGGTCTGGCGGGAGAAGGCCCATGGGGCCACAGGGGCGGTCTGGCGGGAGAAGGCCCATGGGGCCACAGGGGCGGTCTCGAACCGGGCGGCGACCGGGGAGGACCCGGTGGCTTGGGGGGGGGGGGGGGGCAAGGGTACCTGTAAATCCAGGGTCTCCGGGGCCCGGGCCCCGGGCCCCGGGCCCCGGGTTAGCGCTAGGGTCCAGATAGGGTCCAGGCCCACGGTAATCACGCCATCCAAGGATGGAATCGTCAATATTGCAGCTTCCACAACAAGCGGAGAGCAAGACGAGAAAAAATCAAGAAATAAACTTGATAAAATTTGATAAAAAAAGCTCACAGTCGTGCATTTACCATAGGGGCTGAGCGGGCGGAGGCTCTAAGGTGGAATGGTCAAAATGCCCTGGGAAAAATGTGGGACAAAAACTTTCCGAAACGCGAGTTTTTAGGGATTCCGGCCCAAAAAAAAAATTTTTTTTTTTCAACACCCACCTTGCCACCTGTGACCTTGGGTGACTGAGCCGTGGTACCCTTTAGACAGCCAGCTAGACCTGCCAGAACCTGAAAACCTCCTTCAGGTTTCGTGGCTGTGTCGAAAAATACATTCCGAGGACGTTTTTGAACGCTTTTGAATCCGTTGAGCTCAAGGACAGTCTGGGGCCCTGGAATGGAATTGTAAACGAATTGCATCTCGTACCAGAGAGTTTTTCCTTTGGTAATCGTTCAGGGCCAAAACCCTGGAAAATTTTCCAGGGCCCGGGCCCCGAGTTACAGGTACCCCTGGGGGGGGGGGAGAAAGTGGAAGGCACACCGTCGACTGGCTCCCACCTTCGCGGCAGACGACCAGTGCACACGCCAATCTGGGCACCAGTTGCCGGCTCGTTGTTCGTACAAGCACCGGGCCATGCACACATGCTGGAGTTGTTTTTAGAGCGCCGGCAGCGGCGGCCTGGAGGAATAATGTGCTTTTGGACGCGCAGCGAACGACATGAGTGCAGCGCGAAAAAAGCTTCTGGCGCCCAGCGCCTTGCCTGCCAGCCAGGTACGGCCATGCACGCCCCAAATCAGTGAGACCTTACCTACCACACAATCGTCGAACACTCATCACACACACACACACACACACACCTGTTCCAACCATCAGATGCCTTCGATTCCGGAAATTCAGCGTGCCGTGCAGCAGCTCGACAGCACCGTTCTCGATCGGGACAAGCTCGATTCGCTGATTTCACAGGTTCCCCTTTTTTTTATGGTAACAAGCTTGCTTGTCTATATCAAAAAGTGTCGGATGGCAGCGTGCTGTGTTAAATAACTCAAAACGGGGTTTACACATGTACGCACACACAAATCCCCAAAGGAGCCCTGATGCGGTCAGGGCTCCTTTGGCACGGCACGGTGCGAGCTAGGATAGCCGGCCACATGATGGAATGCGGGTCGCATGGATCAACCAATTGTCTTTTTGAGAAGGTTGTATTGGTTTGTTTCTATCTTGTTGTCGCCGTGAACGTCCTGAAGGTAGGTCCACTTTAGTGGAGCAAGGTCTCCCGGTTTCGGGTGTCGGGGTGGAAGACGCGGAGGTGAAAGGACACGCCAAAAAGGAGACTCTAAAATCCCGGACTTGAGCGAACTATAACTCTGAAACAGCAAGTAAAGTGTACACGAAAGAAGCCATGCATGTCCCCCACAATCCCGGATTCTTAAGCGAACTACAAATCTGAAAAAGAAAAAGCGTTTTTAGCCACTACCAGCTTCTAAGCCTGGACTCCATCTCGTGCATTCACGAGGAGCCCACCAACGATCGTTAATGAACGCAGGTGCCGACGGAAGAAGACGAAGCGGCGTTCAAGGCCAACGCGGACAAGAAGCCGTTGGAAGAGTACGAGCCGCCCGAGCAGTTCTTCTCGATGGTCGTCAACAGCGTCGCGTTCACGAAGCGTTGCAAGGCGTGGGTTCTGACTTTCGAGTGGGACGAACTTGTCGGAACCGCGCTGCGTCCCATCAAGAAGGTGCAGGCCGCCTGCGACAGCATCCTTGCCTCGAAAAACCTGCCCTACGTCATGGGCATCGTCCTCGGATTCGGCAACTTCATGAACGAAGGCCACCGGCAGGGGAACGCGCCCGGATTCGCCGTATCCACCCTGTCGAAGCTCGAGATGACGAAGGACGTGTCAGGAAAAATGACTCTCCTCCAATACGTTGTGCAGGTCGTGTCGAAGCGAAACAAAGAAGCCCTGGAGCTCCCGCGTGACCTCGCACCGTGCCTTGACGGCGCCCAGGGGATTAAGGTATCTGTTCCCATATTGTTTGCAACATTTCCTCCAGGACGACTCCGACGTGTCACACGGTTTGCCAGACACACACACAAGTACCTGGAGCGCTGCCAACGGCAACTCAACGCATTATCTCTCTCTCTTTTTCGGGAAAGTGTCAACGCGGCAGCGATGGCACGAACACATCCACGGTGGGTGGGGAGAGGCCCCGGGACTGCTACGGCGAGAACTACCGACCTTTGGACTTCTTTTGATGTGCTCTCTCTCTCTCTGTCTCGTTTGGTGGATCGGCGAAAGGGAAGAAACATCAACAACACTCTTCTGCGCGCAGAACAGCGACATCGAAGACGGTTTGAAGAACGTTACCAACGCGCTGCGCTCGTTCAAAGCGAACGTGAAGAACGTCAAAGACCGCGTATGTGCTTCTGTTTAATTTTTGTGTAAGCACCTGCTTTGTACAAAATGCTTGCGGAGACTGCCAGTTGCGATAGATCAAAGGAGGTAAATGTGCTGTAGCCCACACGAAACACAGGTCGAGTATTATCGAGTATTTTCTCGTAGACAGTCGGTACCTCCATGCTTTGAGAAGAAAAACACACCAGCTCCTTCGCGGGACAGTCTGGAAAGTGTTTGTGCGCACTTCCTTCAAACCTGTTTTGTTCATCTTACGGGAGTGAGGATAGTACGCTGCCATCGATTTGTTTTTGGGTGTACTACAAGGACCGCTAGTGGGCACAAACAAAAGAAAGCGCCATACTGATTTTTGTTTTTGACGAATTGCATCAAGAATCTGACCTGCACCTCCTCGTGGTGTCCCTCGGAAACGTGCTGGACGCGCGGCCGACGCAGGCAGTCTTTGATATTGTTTCCCCAGTTGGGTGGTCAAAGAGAGCGAAAAACGCAACAAAAACAGGAAAAATTAGTACCACAAAACAAGTTCACAATGAATGGCCATTTGTTAGACACCCAAACACCACAGCTCGCGGCTGCTGGTGTGTCCGAGGACGACGACCCGTTTGTGCCGAAGATGACCGCGTTCTTCAACAAAGCCGAGGTCGAGCAGAAAAGCGTTGAGACGCAGTTCCAAGCCGTGAAGGACACCCTCATCAAGGTCTTGCAGTACTGGAGCGTCAAGGTGATGCCGAACAAGACCCCGGATCCCGACGAATTCTTCTGCCACCTTTGCCCGTTCCTGGAGAAGTTCCAGCGCGAGGCGGGTTCCATCCTCAAGGAGAAGAAGCGGCTCGAAAAAGAGGGCAAGAAGCTGCAGGCAAAGAAGGGCGCAAAGGTTTGTGCGCTTGTCCCTCTCCCGTCTCTAGTACAAACAATCTTGCGGATTGTCCATGCACAATGCAGGTTAAACGGCGCAGGCAGCATGTTCTTTGGTGGTTGAACGTGATTGCATTCTTAGCCTGAAACTGAAACGGCTGCGTCCTGGTTGTTTCGAGCTCCTTCAAGTTTTGGTGGCCGGCTCATGATCAGGCAGTGCTGCCTAAAGCATGAGAACTAAGGCTTTTCCGTTTCGCGCGAAGCGAGGAGCAGAGACGATCCCTTTTCCCAGCTTACACGACTCGGCTCTTAGCCTGCCCGACCTACGTTAACCACACAGGGAGAGGACGGAATGGAAGCCCTTGCCAACCAGATCAAGCAAGACCTCGTCCAGAGCTAATCACTGCGCTCCGTCTCCGACTTTGTTTTGCCCACGGCGCGAAGCATCGACCACCGACTCTGCACACAATTGGTACACGGAACACCCGTACGACGATTCTGGTCTGCTCCGACTCGTGGAACCGTTCCCCTTCTAACCATGGGTGCTGTACACGGACAACCGCATGTCCACTGTGCTCTGTGGAGTTTACTTCGCAGATTTCCGTAAAAAGACGAGTCAGTGCGTTCTAAGTAAGGCGCGCGCCCGGAGTTTTAGTAGTTGTAGGGATTTCATTAGTACTATCGTCCCTCGGGACTACTGACAGGCCTTCAACTACCCTGAGCAGCGCAGTGCACGTGTTGCTATTAGCCGTGCTTGCGCACGTGGACGGAGACCACCGCGAGGAGGTTGGCAGCTCCGATTTAGATCCCCTGGCTCGCGCCCAGAGTTAAAAGTTTGCTCAGACACGGTTATAGGGCCGAGACGGGCTTGCATGTGCCCTGGGCTGTGACGAGCTACGAACAGCCGCCTGACAAACCAGACTCACACTTCTGCCAACACTCCGGTTCCGCGCTGATTAAGGTCCAGTATCCGTGGTTCAAACGGCCAAAACAAGGTGCAGGTGCTGAGCACATTCCCATTCCAAGCACGTCTTACATTCCCTCCCCTCTTGCTGCCGAATTCGTCTCTCTGTATTCGTCTTTCTTTATCCGGTTTCCCTGGCCTCCATTTCGGTAAGTTGACACCAGCTGTTTTCTAGTAGTTTGGTCCGCCTTTTTTAGTGGCTAAATGGTGAAGAGAGCAAGAGCTCGGGCAGCATCCACAATCGAAGAAAAGCAACTAAGCGTACCACTGTCTGTGCAGCTCGCTGATACTGCCACAGTGAGTGGGCTTCAGTTCAACCACCAGTGAAGAGGACTTTGTTCGCACCGAGGAAAGCTTTGGTTCATGCTTTTTGGACAGTTCTCAACAGTGAAGGAACGAAGGGTCGATATCGATTGAAGCTGGAATGCCAGCTTTTTCTAGTCAGCTGTAGCTAGTCGCCAGCTATAGCTAGCCAGGCGAACTGCACTGCCAGGGCTAAGATCTCAGTGCACCGCCGCAACGCGGTCGTCTCTCCCCCGTGCGAAGAGGTGGTCCTGGCTGTGACGAGCTACGAACAGCCGCTGTCCTGTCTGCAGACACTCAGGTTCCGCGCTGATGATGGTCCGCCTTATGTGTCCGTGGCTTAAAGGACCGAAACACGGCGCAGACGGGACCAGTGCGGTGTTGAGCACATACCCATACCAAGCACGTTCTTGCAATCCCCCCGTGCAAATCAAGCCAATACCGCGCTGCAGGCTGGCTGCCATTATCCATTCCCGAACTAGGCATCTAGAGGGTGGGATAGCTCGGGAAATCGCAAAAAACGCGTTGTAGAGGGTGGGATAGCTCAGGAAATCGCAAAAATCGTCATCTGGAGGGTGGGATAGCTCGGGAAATCGCAAAAAGCGTGTCCTAGAGGGTGGGATAGCTCAGGAAGTTGCAAATGGCACCATCTAGAGGGTGGGATAGCTCAGGAAATCGCAAGAATCGTCACCTGGAGGGTGGGATAGTTCGGGAAATCGCAAAATGCGCCATCTAGGGGGTGGGATAGCTCGGGAAACTGCAAAAAGCGCGTTGTAGAGGGTGGGATAGCTCGGAAAGTTGCAAAAAGCGTGTCATAGAGGGCGGGATAGCTCAGGAAATCGCAAGAAATGCATTTTAGAGGGTGGGATAGCTCAGGAAGTTGCAAAAAGCGCATTGTAGAGGGTGGGATAGCTCGGGAAATCGCAAAAATCGTCTACTGGAGGGTGGGATAGCTCAGGAAGTTGCAAAAAGCGCGTTGTATAGGGTGGGATAGCTCGGAAAATTTCAAAAAGCGCGTCCTAGAGGGTGGTAGCTCGGTAGCTCAGGAAATTGCAAAAGGCACCATCTAGAGGGTGGGATAGCTCGGAAGATCGCAAACACGACTTTGCCGAAGAGCATGATACAGTGACAAAAGAAGAGTCTCAAATTAGTGCCCTCGAGTCCTTGTATCTGAGCCAGCTCTTGGAGTTAGCCAAAGTGTGTGAAGCAGCTCAGCCAACTCAACGTTCGAAGAAGGATGTCCTGGTCGAGTTGCTGAGTCCTCACTTTGGAGAGCTCGAAGAAGAAGTTCGAACCATGATGGCAAAGAACGAGCAGTCTCGGGGCGAAGCAAAAGAAAAGAAGAAGCGTGCCCGTGCCTCGCAGGGCCCGTCCTCCACCTTACCGAGGAGGAAGCGAACTACGCCGGGGAAGCCCCTCTGAAAACGTGCCCTGTTCTGTCCCTTGGCTTTTGGTGGTTTGCGAAAGAGCCGGCTCCGTCTTGCATGGCATGCTACTTATCGAGGCATCCGGAAAACGATGTGACACAGGAAACGGCTGGCTTGGTCTTCCTTGTACGGCATGGAAACCATTATTTAGCAAGCCGGCAAAAAGAAACTGCGGCAAAAAAGCCATTTTCTCCAGAATTCCAGTTCCATATTCCTCAAATAGCCAACTTTGTTTCGTTTCTCCGAATATTTGGCCTAGCATCTCCCTCGAATGCGCGATTAGATCTACTTTCCTGTGAAGTTCCCTTTTTCCATGGTAATTGCCCAGGAGACACTGCGCCGAGCAGGAAGTTTTGGAGAAGATGTTCGATCCGAGGGCTGAACCACCTTTCTACCACTCTAACTACTTCACTAATCGCGCATTCGAGGGAAATGCTTCATGCAAACCCCCCCAAAAAATACGACTGTGGAGTAGTTAGGGTGGTTCAGCCCTCGGATCGAACATCTCAAAAATCTCCTGCTCGGCACAGTGTCCCCTGGGCAATTACCATGGAAAAAGGGGAGTTTCACAGGAAAATAGATCTAATCACGCATCCGAGGAGATGATTCTTGCAAAAACCCCCAAAAAACACGACTGATCTACTTTCCTGTGAAATTCCCCTTTTTCCATGGTAATTGCCCAGGGGACACTGTGCCGAGCTGGAAATTCTTTGAGAAGGTGTTCGATCCGAGGGCTGAACCACCTTCCTACCACCCTAACTACTCCACAGTAGTGTTTTTCGGGGGTTTTGCATGAGTTTTCCAGCTGAAACGCGGTAAAAAAGCCCTCATAATTTTTGTCCCAAATTGCCCCATTGTAGCTTGCCTTGCGTGGGCCCCCCTAGCTTATCCAAAAAGCCAAATTTCGTTTCGAACGAAATTTGGCTTTTTGGATATAAGCGAAACGGAAATTTGGCTTTTTGGATATAAGCGAAACGAAAATTTGACTTTTGGATATAAGGGTAGGCGGTTTTTTTTTTTTGGCCCATGTCCGTCGGCCCACAGAAATTTACGCGCGCGCGCGCAAAAAAAAAAACTTTTCAGAAAAAAAAAAATTTTTGCCACAAGACTTTCTGCTACTGGATGTCACACCATATGTGCCGGCTATACTACTGGCCGGTCCGCTGTTGGCTCTTTTGTGCCCGTTCTTGGTGGAATTTCTGGACGATGAGCTCAAAGATGAGTGTGATGATGAACTTGATGTGTCCGAGGGGTTGCGGTGGCAGTCTAGAGTTCAGTAGTCCTGAACGTCGCGCGGGGTGCGTTTCGACAAAAGCTTCCATAGTCGAATGCGAAGGAGAAAAAACACTCGGGTTTGAACTCGAGATCGCGGTTCGCTGGTACGACAAAGCAGTGACCCAGAGGACTGTCGATTGTGCGGGTGTCCGTCAATCTTGTATCTCCTGACATGCCCCATTGCGATGTCACGGTCCTACCGAACCACCGTGCGAGAGCCTACTGACGGCTGGTCGGTGGCATTTCCATCGGCGAGAATAAGCGCCAGCTACCCGCAGATAGTATGGTGAACTTCAACTTCTGCTTTCCTCCACCTTGTGCAAGGATGGTTGCTCTCGCGGCTTCTGCGGTGGTCTGCTGTTGAAACCCCAAAAGGCGGACGTCGACCCCGTCGTTTCGGGTGTAGTGGCTTTGTCGATGTTACTCGAGTTCACAAAGATGAACTGTTTGGTGTAAACGGAGTTTGTGTGCAACGAAGGCAGTTATGCTCAGGGGTGTGCGGTCTAGACTGTCAGGTGACGAGTGCCGTTTTCTTCGCAAATATACACCGCACCACAAGGCATTGCCGCCGGTCGCAAGCACCGTGAACGCATCGCTTGCCCCGCGTCCTTTTAATGCCTCCTCAGTCGAGTCTCATGTAGTAGCTGCTTCAGGCGTCGGAACGCATAGACGCGTGCACTGCCCCGGACTGGTTCTGTGTGATAATCGCACCACAGCGGCAAACCCTCCCGACATGCCTTGCCGGTAAAACCGCGCACATTTTCGAGGCTGAGGCTGTGCTTGTATCCCGCGTGCTTCGACTGCGTCCAGCAGGAGCTGGCTAAAGCTACGCGAATCTTGCTGTTTAGATTGACACCAACGTCAAAGTAGCACGATATTGCTTGCCCAGCGCACCAACCCAGCACCAGTCATAGTCGGCTTCAAAGTCCATACACACTGAGGTAAACAACGTCTACGCGATTCGCATCGCCGTGAGGTATCGGTGTGATGAACAGGTTTTCGACTTTCCCGAGCCGGACACGCTCGTGACTCCGCCTGCAGTCGCTCTCACGACCGGTTCCAATGCACAGATCCCGACACAGGGGTTTCCAAAAATTTACGCGCGCGCGGACATGGGCCGAAAAAAAAAAAAACCGCCTACCCTAAGCGAATTTTTCCCAAATTTACAAATCCATACATTAGCTGACCACAAATCATAGGACCAAAGCAACAAGTCACTGGCCATGCTGTGGACAGGTAAGGGCTCGGCGAGAAGAACACACAGCGACCGGTCAGTTCAATAACTATTGTCCAATCAGGGTTGAAGCCGTAAGTAAGCCCTGCCCACAGTCCATCGATCGCAAACTGGGACCAGTCAGAGGTACTTTTTAACAAGAACATCCTCCTCTATCGGAAACAAGCATTTGCTTTTGTGTGACTGTTCAAAAGTTTCCGCGCCTGCGGCGCAGGCATAATTTGCATCTGTCTCTGCGGTGGGTGGTCGGCACAGCTAGTTCCCTGTCCCCAAAAAGGTCGAGTGCCTGTCCAAGAGCCTGGACAGGAAATATTAATTCTGGGCCCCTCCAAAAAGTAAGATAATTCGTCCATAAATTGCATGGCCATAAAATAGAATTCCGCAAATTAAAGGGCCATAAGTTGTCAGGGTGTACAAAGCCTTCAGGCCAAAAAACGTCCAGATGCGCAAAACACCCGTTTTTGGCCAAAATCACGTCTCTGTATTATGCACTGATACAACATCCAAAAAAACAAAAAACTATAGTTATAGCCAGCGGCCGGTGGTGTCGTGGGGGCGGCGGTAGTGGGTGGTCATGTGGTGGGAGGTCGTGGAGGTAGTGCAGTGGGTGGGTGGTGCGGCGGGCAGTGGTGGTGGTGGGTGTGTTGTAGGCAGTGCAGTGGGTGGGGATGATGCTACAGTACGGTACCTGCACCTCTGGATCATGGGTCTAGCAACGTAAACCCTCAATTTTGGAATCTGCAGCACTGGCCCAATAGCTTGGCAAATTTTCCGCCTGCGGCGCTGGCATTTTTGGCTTGTGTAATACACATGTTTCATGTCGTGTTGCCAAGAAGACTGCAACTGCTCTCTGTGGTGGGCAGTAGTGACAACCACAAAGAGGAGCACCCTGCAGAGTGCATAAGTGCGCACTTGACTCGCATCAACTTTGCCGCAGTCCCTGTGGACTACAAAGCGGCAATATCAATTTCTGCTGTTTGAATACCTGCAGCGATGACCCCAATAGCTTTGAAAGTTTCCGCGCCTGCGGTGCTGGTCTAGGTGTGTGTAATGTTAGCCGCCCTGCTGTCGCAGATAACCGCTAAGCGACACTCGCTTTCGGAAGAATAAAACAAAACTACGCATTTCTTCGCATGGTTCTTTTGCTTCCCGAAGGACAGCCTCTGTGGTGGACAGTAGTGACAACTATAAGTTAGCTCACATCAAACTTGCCACAGTCGCTGTGGGCTACAAAGCTGTTAGCAATTCTTGCTGTGTTGCGCTACCTTCCATGCGCAAAACCCACCTGCACGCGCCGCATTTTGTCCGAACACCCCACGCCCCCAACACAGTGTCGGTCTGAGCTCCACACGCACAAAGTGCCACGAGGACCCTGAAAAGCGCTCTGTACAGCATTTTGTAGGATTTTACGTGGGGCTCAGAGCTCAAGCTACTTCCCTGGCCCTGGTGCAGTGATTTATATATGGGTCTGGGGCTCGGGGCCACCCCGAGCGCGAAAAAGAATTGAATTAATTTTGGGCTGGGGGTTGGGGTAGGGCCGGGTCACTACCAACCGGGATCAACGGCAAGGGGTGAGCCGAGGCAGGGGTGGGATAAAGGGGGGAGCCGAGGCAGGAGGGCCAAGGGGCGAAGCCATGGGGGCAGGATGAGTAAAAGGAGGCGGGGGAAGAGGAGGGAGGAGGGCCAGAGGCGGGAGGGCCAAAGGGTGGTGGGTGGCGAGACGTTGACTACCAAGTCTAATTAAATTTGAGATCCGAAATCGGACGTTGACTAGCAATTCTAATTAAATTTCCGACAATAGACGTTGACTACCACTTCTAATTAAATTTGAGATCCGAAATCGGACGTTGACTAGCAATTCTAATTAAATTTCCGACAATAGACGTTGACTACCAATTCTATGTAAATTTGGAACCCGAAATTGGACACTGACTACCAAGTCTAATTGAAACTGGGTACGACATCAGACGTTGACTGCCAATTCTAATTAAATTTGGAATCCGAAATTGGACGTTGCCTATCAATTCTAATTAAATTTTGGATTTGGCATCAGACGTTGACTACCAATTAAAATTAAATTTGGATCCGACATATTAGACGTTGGCTACCATTTATTCGAGACTGGAGGTCCTATGAACATGCAATGTGAATAGCCTCTATTCGAGCCAACCCGGCTTTTCTTGCAACAATTATGAAACTGTATTGTTTTTGGACTGGATAATATTGCGGATATAACTTTTCTCCCGCCTGCCAGTAGGCAGGGGCGTGGCAGAGTGAGCGGGTGACGGCCTTCAGGCCAGTAAGCCCGGGTTCGAACCCCGCTCACCGCACTTTTCCGGCCGACTGTTGTTTTCGTCTAGTGTGCCCGAAATTTGCGTTTTTTGCGAAGTTTCTCAGTATCTCGCGGTATTTGGGTCACCCCGTCGCCCCGAGGCCGGCGGGGGGGGGGCGGGCGGGAAAAGGCCCCGTGCCAGGGGTCCTGGCGCCCCACCCGGGTACGAGCGCCAAACTTTACCCGTGCTCGGTGGGTCCGAGGGGTGTCCCACCCGGGTACCAGCGCCAAACTTTTCCCGTGCTCGGTGGGTCCGAGGGGTGTCCCCCCGGGTACCAGCGCCAAACTTTTCCCGTACTCGGTGGGTCGGGGGGTGTCCCCCCCCCGGGCACGAGCACCGACCTTGGCTTCACCCGGACTTTACCACCCTGGCTGAACTTCGCTTACCAGCGCAGCCTGACTCGGCCCTGAGCGCTTAGCACCAGAACTTAGCAACGCCCGAACTTAGCATCACTCGAACTTAGCATTGCCCGAACTTTACTGTTCCCCGAACTTTAACTGCTGCCTCCAGTCTCGCCACGCGCCGGCCTTAGCCGAGCGCACGTACTAATTAAATTTGGATCCGACATTAGACGTTGACTACCAATGCTAATTAAATTTGGATCCAAACTAGAACGTTGACTACCAATTCGAATTAAATTTGGAATCGGAAATTGGACGTTGACTACAAATTATAATTAGATTTGGGATTTGGCATCAGACGTTGACTACCGATTCTAATTAAATTTGGATTCCATATAACTGGCGCGGGAATTCTTCGCTGTAGCGTACCGTGCGCTGGGGGGCCAATTAGCTAACCATTTTGTCTGATTCTTATTATCAGCACTGAGGTTGGGTTGCGTTGGGCTGGGCTGGCATTGCCTCTTGACTACCATTTCTAATTAATTTTGGATCCCCCACAGGACCCCGAGGGCGAAAAGGACTTGTCTACAGAGGAGGGAAAGCTATAAACCCCTGCCCTGGTGGCCTGAAAAAAATGCATGTTCATAGGACCTCCAGTCTCGAAAAAATCTGGAACAAAAATTGCGGGGGTTTTTGATGAAGTTGAGCAGTGCTCCCGCTAAGGAAAAAACCGGAGGAATTCTCAAAAAAAAAGAGCTGGAAAAGACCCCGGAGGAATTACAAGGTTGTAGTCAGTGCGACAAGCTGCAGTGCCACCGCCACCTTAGAGAGAAGGCTCGTTGGAAGAAGAAGCGAAGGAAATAAAAAGAAAAGGCCGCACCGGGCCTGGCAACGTGCCGAACAACTGCAGCGTGCAAAATTTGAGTCGGAGGCAGCACAATGCCACAACCCGTCCAGCTGGCCATCTCTAGGAGTTCGCGTACAGCGCGAGCACCAAGCCCGAAGTTGCACCACGCCTTGATTAGTTTGGAGTTTTGGGCTAGAGAGGCTGCGCATGATTCACTCATTCCTCGCGACCACCCGCTCTTTCAAGGTGTGTGTAGGAGAAGCATCAGGGATCCCGAAGTACTCCGCAACGAAACTGGCCACCTTCGACTCTTTAACAAAGCAATGCACTTGTGGATGTGGATATCACTGAGCTAGAACATGAGTGGGGTGGAAAGTTATCCTGAACGCACGAATGAAGGACCCACGGGTAAAGTACAGGCCAAAGACACTTTTTAGAGATTAAACCGCCTCCTCTGAATGCATACTCCCAAGCCTTCAACGTGTATTCTTGCTTTTTCTGACTTTTGAGCCCACGTCAGTGCAAAGTGAACGAGAGTTCAGCGCTCTTAAATGGATATACACAGCATCTGGGCTCTGATGCGAGTAATGGTGCATGGCGGACTGGGGAGTGTTTGTGCGGTCGTTTGTGCGGTCGGGGTCACTCCCGCATTGCGGGAGTGGGACTCCATGCAGACCGGCCTGATAGGAAGAAGCGTATGACAGCATGCACCCGCTCCTCAGACAGGTCCACCTTTTCCTCATAGAACCAAAAAGAAAGATTGCCGTCTTCGTCGCTTCGCACCGAGAACCCCCAGTCTGCAGAAGAAGCAGCCAAACGCCGTCGGCTGCAAGAAGTGAAAGATGATTAGACACTTGTATCCCGCGGTGTTCTGTGTCTGGTCCGTCGGAGAGGCAGCCGCCGCGTCGCTTCAAGACACGGAAGAATTCTTTCCACAGCCACTCCCCAGCATGCCTGTAGCCTTGTGCGACCACGCCGTGTACCGAACCCAGTCTTACACCTACGTCTTCGGTGGATGCCTGAAGAAGGATGCAGAGAACTCGGCAAGGTGCATCACGCCTGTCGACTCTATATACGTTTACACCACTGAGACGGGAACGTGGACGAAAGCCGCCGCAGTGCTGAACGAACCTCGTTATGGCCACGCGTCCCGCTCGGACCACACTTCATCTGACACGTACGGAGCGTTGTTCATTATCGGTGGCTTTGACGCATCGGGCACCGCAATCGGTAGGGCTGACCCCTTCTTCCTCGAGGGTCCGAATTTGAGAACAGACACTAGTTTGAGTTTGAAAAGTTCTTTGTTGGCCAAAGGGCATGCAGGTGTCCTATCTGATGGTGGCATCTACTTTTACCTTTGCGGAGGCAGCGCAACCGCGGGAGGAGGTCCTACGAAGACCTGCACAAAGATAGATCCCTTGAACCGAAAAATCACCGCCGCCTCTTCGTCAATGAGGGAGCCGCGAGCCCGTTTCGCAGTGCTGGGCATCGGCCATGTATATGGGGGTCTCTCGACAGCAAACACGCCCCCACAAAATCTAGTGGAGTATTTCAAGGGTAACACCGAAGGCTTCAGTGTAGTGCCGGTGGAAAGTTCACCAGCAGCTGGACCTCTCTGGGACGCGGCCGGAGTGTCAGACCCTGCCGGGTTTTCGCTCTGTGGGGGTGTGTCCCCTTCAGGGCCAGTGGCGCAGGTGCTTCGGTTGCAGAAAAGAGGGGATACCGATTCCTTTTGGATCACTGACGTGTACGCCTTAACGCACAACTTCGCACAGGCGGCTGCGAGCACTTATGGTTACCAGGTTGACATGAACACGTACAGTGTCGTAGCACCAGTCATCGTCGGAGGCTACACGATGGACACCGATAGCAACCCCATTCCCCTCGACGCCATGCTTGAGCTGGAATACGGAACCGACCTGTTTTCGACGCCGTCGCTCGATGTACGAGGCGCTGGTGCCGAGGACGCAGCACTCTTGTTGTGGCAGCAGGGGCAAGCGGTTGGTTCCAGCATCTTATTCGATGCGCGGGTCACTTACCTTGCAAATGGCACTGCGGCGGGACAAGCAGCCTTCACGACTGGCCAGGGCTTTGCCTCCATCGACTTTGCATGTGGCGACATGCCTCTGCCCTCATACGAGGCAGGGTTGCTGCATGTCCCGTTCGCACTGGGCACCGTCTCGTTTTTTGTGAACTTGCCAGGTGTCGGCTCTGTCTACGTTCCGGCATGCAAACTCGCTGGCATATTCAAGGGCACGATCAGGACTTGGGGCGATGCGGCACAGGTGCCAGCCAGCATTGCCGACAAGCCAATAGCAGTAGGCATTCTTAGTGCCCCGTCTGGCAGCACGTTGAGCGTGACGCGGTATCTGGCTGCGTCGTGTCCAACCGTATGGAGCGACCCACCATCTGCCACGTTCCCCGAATCCAGCCAGACCAGAACTGAAGTGGGGACGGGGCTAAACGAGATGCAGAAGTTTCTCCAGTCAACCCCGTTCTCTGTTGGGTACGCTTCTAGTTTTGCAGGAACGCAGACCGCGGGGTTGCTAGAGGTGCCACTGGTCGTCAATGGTACGGACCCTGTGTTCGCGTCGCCACAGCTTGCAGCTAACGCCGTCGTAGATGGCCGTCCATTTCCCGCGAGCAATGCGTCGTGGGCAAACGTTTCGCTCGACAACGAGCCAGGCGCATGGCCTATGACTGTCATCTGGTACGTATACGTCCGCAATAATCAGGCTGGGCGTGGGTCGTCTGCCAGCTTGCTGCAGGCGTTTGTTGAGTTCGGGTTGCTCTCCCCCGAAGCACAGGAAACACGCTTGGTCTCTCTGGGATTCGTGCCGCTGCCGTCCCTCATGCTGCAGCAAAGTTTGCTCGCCATGCAGGGGATGGTCCTGCCGACGTCCGTGCGTTCATTTCAGGAAGGAAGCGACGAAAGTGGCCTTTGGGCCTTCAGCACGCAACGCGGCCCGCGACCTTTTTTTGAGTACAGTACTGATTTGGCAGCTCAGGTTGCTGTATTGCAGACCGAAAACTCGGCTTTGGCAGCTCAGGTTGCTGTATTGCAGCCGTCCGTCTTGGCAGCGCAGGTTGCTGTATTGCAGACCGAAAACTCTGCTTTGGTAGCGCAGGTTGCTGTATTGCAGACCGACTTGGCAACTCAGTTTGCTGAATTGCAGGTCAACTACTCTGCCTTGGCAGCTCAGGTTGCTGTATTGCAGACGGATGACTCCGCCTTGGCAGCGCAGGTTGCTGTATTGCAGACCGAAAACTCTGCTTTGGCAACTCAGTTGCAGGTCAACTACTCTGCCTTGGCAGCTCAGGTTGCTGTATTGCAGACCGAAAACTCTGCTTTGGTAGCGCAGGTTGCTGTATTGCAGACCGACTTGGCAACTCAGTTTGCTGAATTGCAGGTCAACTACTCTGCCTTGGCAGCTCAGGTTGCTGTATTGCAGACGGATGACTCCGCCTTGGCAGCGCAGGTTGCTGTATTGCAGACCGAAAACTCTGCTTTGGCAACTCAGTTGCAGGTCAACTACTCTGCCTTGGCAGCTCAGGTTGCTGTATTGCAGACCGATGACTCTGCCTTGGCAGCGCAGGTTGCTGTATTGCAGACCGATGACTCTGTATTGCAGACCGAAAACTCTGCTTTGGCAACTCAGGTTGCTGAATTGCAGGTCAACTACTCTGCCTTGGCAGCTCAGGTTGCTGACGTGGAAGCTATGGCTGAGAAGCGTGCCCTCCCCCCCGTTTTTTATGTTTTATCGAGTCTTATTTTGGTGGTACTGCTGTTGTTGTTGTTCTGGTTGTGGAGGCGTTCACATAGCGACACTCCTGTGCAAGTCACCTGGCACAACAATAAAAATGTTCCTTTTGACGAACTACAGTCCACTGAAAACCCATGTATGTGACCCATATTCGAGGTTCCGACAGGAATACCAAGCGAAGATAACAAAAGAACGAAATAAGGCTACTTTGCAGCTGGCACTGTGTCTTGCTTTCAGGACACAATACGTCGCCAACAACTCTGGTTGCTCCATGGTATTGCTTTCAACAACAAGTGCTCCGCCCGCCACTGTGCCTGCAACTTCACTAGCTGCGGCTTCTTGTGTTTTCTTCTACGATTTCCTCTGCCATAGCTCGTTTCGTGAAGCTGGCGGCGAACGTTCAGTTGCCGCTGACTTTTTCTTTGAAGGCCAGCCTCGCAAATACTCATGCCTCCCTGGAAACCCTGCTAACACTATCAGAGCGAAGCTTTCAACGTGAAATGCCACCAGGATACAATTAGGACCGGTCTCCCGGTTTCCCGGTTTCCTGGTTTCCCGGTTTCGGAACAAAAAGGAAGAAGATAAGGAAGATATGGGACTCACCCCACTGCACTGCTGTGGCACTTCTACTCTGCAACACCCGCATTAAAAAGAGTTGGTGGATCTATCGGGAGGAACTTGGAAACCCGGGAAAGCTAGAAAGAATCCTAACTTACCCCCTGACTCTGAAAAAGCGTACCTTTTTCTCTAAAAAAAAGGATGCTACGTGTGCTGTGTTCATTGTTGTGAAAAAGCGTACCTTTTTCTCTAAAAAAAAAGGATGCTACGTGTGCTGTGTTCATTGTTGTTGTCATCGGTTTCCTTGCAAAAGGGGGACCACAAAACGTTCGTTTTCTTTTTTCTCTCTTCTTCGAACATCAGTGCAAGAAGTATTTCGAAGCCAGGCTCGAGCTGGGTGGAAAGACTTTTCGCGACCCGTGAGCGCTCAAGGAGACGCCCACCCTAGAACAGGCATGCTCCCGCAGAAAACACAGCGAAAACCGCACCGAAGCTCAGTCTTAACCGCCGAAACTCGCTGGTTGTCTTCGCCGAGGCGCAAGGAGCGCGGCCATCTCCACTGGAACATCCGGGGGGAAGCCTCATACCACATAATAGAGAAAATAGCAGGGGACTTTAGCAACCCGGTTTCCCGGTTTCAGAAACCGGGGTTTTCCGGTTTCGGTTTTCATAACAATAAAAATATTTTATAAAACTCGATTTCAAGTGGGCCCCCTCTACCTGTACTGTACAGTACTGCATATTCGAAGCTTGTCACCCACCATCTCCGTAGTTTGATAGACGTGCACACCGCCACGACAAGCCTATATCTCACCACCCCCTCCGTTCCTTAGTTTGCGTGCGCGGGGCGACGGTTCCAGGCACTCAGACACTCACAGGCCCAAAACCGGGGTTTTGGCTGAAACCGGCTCTTTTGCTCGGTCAGACAAAGTGCTAAAGTCTCCTGGAAAATAGAGAGGGTAAAAGAAATAAATCACGTGTGTGTTGTGTGGATCCGTCAGGTGATTCACCGTATGTTTCCCCGACGGGAAGGGGCACCAGGTACACTGTAGAAGTTTTTGCATACGCTGCTCGGACCGGCGGGCAACACCTTCGGGGTTTTGACCGGTGGAGGTGTGTGTTGACCAGGCTTGCAGGAGACACTCGAAACCTGCCCCCGGAGGAAAACGTGACTATTCAAGTCGCAACCATACGTTTCGTCCTTATTGGCACCAAATGGCTCCACCCAAGGCGGCATTCAGTCCAAAGTTCAAACCCTGCGTTTTTTGTTGCCGGATGCAAGCGTTCAACAGCCTCGTATCGGAACTCTGTACGTTCGAACAATCGTGAGATAAACTTCTCGCGATCACCAATCGACGAGACGCTGCAGCCGGTCTTTTCCCTTTTTCTTTTCCCGAAGACAAAATCCTGGGTAGATCCTGGCTCGAAACAAGGTTTTGAACACATTTTGCGATCTACACCTTCGTGCGTGTTATAGTCATGCGGCATCACCCCCGCTAGTACAAACTGCGGAAAAACGGATGAAAAGAAAGAGGATTGGCGAGAAACTCTGGAAACTGGTTGCATTGTCGTGCGTGGTGTTGCTTTGTGTAGCACCGCTTGTTCCAGAGAGAACAACACTTCACCAGAAAACACAAATAATCGTCGTCTTGTTGCGTTAGTGGGGAGTCATTTGCAAGCAAATGAGTACCACACTATGCCAGCTTTTCGCTACGTGACTCCAGAAGGGTCACTTTTTCCGCGCTTTCGGCGCGGCGCAACTCTAGTCGGTTGCAACTGTTGTTGGCAGTTGCTCACGATCTCATAATCCTAAAAGGAATCGGAGTCTTCGCTTTCTCGTTTGCGCCGATAGGCACGCCGCGATGCGGAGGACGTGAGTAGCCGGGAAGAGCCGGCGGGAGGGCGCGTTCGTTGTGTGACCCGTGGAGGGTTGGAACCAGAATCAGAAAAAGAGCCCGAGTCAGGGCCTGCCATCGAAGAGGGCCGGGCGGGGCCGGGTGGGCGCGGTGTGTTCGGGCCGGCGAGGCCAGTGCCGTCGTCGCCGAGATCGGCGCGTCGTCGTCGTGCGCGCAGCGCGGCTGCGGGAGAGGTCGTGGGGGTGCAAGGCGCGGGTCGCTTCCTGCCTGCCGACTGAAATGTGAGGCCGCACTGTACGTCACTTCGTCCACCGATTCCGCGATGCGCGGGACACCCGCATCTTCACAAATTTGTTCCATGAAAACTTCTACTGCAAAGGGGCGTGTCAAACGCTGCGCACTCAGTAACACATGGTGGGGCAACCTGTCCAAGGGGTGTCTCGCCATCAGTGAGGGTGTGAGGACTAATCTACTCGACTACCTACCCTACATCAGGCAGTTCTCAGCGCACCCGCGGGCTTCTTGGCTAGCAACACGAAGAAAGGCTTTCCAGTTTTTGACTAGTGCGGGGTTTGTGGACGCTTGATCAGAAACTGGACACTCCTACTTCCCGACTTGGCTAAGACGTGCAAAAAAAGGACACGGGGACTCTTTCGGGCTTCCGTTGTCGAAAGAACGCGTTCCGTGTTACTACAGGTACACGACTTGAGGCAGAAAAAAGATCAAGGAAGAAACCCAGATCTTCTTGTGTTTTTCTTTTGTTCGATCTTTTTTGTAGTCCCAAAGCGTGCCGCATATTATATACCCACTCGCATCCGCCTACCATTTTTCTTTTTTTTTGTGCTCCCAGTGTCCAATCCCCGTCACCTTTTAGACTCTTCTGTCGCACCCAACCCACCTACCCCCCATCACCCATTTCGTCATTTTCATTCTTTTTGCCCTTTCCCCTCAACAGCAACAGCGCGGGGGAACTCTTCGTATTTTTTTGGCACCCCCCCCGGAAGGCTCGGTTGGATCTCGCCTGCAACGAGAGAGTTGAAGGCGAAACAAGGCGAGAAGCCAAAAGAAAGATAAAAAGAGAGGCAGTTTTTTGTCGGGGTAGCTGAACCGCGGGGAGGCTCCGCGTGTGAACCTCTTTTATATTTTGAATTTGAGCTTTCGGTTGCGGGCCGCATGTCTTCTCCCCGAGGAAGCGTGTGGGAGGAACCAATGCGGAAGGCTGACGAGTTGGGTAGTGAGCAGTCTGGGGCCGAGTGTAGCAGCAGGCCCAGTTCCAGCGGCTCCGTTAGCGCTGGCAATGAGTCGAACGGCGGCCGGTGGGTCAGTCCGCGAGCGAAGAAAGCGAAGGATGCCGCGATGCTAGCTAGTTCGTCCGACTCTTCGAACATGACGCAATCGCCCCTTGCGACCGCGACTGTGACTACCAGTGACAGCACCTTCCGTTCACCCTCGTACGACGGAGATGACTCCACCGCGTCGTGCAGCGATTTTGCCACCGAAGCATGTGAAACTCTGTCAATCCGTGACCCGTCGGACAAGTCGGTGTCGCATCTCGGACTGTGCCCGCTCGCGCTTTTTAGAAAAGCCGCGTTCGAAGCCAAGCATAACGAAACCCTTCGCGCCGTCACCGTCGACGAAGACACTGCAGGCGGCGTTTATCTCATAAAGGTACAGAGAGTGCCAGGACGAGAAGAAATCATCGGCGTTTTCAAGCCCTGCGACGAAGAGGACTTCTATGACATGTTTCACACCGAGGAAACTTCGCTCATTCTCCCATTTGCAGATGAAGCGAGCGTCCTGTCGTTGGAGACTCGTGCTGCCTGCTGCGATCAGCCGAGAACGACTCGTGCCGGTAGCACACCCGGCAATGGTTGGAGGCATGAAGTAGCTGCCTTCGCTTTGGACCACGCCTCCTTTGCTCGTGTGCCTGTCACCATTCCATTTGCGCTTCCGCGGGCTCTGTTTCCAAGCCGCGCGCACACTGGTGAACCTTGGCTTGCTGTCGTCGGGTCGCTGCAGGCTTACGCGGAAAACACGTTCGCGCAGTCGTGGGACTCACCACCTGGCAGATTCAGCGCTTCCGACGCCCGCCGGATCGCCATATTGGACCTCCGCCTGCTAAACTGCGACAGGCACGGCGGAAACGTTCTGCTCGAGAAGCCGGAAACGAGTGAGACAAGGTTGATCCCTATTGACCATGGATACACATTGCCCGCAAGTGGGCTCGTTGACCTAGACTTCGAATGGCTGCTGTGGCCCCAGAGTCGGACTCCGTTTACAGAGGACGAAAAGGCCTACATCACCACATGCTTCGACCGCCTTGAAGACGACGTCGACACGCTTCGTCGCCTCGGTATCGATGACCCTCGCATCCTTGAGTTGTTCAAGGTGGCTTGCTATGCTTTGCAAGCAGGTGCTGTGCAGCACAATGCGACCGCTTGTGGCATTGGAAATTTCTTCCGGAGGCAGAGCGTTCTCGTTCCGTCCGCGCTAGAATACATTGTCGACGCAGCCCGCTCGGGTAGCGAGTGCTCTGTCGACTTCGAGTATGCCTTTCTTTAGCCTTGGGTCAGATTGTCACACAACCCATTAAATTTAGCTACTTGAAAACGAGTGGTCGAATACCTGATAGCGGTCCCATATGTGATCCACCGGAAATGTACACCTACACCCTGATTGACCCTGGAAAACAATGACGGGTAATTCGACGGGGGTTCCAGATTCCAGAAGAAAGTGGTGGACTGCCTCAACCTTCCCCTTTTCATGCGATACAGCTGATATCGCGCGTATTGGCATAGCGATGGCTCCCCAGGTGCCCGCACGAGTTGCGGAATAGGGACGTGACGTCAACTGCTGAATCTACTCTTCTTTTGGCGGAAAACATCTGCCGGAGAATTGACTCGCGTTGGAACAGAGCTCCCGACCGATCCCCTTTCGAGAATAGCTTATAGAGTATACCAATCCGCACACAGATTGCTCCGCGAGCTCTTGGACGACGCGTTTACGAAGCTCCAGCCCCGAGGCACGGAAGGGATGTGATTATTGATAGCAACAAGCTGAGATGATTTCAGGAGAACGTTGGGAAAGACAGTTCGCAGCAATACGTACCCCAGCACTTTCCCGACAAGGCAACTGCAATTATGAAAACGAAACGGAAGTAGGAACGACACTCAGAACCAGGGCTTACGCTCCGTTTTCGGTCTCAGAGAAAATACGTGTGGTCCACGTGTGGGCGCTTAAGGTTCGAGGGAAAAAAACCTTTCCCCGTATGTGCGACGGCAAAAAGAAATAGCGTCGCTACTGGACTTGGCGACACCTGGCTGTGCGGCCTTGACCACTAGTGGGCATAGACTCCCCTGCATGTGGACCAATAAATCAAAATCCACATGTGGTACCTGTGGATTCACACGTGGGGGAACAAAATCCAAAAAGAATTAACGTGTGGAAATCCACACGTTCCACACGTGGAGCGTAAGCCCTGCTCAGAACCTCAGGACAAATAATCCAATAACAAAAGGAATTTCAAGCTAACTTACTAACAAGGGCACATTCTATCACACTTTCGCATGCTTATCTCCGAGTTTGTCAAGTAGTGATGTCAGTTGGCACGAGTAGTCGAGGTTTGGTGTTGTGCACTCTCCGCTGCAGTTGTGCCTAGCCTCACATAGCAATAGCAGCGACACAACAATAAACCTGGCTAGGCAATTCCTTAAGGAAAATCATCAGAAACCCAAACGGGGTGTCACCAGAAATCCAAAACTTGACACCTACCACTCGGGTGCCCGTGAAATGCTCCGAAAGAGCGGGAAAAGTGGTCGGACGCTCGTTTAGGCTGAAATAACGGCTGCAGGATGCAAAAACAAGGCCAAATCACCCCTAGGCAATTCCTGAAGGGAAAGCATCACAACCAAAACCGCAGCCACAAAAAACAGCCCGACTAGGACACAACCGCAAAGGGAACCCAAAAACAATCGGAAACCTCAGGAAAATTTGATCCAGACCGGTGTGAGTTCATAGAACGCCTGCAAAATGTGTCGCCAAACCACAAACTACAAAAGCGTGGTCGGAAAGTACGCCGTCCCGACCACCGCATGCCGAGGTCTTCCTGAGGTGTTGATCAACACGGCACCATGTTGCACAGTTATTTATACCCCCCCAAAGTTTTTCCCCCCACACCAGACTCCCTCCTTCCCACCGAACCACCCGTGATAGGAATGAGAGAAGAGATGCTAGAACAGAGGTATACTGAAGTTTCTACCGTATTGAACCAAGGTGCCCCGTGGTTACCAGGTTTCCGGGCACTCCTGTGGTTTACCATGTCACATGTCGCCTACTATGAGCATGGGAAGGCACTGGCTGGAGTCCAGCTCCAGGACGAGTGCCGAGTTTCATTACAAACGCCGGACTGAGTAAAGGTTCGGGTCGCACAAGCGCCTGCCTGGGTACCACTTTTCCTAGAATACTAGCAAAGGGTGTGTCTCAGCATACGTGTCCGTATTGCTCATCATGGAACGGACGGTAGTCTTCGCTTACCACATGGTAGCTACAGCCAAAACTGAAGTGTTTCAGGAACCGGCCGCCGTCTATGCCGTTAAATATTGTTTACGACCATCCATCCAGGTTGGTGTTTGAGCATCAAACAGCAAGCTGGATGGATGGTCGTACCGGAAACTGTCCCTCAAAACAACAAACAAAGATGTGTGTAACCAGCGATTGTGCTGCTCACTTCTTTCCTGCCAACCTGTTGTTGGTACCTACAAGACTCCTACAAGACTAAGGCACGTCCAACTAGCGACGGGGTGCATCGGCGCATCATCCAATTGAAGTCTGACATACTTCAAGTTTTAGTTCCTCACATGTAGGATTGCGTTCTTGCTGTTGCTTTTTTGTCTCGTTTTCTGTTTTTGTAACCCCTTCACCACGCAGTTTCCGCTGAGCCAAAGAAAACAGTTGCGGCTGGGCTATGTGTTGCAATTCCATCGGCACATATGGCCGACGAACGTGGCCCATTCATTTTGCACTCCCGCCATAACATTCTACGGTCGCGAACGATTTGTCTTGAGATGATCGAGGCCAGGTCCAGGATTCACTAGTCCCACCCGAATGTCTCAAGGCCGTGGGACAGGAGGCGACAACAGAAAACGAGAATTTGTTGCTTTCCCCAGATATTAAACTAAGATTTTCCCCCCCACCCTTTCCAGGGGATAGTATACGACGCAGATCTACGCTCTAAACCGGTAAGCAAAAGGTTTTGTATTCACACAGCATTCAGCGAAGAGGCATTCCTACCCCTACTGCAGCCCCCGATCTGCACATTAGGCTGTGTTGACGCTTTGGGTGGAGACCTGCCCTGCGCAGCGCAAGTTTTTGGGCGTGCGTGTGTGTACGCCAGGATTGAACCAGGGTTAAGCTCCGGGACGTCTCAGCAACCCTTCTTTGTGGCTGGCATCTTGTCGTGGGTTTGTGTGTCTCAAACGACCCGGCTGAAGTCTTCAGCCAAATGTCAATTAACCTGCGCGCGGAGTCTTTGAAATGTCGCACTAACGGATTCAAAGCAGATGGGCAATAGATTGGCTACTACTAGTAACTACTACTTTTTTACGTATTTTTATTACGCAAAAAACCCCCTATATAATTCTGCTGCCATGTTCTTTCCCCCTCCTCGCTCTCCCGTTTTTTTCTTGTATTTTTTTTTTTGATCTCGTGGGGTTCTTCATTTTTCTTCTGCTCCTTCTTCTTTTTCTTTCGGTTTTTTGTCCTTCCCCTTTCTCGCTCAGCATCCCCCCCAGGCATCTTGTTAAGAACCATCCATCCATCCATCAGCCGGCTGACCCCCCCCAGGCATCCCCCCCCCCCCTCAGGCTATTTTCACTGTGGAGGGGGGAGACGCTACCTGTCACACTCTAAGGTGGTCACCACGGTGGGCGGTCAGAAAAAAAAATTTTTTTTTTGCCCCAAATACCCCAAATACCACACTTTGGAAAATTTTTGTGGGCCCACTTTTGGCAGGGAATTTTGACCATTTCACCTTGGAGAATTTGACCACCCAGCCTCCAAGGCAACTGCGAGGGGGGGGGGGAGGGGGGTCTGGTTTATCCGGCCATCCGGCCAAAGTGGCTGATCCTTAACAAGAGCGCTGATCCCCCCGCCCCTATTCCTCTCCTCCCAGTTTCTTCATTCTACTTATTCTGAGTCTCTCCCTCCTTCCCTCTTCTTTGTTTCAACTGAACATGCGAGAAGTCAGGCAGTAAGAGCTGCTACTGAGGTATGGTCGCATGGGCGGCTCTTACTGTATTCCGGGAGGATTCCGAAGAAAGTTGCAGTGAACTACTCGTGTCGCTGCACATGCAGCGATGCTCGCACCCTTTCGAGGTACGCAAGAGGACACCACGAAAGGCGTAAACGAAGTCTGAAACGATGAACTCCCAGTCATTGATTTCGTCCGGCAAATAGGGTACAGCGGCTGACGGATCTTCCCCATGATTGGTCAACAAGAGACCTTACCCTTTAGCACCTGCACCACCTAGCGCAAGTCAGCGGATACGTCGTTGAACAGTAGGGAAGCTCAGTGGCAGTGGTGGCGTTGTTTCTGCAAAGACCTCAGAACTGTCTGCAGCCATTCGTTTAGCTTGATTTTAGAGTTACTGAATCTGGCCCACGCAGGCATCGAAGAGCAGAAGAAACTAGATGCCGCGAAATTCCGGAAAGATAGGCCTCGTGTTGTGAGTCATTTGTTGTGATGGCCGCCGTCCCGTCGCATTTGAGGGGGTTTGACGTGTTGAGCGCTAGCTGTACACACGGGAACCTAGCCTACGAAGTACTGCACAGAGCGACGGGACTTCGCGTCGTTTGGGTGAACCCGCGGAATAGCGGTAAGACACCAGAAAATGGTGACAGTTCGACTGCTTGGAACACGATCAGCATCGTAATAAAGACTGGGCAGGAAGCAGCGAAGCCGGACTTGAAGGGCGTTGCACACGGATTGGAGCACTGCGTCGTGTCAGGGAGCAAGAGATATCCGACAAAAGATGCCTTCTTCGCCACTGCCGGCCGCCTTGTGACACAGCATCACAGCGCCATCACGACGCCTCTGTTCTCCGCATACACCGTCACGACGGCTCCGGTGCATGCTGGCAAATGGTGTAACGTCGTAGTTGATGCTGTGTTCCGGCCTTTGTTGCTGGCGGGCACCGTGAAGCGCGAGGTACATGGCGTCGCCCACAATGAGGTCGTATCTTTGCTGCGGCATGCCAGACCCGCTCATGCCACCGCTGTACAGAAGTCTATTTACCCGCGGGAGAGCGGGCTGGCACACCCGCCTGGCGGTCTGCCCCATTTGCTTCCATTCTGCTCTCCCGCTGAAATCAGAGCATTCCACAAAGATCGGTACCGGGCTTCCAACGCGCTGGCTGTCTGTATAGGTGGGGCGCCACTCCTACAGGCTTTGTCTACAGCTTTGGATGCATCGCTCGTCGGTAAAGATGTGAAGAGAGGTCCACGCATACGACAAAGGCTGCCCGGGGCTTGCCTACGGGCGGAGGCAAGAGCCGCTGGGGGGAAACGGCCACGTCACTACACTGCGCACTTGACGGGAGGAAATCTCGGGGACGAGATCACAACGGGCGTGTGGACTTTCCCTCGTGTACCTGCGGCTGCTGTAGCCATGGCAGGTCAAATGTTGCTGCGGAGCAAAGACGCTACCGCAGCGCTAGCGGAAGACGTGTACAGCGGGGCTGATACTGATTTGTCTGTACCGTTGATGAGCTTTTCCTTCTCCCAGATGCGTAAGCCCCTGGCGTTGCCAAGACGAGACCGGCGAATATCTGCCGATAGTCTCCAATTGTCTTCGATGCAAATAACGCGCGTGGAGGACAACGGGCAGGACGACACAGTCTTGAGATCGGTGAGAAAGACTGCGGGGACACTGCGCCGCGATGGGAACTGCATTGCCTTGGCAGCTGCAGACTGGGGTTTTGCTCGTCAAGCTGAATTTACGCAAGAGCCACATGCTGCTGGCGGGGGGGCGCGCTTCGGGGGCGATTTCGTCGTCCGCCTTCTCCGGCCACGGCTAGTAGGTGTCCCCGGTGGGGACGGCGCGCGCCGCTTCCGGCCTGTGAGGCCGTCGCTCTCGCCGCGACCGCCACCGCCGCCGCCGCCGCGACCGCCGCCGCGTGCGCCGCCGCGTGCGCGGCCGCGACCAGTGCCGCGGCCGCCGCCACCGTCTCCGCCACTGTCGTCTCCGCCGCCCCGGCCGCCGCGGCCGCGGCCACGGCCGCGGCCGCCATGACCACCGCCACCCCCGTCGCCACTGCTGTTGTCGCGGCCAGCACCACCCCTGTGATGCCCCCGTCCGCAGCACGCGTCGGCGTTCGGGCAGGTCCCGCATCGCGTCAGCCGATGCGCCCGGCAGCATTGAATGCGCAGGCCGTCGTCCGGGCGGTGGTGCACCTGGCAGCACTGGTCAACTACAAGGCTGTAGTTTCTTCGCATGCCAGTGCACACCGCGCACTTCTGCTTTGCGCAGGCATCGCAGACCGACTGCGTGCGGAGCAGAGGGTCCGCCTGCGCAGCCGGTACAAGCACGGGAAGGCGCGGGCGTTGCGGCAGAGGGGTGGGCACGTCCCAGCGCAGCGAACGCTGTGCCCGCCGCGCCGCGTCGTACTGCGGGAACACGTCCCCGCCCCAGTTCTTCCCGTCCCCGGCAGCTGCCCGCGGAAAGCTCGCCTCCAGCACCCCGTGCGTCTCCTCGCCCCCGGCGAAGCGTGGGCGAGGTGTCAATCCCCCCCACAGCATCCCCAGGGTCCTCATCGAGCCCACCCGGCAGGCAACGGCGACGGCAGCTGCAGGTCTCGGCACAGGCGGCACAATGTCGACAGCATCGTCCAGAGGGTCTTCCCCCTCTGGTTGGCGGCGAGCCTTCGTATTCCCGGGGGGGCAGGGACGTCGACCCCGGTGTGGACCTCGAAGTCCACTGCCAGCTCAACGCACGACACCTCGCCTGCGTTCGTCCACCTCAGTGCCGACAGCCAGCCCTTGAGCGCCCGCATCGCACGGCCGCCGTACGGCCATCTCGGCGGCTCATCCGGAAGGCGGTCGAAGTTGAACACGTGTTGCACCGCCGGCAGCGGCGCAGCTGCGTGCCAGGGGTGCATCGGTTGCACCGCGGAGAGGCGGCGTCGCTCCGCCTCCACGCGTGCAGTGTACACCGCCGCCATGAGGCGGTGAAGGGCCGCGACCTCCACCCGCATTCCTTCGACAATAACCCCATGCACACGCGTGCAAGGCGGCCACCTCGCCCGGTCCGCCCGCAGGAGTTCGGCGAAGCAAGGACGGCCGCGGATCTCGTCGTAGGCGGGGCACTCCCACCACAGGTGATCCGCTGTGTCCTGGACGCCCCGGTCGCAGTCCCTGCAGCCGCGGTCCAGCGGCGGACGCTGAGGTTCCGAAGAGGAGGACTCGGAGGCGTGCTCGTCAAAGCTGCCTGTCGTATCAGAGGCGGTCGACGACACGGACGCCGAGGAGCTCGGCGACCCGTCCGACCCGGCCGCCCCTCCGTTCGCACGCGCATTCCGTCCCCACCGCGCTGCGAGAAACACTCCCCCGGACAGGATCACCGCCAGTGCACGTTTCTCGCCAGCGTCAGCCGTCGCCAGGCGCAGCTCGTTCGTACGCCTGCAGTCCACCCCTGCCTGCACACCGTCGTAAGACGGTCGTTGCCTCGCAAGCTGCGTCCAGGTAGTCTGCCGTAGCCGCGCCCGGATGGCGTGGTGCCTCTCGCCCCTCTCCATGTCGAGAAGCCGGCGGCCCTCGAGCGCCGCGGTCGCAAAATCGCGACCTTCGAAACCGATGCCCGCGACCGTGAAACCGTCAGAGATGGCGATCCCGACAGGTCCTAGGCGCGCCTCCGGCAACAACACACCGTGCCGGCTGTAAAGCCGGGCGATGTTCAGCATGCGGGCATACACGCGGGGGAGCCTCTCGCACGCGTCGAAGAACGAGCACAGAATCCTGTACGGCCGAGCAATAACCGGATCAAGCCGGTGACCCTTCGCCAGGATCGACAGCACCGCCGTCACGCTTCTCGACGGCTGCCTGCTCCCAAAAGCGCCCCTTACGACCCGCGTCCGGAACCCCTTCAGGCGCGTCTGCGTGTACGTCTCGTAGGAGCACCCCGCAAGGACACTGCTGAGAACGTTCGAACTCGTCACCTCGCAGCGGACATCGAACGGAAGCTTCGAGGTACTCAGCCTGTCAATCAGACCGTCATGTGCGCTCAGACGCGCATCGTTGGCCCGACTCGCTCGGACGCTCTCCACACTCGTTCGCACCCCGAGGATCTTCGCAGACGTCGCCGTCACTATGGCCTCGCCGCCCACCTTCACCGCGCTGGCGTACGGTCGCCGCCTGCGCTGCTGCGTCGAGCCCGCACGGATACCCATTGCCACGGTTTTCGACATGTTGAGGCACATCCCGGTCAGGGCACAGAACCGCGCGACGATGTCGACAAATAATCGGAAAGGAAAATAGTTTGAGAAGTCCTACAGGGGGGACGAGGACAATTGAGCACAAAGACGAGCGGCGTATAAAGAAAGAATCCTCCAAAGTTGCAAGTGAAGCTGAACTTCCAGCTGCCTATTGTGCAGAAAGCATTATATGCAACAGTGATATTGTAGTTGACGCCTGTAGGACTGTATCTTCACCCACCTGCTGATCCCGCAGGCGTCACTTTCTTCTTCTCCCTTTTGAGAGAACCGCGACAGAGATAAGATGAGTTTCCTTTTAGTCTCCTGCTTGTCTTCCCCAAGCAACTTGCTCGCAAGCAACGTTCGACCCCAAAACAGTAAATTCCCCCACCCATCCACCCACCTGCACATCACATTGAAGAAGGAGCCGCAGCTGTATCCAAATAGGGTCAGCGTCTGTGGTTTCCGCGCCATACGAGCAAAGCAGCACTTCGGGTCGCTTTGCCTGCACACTGGCTCTGGGTGCACTTGCCCGGTGGCGGGGGCGGGGGGGGGGTGCGCAGGGATTTTCCTACACAGGGGAAATTTTTTTTTTTCCCCAAAAAAAAAAAAAAAAACAAAAAGTGGCCCGGGGAAAAAAAAATTTTCCCCGGCAAAAGTCGTTTTTCCCTGTGGGTTGGCTAGTCCACTGCACGAACGACACAGGGACAAACGGCCGGGGAAGGGTGGTCGTCTTTTGGTGGGGCTTGGCCTGCTCTCCAAAAAGTGTGTGTAAAGCTTCTGGGACAAATTGTAAACGTCGCTCCATGTGAGCGAGGGTGGTCCGCCTACAGTGAAGTCCTCACTAAAAAGAGGTTCAAACTGAAGGACGAGAAGGCACACCAACTCGCCCGTTTGAAGTACAACACACGGAACTGGACGACTACCCAGGCCGTGCTGTCACACTTTTCCGCAATCAAAGTAGGCGAAGAGGACGATGAAGAGCCAGGAGAGGAGTAGTCGCAAACGACTCACTCGCAATATATTTATATAGTGTAAGAGTTTGATGGGGTTACTGCGTGGCCATCGCTTTTCTGGCGGGTTCAACATTGCCCCGGCATACGTGTGCCCTTCTCACCTCCTGATGCTGATTGCACTCCCTCTTTGTCTTACGCCGCCGAAAAACCCCGGTCTTGTAGCCTGTGGCGCGGCGGTGCTCCCGCTGTCCTGAACGACCGTATCTGTATAGCCTATTATTGGAAGCGGATGTGCTTTCCCGATCGTCTTCAGCGCGTTGGCCAACGGCCTCGCATAACAGAGCATCGTTGCTACAACAGCCATTGGTATAAAGAGCTGCAGACCTCAAAGTCATCACAACCGGATGCGTGTGGTTGCGTCTGCTCCACGCGGTCGCAACTCTTATGCTTCTTTCCTCCCTCTTTTTCGGAGCCACCTTGTCCATGGTTTCCCACTGGATTGCGGAGTCCGCCGTTCGACACACATTTCCGGTCGGGCCTTCAGCCAGTATACAAGTGGCATACCAGCCGTTTCTTTTGAAAAGAAACGGCGTTTCCATCCACCGCCAAAAAGAAGGAAACGGAAACGGAAACGGAAATGGAAACGTTTCCAACGTTTCCATCCTACATAGCCGGGCCCCCCACCAGACTCACACCGCAGTCCTGTCTGCAGACACTCAGGTTCCACGCTGATGATGGTCCGCCTTATGTGTCCGTGGCTTAAAGGACCGAAACACGGCGCAGACGGGACCAGTGCGGTGTTGAGCACATACCCATTCCAAGCACGTTCTTGCAATCCCCCCATTCCAGTAGGGTACTTCGCGTAACGCGACGAAGGAAACGAAAAAAAAACGCAATGGTGTGGTACCTTTGGCCGGCTGTGGCAGCCGGCCTTGTGGCGATGGCCGTGATGAATGTCGTGTCGCTGCCGTTGCCGTACTCGGGATCGGCGCAGGCAGTCCCCCGCGAGAGGCTCGAGAACATGCCGGCATTCCCGGCGGACTTCGAGACAGGCCCCGTGCGGCGGAACAACTTCTTGAACTCTTCGACCGTCACGCGGCTGTTCGAAGGCAAGGTGCAGGGCAGCGAAGGGATCAGCTCGCCCGACGGCGGCAGCACGCTGTTCCTCCTCGACAAATTCGGCTGGCTGCACGAAGCGGTGAAGAAGCCTGGGTCTGGCGACTTTACGCTGCGGGAGCGAATCGCGTACACGGGCCCCGGCAGGCCTTTGGGCTTCAAGGCCGTGTCCGCGAATAGGATCATTGTCTGCGACTGCCTCAAAGGTGTCTTGCTTACTTCATCCTTTTTTGTAGGCAACAACGTGGGACCTGGGGATGGGCGTAACGAGGTCGCAACAAATGAACACCAAAAGACTTTTGCTTGCGCCCGTCTACTTGTTCGGAACACAATCGGCCCCCACGTTCTCAGTTTCGTGTATTCCATCTCAATCCATGTGAGTTTGCCTCTTCTGTTGGCTCTCAGGCCCCTACTTCTTGTCAGTGACAGCAGCTCGTGAGAACCCTCTCATCTTTACGAGAATGTTGCGAGAGGTGGATCCAAGAGAGACTGGCCGTCAAGACGCCACGTGCATGTAGCGGACAGAGAAAACACCTACTGTGCATACCTGTGCACATTTCTGGCCGTTCTACTGCGCTCCGAGCAGTTTCCACCTGTGGATTATGCAAGTCTCAGGTGGAGGGGTTGCCGAAGGCTACCCGGAGACGATGAATTACAAACTTAAAACAGGGCTGTTGGAAGTAACCCTCGACGAGTTGCGCAGTGAGCCGGCCCGGATCGAAGTCCTCGGCAACCTGGTGCACGAAGACGGGACGGCTATCGACTATGCCAACGCCCTCGACGTCGACGAGGCGACAGGCGACGTCTTCTTCACGTCGAGCGCCACCCACCCTGTCTTGCTTGGCGCTGACGGCTACTATGACACCCTGGCTGCCTGCTTCATGGTAATGCTCAACGGAGCCGCAGAAGGCCGTTTGCTGAGATACTCGCGCGCTACACGAAAGGTGTCGGTCGTGACGTCTGGCTTCTGGTGTGCACACGTTTCAAGGGGCGAAAACTCGCGTCGTCATACCGTGTTCACATTTGCCATTGAAACACATGTTTTCGAGAAAGAAGGACTGCTCTATTTTACCACAAAGTCCACAAAAAGTGCGTGTGGAAGGGACGCGTTGCATTCTTGCTTGCAGTTAGTGACACATCTTTGCCCACAGGTTCCCAAATGGAGTTGCGCTGGCAGCGGATGGCAAGCATGTGTTGGTCGTTGAAACGACGCGTTCTAGGGTCGTTCGCGTCAACATCGCTACCGGGGCTCAGAGCGACTTCATCACGGGTATTCCGGCGTATCCGGACGGAATCGAGAAAGCAGCCGATGGCAGCGGGTACTACGTGGCCCTCGTAGCGCCTCTTTCGCCGCTGATGACGTATTATCCCCCAGCTGTCGTTCGCACGGTGCTCGCCAACTTCATCCCGTCCGTCAAGCTCCTCGCGCGCCCCCTCGGCGCTGTGATCAAGGTTTCTCCTACAGGTGACGTCGTCGAAACGCTGATGAGCGAATCCGGCGACACCGTCTCTTCCATCTCCTCCGTACTCGACACCACCAGTCGCCTCTACTTCGGCAACCTCAACGGTGACTACATAAGTTACTACTCGCGGCCGTGAGGTTTGCTGTCGACACTTGCTAGCGGCCATTACATGAATGGCAGACAACCCAAGACAACACCCCCGGGCAGTGATGAGCTACGAACAGCCGGCTGACAAGGCAGACTCATATCGCTGCCCTGTAACGATATGGTCCGTCTAATATGACCGGCTTAAAGGATCGAAAATGAGGTGCAGATACGAGGACATGGTGGCGTGCAGCACCATTCCCAGACGAATTCCTGGTCTGTAGTACAACATGGCGCTGGAACAGGATCTAGCTACTGTAACAAGGCGGCGATCCCCCGCGAGGCGAGCTCACCCGCCGGCTCGAGCATCCCAGCGCGCCTCCGGAGCGACTTATACCCGCCGTAGCAGTACGAGAAGTGAGGAAACCGGAAGCTCCCCGAAGAGATGTCCTGCGCTCTCTAACTCGTCTCTCTCTCTCACTCCAGCTGTTTTTGGTCCCTCTCTTTTTTTGCAGGCGGTGCTTACATACAAGTCCCTTTTTGAAAACGTTTCTCGACCGCAGGAGCTTTCCCTGTCCCCTGTGTTGCCTTCTTCCTTTTTCATCAATGTGTCCTGCACGTCACCCCATGCGCGTTAAAACGGGCCAAGCAGATGAGAACATGTGTTTCACAGGCTGAAAGACTGTTCGCAACGCGCGCGGCGTGGTTGCGCGACCAGAGCAGCGTCTGGTGTTGTAGCATTCGAAAAAACGAGCGCTATGCTTTCGTGGACTCAAAGGAGCGATCAGCAGGGTCCGGCCCTCTTTGAGTCCACTCGGCACTAGAGTCTGCTTACGCATGTCACGCGCCTACGCGGCTGTTTTGACCTCCAGTGCTCCTATATCTCGGCCGGGGCTCTTGAGAAGAGTATCGGAGACACCAACTACGTCACCGCGCTGGAGGAAGGCGGAACACTCATTACAACAGTTAAGATGGACTCAGCTTTCATTTGAGTCGTAAACCTGGAGCAACCTCGTTCGATACGCTCCCGTGACGGCAGACTTTTGACTCACTGAACTGGAAACGAGGACCAGTCTGCTGAACAAAACCGACAACAACAAGATTCTGGTACCTCCGTGCGCCCTCCACACAATCGAGTTCGTGATTAGTCGCCGCCTCAGGACTGCGTAAGGGTTCTCGCCGATACTCCGTACTCGTGCAGCGAACCCCGCAAACGCGAGCAGGAGAAGCCCATGGGCGTTCTCTCACGAAGGTCGGGCGGGTGTACTGTTCGATCCCCTTGTGCAAACTTAAACACACAGGCCGTTCCAAGGTTGCACTTTGCGAATCCTCAAACACTACAGCAAAGAGCAGCGAGTTCATACACGGAAAAGGAGTCTTCACGCACATACACACAAGAGCACCCACCTCCCCTCAGTTTCTCGTGTTTGTCTGTCTCTCGTTTGCCTCTCGTAGTGTTTTCTTTCCCGTTTTCTTGTTTTAAACCGAACTTTTGTGTTGTGTTGTTCGCAGTACCACCTGTGTTGAGTGGTTCAGCTCCGGCCTCTTGCTGGTGTTCACGCTTCAAATTCAGAGGCACCAAGGGGAGGCAGAAGCAAAATTAAGGTCGTGACAGAAGAGTTCAGCGAGTAGCTAGAAGCCCCCCGTTGGGGTTTTCGAAGTACTTGAGCTTTTTCTCTTCGGTTTCTTCTTTTTTGTCACACCTTTTCTTATTTCTTTTGAATTCGTACAACCTTTTTTTTTTTTTTCTCCAGAGTCTTTCCCTTTGTTTTTTTTTATTCACGCATTTCCCGCGCGCCCCTCCCTCTTTTTATACCCGCTCACGTCTGCGGCTCGTCGGTCCTTTTTTGTGCCGCACACAGCTCTCGCAACGTTCTGCGCCTCCGTTTCCACTTGATCCTCTGCGAATCTGTAAGAAAGCTTCTTTCTTCTCTTTCGCTTCACCTTCTCATGTTTAGTCCGAAAGCGAAACTCGACACGCGCTAAAAAAAATTCAAAACTTGCACCGCCGGATAGCTTCGATTGTCTGCAGCTAAACCAACCTTCACCAACAGAAACCAGGAGCCCACAACCGAACGTTGTTTTCGCTTCCGTCTTTCTCCCCAAAACTCTTCAGCAGTCGTCGGCCCGCGGGATCATATTGTTGGTACAAAGTTAG
This sequence comes from Diplonema papillatum, assembly GCA_030068145.1. Lineage (NCBI taxonomy): Eukaryota > Euglenozoa > Diplonemea > Diplonemida > Diplonemidae > Diplonema > Diplonema papillatum. Next base: position 140,582 of record JAPJBO010000140.1, read on the forward strand.
TCTATTTTTTTTTAGCGCGTCTTTTCTCCACGTCCTCTATTTTGCTCCACCGCATCTGCACCCCCTTTTTCTAACTCTTCCCTCTTCCTCCTCCCCGTCTCCGCCGCGCTTCCAGTTGTCAGCCCGGTTCCGGTCGGAAGCACTGGCGCGCCGTACCATGCTGGCCAACGCTACGTTTTTTGCGGAGGATGGCTGGCACAACTTGGGAAACGACCTGCCGGGGACTCCGCTGCTGAAGGCGTTGACGGTGCCGTCGCTGCCGTCGAATGCGTCGAGCTCGAGTCTGCTGATGAGCGAGCACAGCCGGAAGTCGGAAAGCTGCGGTGACCTGACGCTGTACCACCCCAACAAGCACGGGTGTGTCCCTTTGTCGAGCAACGCGTGCGTCGCGAGGATGCCTTACAACCTGCTGACCCCCGACAGCTGCCTTGACGACGACTACATGTCGTCGACGGTTCCGACTCCGGAGATGAAGCACGGGCTCCCCTCCACGGGGGGCAACTGCGGCCTCCTGATTTCGCCGACGAAGGCGGTTGTCCAGCAGCAGGGCGGCTCGTGGGCTTCGGACCACCTCGAAGCCCAGAGCTCGCTCGGCTTCGGGAGCGAAGGGTCGTCCTTCGACGAGGACGCGGCGTTCTCGCTGCTGAGCGTGCCGTCCGGCGGCGGCGGGGGCATGCGCCGCAACGGCCACTCGCAGTCGATGGAAAACATCGTGGACCTCGTGTTCAACGCGAACGCCGCCGCGAAGGAGCGGATCACGCCGGAGCTGTCGGTCGAAGGGACCGGCGGCACGTACTTCGTCAAGAAGAGCGACGGCAAAAAAGTCGGCGTGTTCAAGCCGAGCGACGAAGAAGTGTCGACGGAGCACAACCCCCGCGGCTTCGAGAAGGAGTCGTTCAAAGAGTGCATACCCAAGGGCGAGTCGTGGAAGCGGGAGATCGCAGCCTACAGGCTCGACCACGGCCACTTCGCAGGAGTGCCGGAGACCTTCCAAATGGTGCTGCCCGCGGAGTTGTTCAGGAAGGAGGGCGCGCGGGACTCGGACTGCATCTACGACAAAGTCGGGTCCTTCCAGAAATACGTCGCGTTCGACGCCGAGGCGTGGGACGTGCTGCCGGCGCGGCTGCCGACGGAGGCGATCCAGCGCATCGCGATCCTCGACATCAGGCTCTGCAACGCGGACCGGCACGGGGGGAACATGCTCGTCATCAAACCGTCCCTGCTCAACAACCACACGGCCGACATCGTCCCGATTGATCACGGGTGCTGCATTCCCGTTGATTTAACGGAGCTTGAGTTCGAGTGGATGTGCTGGACGCAGAGCAAGCTCCCGCTTGACGACGAGTGCAAACGCTACATCGAAGCGTTGAACCCTGAGGATGACGCAAGGATCCTCGTGACCGAGCTTGGCATCGACCAGCGATGTGCGGACAACGTGCAGGCCGCCACGATGCTCCTGAAGAAGGCTGCGAGGCAGAACTTGACCGTGTACGACATCGGCTGCCTCATGCGCCGCCCCCGCGTGGACACCCCCTCCCAGCTCGAGATCCTCCTCTCCGAATGCCTCCAACCCCTCGACCTCGGCGGCAACATCGACTTCTCCATCATCGACCCTCTCATGGACAACATCATCGAGTCCGCCGTCCGTTCAAAAGCCGAGACCGGCAGCGTCTGCTAGACGTTGTTCCTCAATTAAGCAGGGGTTTATGCACCCGCGGATTCCTTAATCCACTGAGCGACCCGTGGGAGGCTCTCCACAGTCACGGCTGCATGTGCAAATGCCGCTCAGGTTTCACCTACTGCCCGCTTAGGTTTGGTTCCGACCCCATATAAACCCCTGCAATTGAGAGTTTCGCAAAAGAAGTGTCAGAAATAAATGGAGGTGGGGGGGGGGAGAAAATAACACACCGCAGCTGGGCTCGATACAGTTCGAGCTCGCACTTGCGCAGTTCAAGCTCGCGGAGTCAAAGTACATTACCCCCAAGCCCTTCCCCCACCCTTCCTCCCAACCCAACAGCCTCTTTAACCGGAGACTCTAATACCACTGGCTTTGTAAAACCTCAAAAATGCGAGGTTTTCTTTCTGGGGGGAATCCAACGGCACGCTCCTCGAAAAAAGTGAGAGCCGTGCTATGGGTGCTAGCTTCAAATAAGCGAAAAGAGCCGGAAACCCAAAACCCGAAACCTGGCAACCCTTCGTAGCATACTCCAAGCTTGAAGGTTGCTCAGGGTGGCGAGCCAGTTCGGAAAAGAAGGGCTGTATGTCGATCGACAGATGCCTTGAAACCCCCAAGAATTCCTTTTTCCTTCCCCCGTTCCCTCGCCCACACCATGTACTTGCATGACAAGTAACCCTTTCGGATGACGAGTATTTTAGAGATCGCCCAGGCTTCCTTTGAAGTACTCATATCATTGAATGAGCTTGTCATTGCACTCGTCCGATTACAAGTACATGTGCTTGTCATCGGACAAGAACAAGGTACTTGTCGTAATATTATGTATAATTTGTCCAGTGTGGTCGACACCGCGCACTCGCTGAGCAATCAATGACACAAGTCGATGATTTGGGAAAAAGCATTTACCTGGCCGAAAAGACCCACCCCGCCTCAACTGTCAACCAGAGACCTAAAACCGCCGGCTAAAGCAAAGAAACAGTCCGGGAAAGGTGACGCAAGACAACGGCTTTCCTCCAGCTTTTTCTTTTTCGTATTCGCTTTTTCCCGAGTCTTCTTGCTCTTTCTGTCTTCGACAACTACGCTTTTAGCCTCAAGGGGGTTGAGCTGAACACCAGCACAAGCAGAAAGACATCCATCCGCTGTAGAGCGATTGCGAAGGTGCAAGCTCTAAACAGAAGTATGGATGATGAGTGATGGAGGCACGGTCAAATGGCCTAAAATGACCAAAAGGGGGAGAGGCATATAGAACGCCCAACTGGCACTCAACCCCAGAAGGTCCCCTAGAAACATTCTCAAGCATTACGGCCCTACGACCGATGCCTGCTGCTTGCTCTGCCTCTTCCGCTTGACCCTTTTCTCTCCCTGTCTTTCCTCTTCCCACTGTCTTGCACCAGCCCCACCTCTGCTCTTCGGTCATCGTTGATCAGGAGACATGAACTAACCGAAGCGGGCACCTCGTCGTAGGGCATCGTGCGCAGTTAGGCTTCCACGGCTGGGAGGCAGCAGAACACAGAAACAAAACGGAGTTTGTTCGAAGCCAACAACGTAGCAGGTCACCCCGAAGCTGAACATGTCGAAAAGAAAGTGCTGTCACCTGCAAGCATGGTAGATCTTCTCAGCAAATACGCAATTTAACGGCGCCAGCAGCATCTTTTGTCGATATGAACGACGACGCACAAGGTTCAATATGTAGAACAGGACGTGGACGGGCGAGCTTCTTTCTAGACTGTTTCTCTTGCCAACTTCGAACATCGCGACGTTGCCCTGTGTGTGTGTGTGGAGTATCTGTTGTTTTGGAAGTCAGGGGCGAGACCAGGCAAACCTTGTGCGCTAGCTTCGTTTAACCATGACTCAAATACGCAAAGCTTTTCCCAGATTCTCGCTTTCAATTCATCAACCCTGTTGCAATTATAATCACCGTTTCTGCCGATGTGACCTTCTCCAAACGATGGAAAGAAGAAGCTCGAGACAACCTCGAAAGAGAGCTGCTTGCGGTCCCGGGATCCAAGCCGAAACCCTCGCAGTGGGCGCGTTTTGCCCTTCCGGCGGGCGGACATCTTCCTGCAGCCGTTCGGCTCCCGGCGGCGCAAAGCCATTGCCTTTTCAATGCTGCGCGTTGCCATCTTTTCTTTTTTTACACAGGCGTCAGCTTGGAAGGAAATGCTCGACAATAACTGCCTGACAAAGAACCGAAGGGATCCCAAGTGCTGTAACTACCGAACCACGTGTTGAACGGACGTGAGGTCATGCGGGTCTACCCCAACATGACAAATCGCACAAACAGGTCAAAGGTCCTGAGTGAGAAAGTAACACACGGTGGTGTAAGCGAAGAACAAATCAGATTGTGTTTGTATTGTATTTCCCCCTGTACCTCTATATTTCCTCCCATTCGGAGTCAAAGCAGCTACGTCGAGTATTTTCTTGTTCTTTCCCGCCTGTCGGACAACAACTGCGACGAGCCCTGTTCCTCCCGACCGCATGCCCCTTCAGCTCGGATTCTTCTTTGTTCCACATTTTCCCCAATCGTGGAGCCGTTTTTATTCTCACCAAACATGAAGGAAATGAGAAGCTCGTCGCCGCAAACCGTGGCGTTTTCACTTGCGTCCTGGATCCAGCTTTACTTACTTAACAACGATCAGGCGCTGCGTTCAACGAAAACAACTGTCTCTTCCCATCATCATTAGTTTTGAATCAGCCGCGGTTGTGCGAGTGCCGAGCTCTTATTCTATACGGAAGGACCGAAGTGTCAACAGCGCAGTGTGATCCACTGCGGACCTGTGCGTCGGTTTGATTCGTTCGTGGGCCCCTTCATCCTCCACATCGAGAAAAGCGAAGCTTCTTGTCTTGTCGTCATCTTTTCCGCTCTCTCCCTTTTCCACTTCCCCTGCACGATTTCCCAGTGCTCGTAGCGCACGGTGCCCTCTAGCCACAGAAGATGGAGTGAAAGGGGAGCGTCCACCGCTCTTTTTCGCCAGTTTCCCCCAGTTTCTTGAGGCGAAATCTTTCACTGTAGATGGAGAGGTGTCGAGCGACAAACAACCACCTGGCTACGAACTGAACTCGCGTCGCTGTTCTGTCTGGAGACGATCAACTTTCACGCTGATGAGGCCTGACGTGTTTGTGGATCGAAGGGAGCACAGAGCAGACGGGAGGCGGTGTTGAGCACACGTCATCATCCGAGCACGTTCACAAAGTCTTCCCCTCTAGCGGGATTGTAGGAGTTCCCACAGTCCCGAGCATGCTTTTCTTTCTATGCAGCTCACCTGCACAACAGCACGCAGCAGCGTCAATCCGCGACGCTATTTTTGTGCACAGTAAAATGCCCACCTTCCCTTTGGGGAATTTGACGGGAAACTAGGGCAACATCAGAGCAACCCATCCCCGGACCCCTTCGTGCGCCCTCCCGCCGAAAAAAATAATAAAGCGCCCCAACCAACTTCCTCCGCCGCCCCCCCCCGCCGCTCCCACCGTGCCCCCCAAGTCACCCGGAGACTTTAAGACACCGGGGTGTTTAAAACGAAAAGAAAGAATGATCCATAACCGTGTCCTCCGTGTGCCCTCAGCACCGTGTTTGCAAACGTTCGCGTTTCCACCCACTTCTTTTTCAACTGCCGTTATCGCGAAGATCTTTGCTCGGAAAACATCTGCCTGCTACGTAGTCAATACATCAAACGAACAAGTGTGCACGTTTGCGTCTATCCCAATACTGGTTTCCGCTTTCTCAGGACAAAAAAAAGCCCCCCCTGCAAAAAGTGTCCCTTGCTCCTGTGAAAGCAGCGGAGACGCCTTTGTCCGGCTGCTCCTTAACTGTGTGCGACGCAATTGCAAATAAGTCGAACTTTGAGTGCGTGGGCCCCTCCGAAGGAAGGCCCGTCACGCTGGTTCCAAGCTGCTTCGCCCGGGTCTCTGGGTCGCGTCCCCCTCCTTCTCTTTGGTCGCCTGGGCTTGGATCTCGCTGGTTCGTTCGGACGAACTGCGACGCAAATGCGAGAAGGGCGACGTTCGCCGGGGGATCTCACACCTTCTGAAACCGGAACAAAACTGGCTGTGTCGGGGGGGTGTTTTCTCGAGCAACATCTTGGAAAGTGCGGCGTTTGTTTAGTTATTGTTCATACAGCCTTGAGCACGTTCGGAGCCGCCCCTACGGTGCCCGCTTTCGTCTTTGCAGAAACCCAAGTCGCCCGCTTGGCCTGCAGTTTGCGCTCCGGGCTCGTTTCGGCTGTGTTCCTGTTTTTTTTTTTCCCGCCCGTCTGATCAGTGTTGCGGATCTGCCAACCGTCGATTGTTTTTTGTAGAAGCACCTACGCTTTGTAGAAAATACTCGAAGAGACTACCTCGAGTATTCTTGTTGCATGAGCACCTGCTTTGCAGGAAATGCTTGAGAAGACTGCCAGACTGCCAGTTGCGAAAGATCAAAGGAGGTAAATGTGCTGTAGCCCACACGAAACACAGGTAAATCTGGGTTTAGTGGCGGGCGTAAGCGTTCAGCAACCTGCCCACGTCCCTTGTTCTCGAACGCAACCATGATGATTCAAGTTGCCGTGAGGTTCCAAAGCGAGCACCTCATTGGCACGGCTGAATAACATTTTCGCTGGATGCAAAGAAAGGGCATCTTCTTTTCGCCAGCCTGGGTTTCCGTCGACGAGCTATCCGTGAGCACCGTTTCAGATTGCGGAGGGAAAGACAAGAATTTCCCCTCCTGTATCCCTCTCCGGTCTCGATCTTGTTTTTTTTTTTTAAATAAGCGCCTGTTTTGTAGGAAGTACCCAAGGAGGTCGCCAGTTGCAACATTTCAAGGAAGGAAAGTGAGCTGATCACACTGCAACTACGAACGAAAGTACGTGCTGTATCTTTCGACGTACGAGCGAAAGTATCTGCTGAATAGCATGAAGAGCCTCGAGGCAAGTACCTGTTTTTTCCTTCGAAATGAGCACAGGTGACACCTCTTAGAACTTTCCCACAAAGCTGAGGGTTTCCCACTGCACGCCAGAGTTGATCGCAGCCAGCCGTGGGGAGGCACTCCATGAAGAAAAAAAAGCAGTCCGCAAGAGCGTAAGCTTCGCGCCGGGGTCAGAACAGTACACAACCCCGTCCGCTCTGCCCTGTGGCTGACCGGCTCGGCTTGTGTCCAGCGCAAGCACCAAGCCCCAAGGTGTACGCCACCCCTTGACGCTTTGGTTTGGTAAATCGGTAGCCACTTGACATGTCGGCCCGTGACTCAGCAGCACCGCCGAACTCGCCAGGCTTGACTCCTGTGTAGCGGGCTTTCCCCGGGACACTTGTCACCTGCCAAGACCGGCCGGATCCAGCTGCTGCGCTATGCGAAGAAATGAAGTGGCCCCTCACCGCTTCCTGCTACACATACATACAGTGCACGACTCCCCAGGCTTGGCTGCATTTTGCTGTTGTTCCCTGCCTGCTTCAGCCAGTGGCAGAATGAGGCGCACTCCAATTAAGGGACAGCAGGACCGCTCTTGACGGCACATCGTGACTCCCTCCGCCCCTCGGGCCACCGCCCCCGCTCTGGCCTTGTACTCTTTTTGCGCCCGAACGAAATGAAGAGGTGGGCAAAAAGTACGTGAGCTATCTTCCGTCAGACGGGATATCAAACGTTTGCGTCGCGCTACTCGCCCCCCCCCCCCCCCCCCCCCCCACACACACTAAACCGCAGCCACTCCACAAGCGCCTACACTTTCACTTGCCAATTCATGGTATTGTGCATCGTGTAAGGACCCTGAAAATACAAGCTCGCTCAGGAGTACGCAGTTTTCAACACATAACCTGACCACACCGCCCCCACATCGCAACATTAAACTAAGATTCCCTGCCCTCTCGCGCTTTTGGCACGAAGGTACGGCATGAACCGAAGGACGCAGTCGTAACAAAAAGAAACCACCACTGCGCTGCAGTCTCGAAGACGAAACTGTTTCTTTTTCTTACCAGGGCACCTCCTCCAGGGCTTTTCGGATCGGTCGCTGCACCTTTGAGAATCTCCGGCGGAAAAGCTAGGGTAAACCGTGTTCGGTTTCGGGTCACGCAGGATCAAGTTCCTGTCGAAGCAGAAGGCACAGCTACCTAAAGTGTCAGGACCCATGTTGGGTGGCGCATGCCAGCAGGAGGGGATATAGTACAACCGCAACCGCCGACAGCACCAACATGCAGTACAGCGTCTCGTGGTACTCGTGGTGCGCTTGCTGGTGGACAGTGTGGTTGTGTCCTGCGAGAGTGCACGCTCACCTGTCAAGTAGTCTTTTGCCCATGGATATTAGCCCAGTGATGACCATTACTTAACCGCACCCGCGTGGTACATGCTATGCGTACAACGGTATCCAGTATTTCTTTGACAACAACGACGCCCCACGCATTTTCCTTTTAATGCACGTAGATTTCTGACGGGTGCGGGGACCTGAAACGGAAAACGAACCTCCCTCCTCCCTCCCTGGAGCGCCCTTCCTGAAACTGTTCCCTCCTTGTTTCGAGAAAGCCGGTTCACTACTACTTCCTGGAACTGCATCGAATTGCCTGCCGGTCTATCATGGTGAACCACGGTGCACCGCGGTCTATCAGGTCCATCCCTACTCCTGGAGCTGCATAGAATTGCCAGGAGCTGTACGTTCTATCAGGAGGGGTTGGACCGGCACACTCAAAACCCTGTATTTTGGTCCCTCTGGGGCCTCGTTCTGCTGGTGAGAGGCGTGGGGTTCCCGTCCGTTCCGCCTTCGAATTCAAGTCTTCGCACTTTTTTCGCTGCATAGCGGAAGAATTCGGAAGGCGGCAAGTTGGTTGGTCTGCCAGAAGGGCAAGAAACGAGCAGGAGCTCGCGCGAAAAGAAAAAGTAAAAAAAATGACTGCAAAGAAAAAAAGGGGGGTGGGGGGAGAGAGAATGTCGGCAACGGACTGCGCGAATATCGCCGGAAAACACAAAAATAATAAGAAACCAAAACAAAGAACCGCGAGAATCATTCTTTCCCAAAGGGAAACCGAATTGCAACTGCGGGAAGATTGGACAGGCACACGGGCCCCGTTGGTCCAGTCGAGTAACGAACAAGATGTGGTGCGCGTGATATACGATGCTGCGCCATTTGAAGTTAAGAAACCCCATCACAACACACAAATCAGTGCAAGAGCTTTCACCCGATTGCGGGCGTAGCGAACCTTCGAGCCCAGCGTCTGCGCGCGCTGATATCTCTCCGTTGAGACTGGCCATCTTTGCCTTGCAGGTGCGCGGGTATGCAAGTAGGCTGAAATGCGATTGTACTCGTGATAGCTACACAGTGCAGCATCCACCGACTACTTGTTTCCAACGGGATTCGATCTTCTGAGTCACGTATCCGGCATGTCTCCACACAGCATGTTATGTCATGTGCCGTGTGTACTTGTCATCGGGCAGGCCTTCTGGGATGAGTCAGGCGCGAGACAAGCCGGCTTGCTTCGAGAGAGATGCTATTCGATTTCCGAGATTTGCACTTCAGACGAAACGTATTGCCCGAGCCCTGCGTGTCGCAGATGACCCGTGCGCTTCTGCCCTGCGGATTTGTTCTTACCTTTCACCTGCTTTGAGACGGATCAGTGTACAAGCCGTCTAACCGGCGCTTTCGCATTCGGCCAAGGGGAGGAATCCTTGAATCCGTATCGGATCATCTGGATGTACTACTAGCTGCTTCGTGAGGCGACGGGAAACACTCCAGAGAGAGGGTCCCTGCACTCTCTCTCTTTCTCTGTCTCTCTCAATGACGGGCTAAAGATAGTTTTCCACCTCCGTCGATGCTCCGTATAGCACATGCAGATTTCGTTCTTCGGCTACCGTGGAAGTGACGGTTAGGCGGAACACCGGCGAGCCTGAATAAAGCAAACTGGAATGGGGTATCGGGGGTAATTTCTTGTACCGGCCTCACGCCCATTCCAACGTTCCAAGCACAATAAAGAATTTCTACCAGAATTAGAGTCTAGAAAGAAAGAGACTCCGTTCAACGTCGTGGTATCCAGGGCAAGCCCTCTAGGAATGTTCTTTCCGGAAAGACTGCGACGAATGGCGAGGGCGCACACAAGTTTGTGCTGGCGGTTTGCGTCAGACAACAGGGGTCTCTCGAAGTCTCTTACTTGAAAGCCAGTGGGGGCATGCATTGCGAAGTGTGAAGGTGTACTGAAGAATCTTTGACTTGGGATGGGTACGTCCGTAAGTTTTCACAGTTTGGGGTGAACGAGATGATGCGTCCCTCGTCTGTCACTTGCTTTCTTTCAGCCGTCAACGAACATAAAGAAGGAAAATCGCAACAGCAGGACAACACCAACACTATCAGCACTACCAACACTACCAACAACAAAACCAACAACAACAACAACAACAACAACAACAACAACAACAACAACAACAACAACAACAACAACAACAACAACAACAACAACAACAACAACAACAACAACAACAACAACAACAACAACAACAACAACAACAACAACAACAACAACAACAACAACAACAACAACAACAACAACAACAACAACAACAACAACCACGAAATTGAAAATGCAAACGGCAACAAAAGCTTTGACTCTAACATAGTAAGGGTCGAGATGGGGTGCAGTCTGCCTTCTCCCTCGTAATCGATTGGAAGCAGATGACAAACGAAAAACAGATCCCGAAGAGCTTTTAGAAAAAGACAAAAGGTCTCCCCCTTAAAGAAGAACCCGCGAGCCTTCTGACGACAGGAGGAGGAGGTTTTGCCGAGGTGAGAACGTACGAAACGCATGAACCAGCGAGCGGAGAATCAGCTGGCCGGCGAAGGGCTGCGGCCGCTCCGAAAAGGAAAAAAAGAACTTACCCCGAGAAAGAAGAGGTGCCCGAACGAAACTCCGCAGCTAACTTAAAGGCAGCCGCCCCTAATATAATAGGGATAGGGCAGCAGGGTACGGTCGCGAGATTGTTACGCACCGCGTGTAGCCGTGCGCCGACGTCTTGCGATGCATCGAGAAAATTCCACCAGGCGTTGACGAGCCCGCGCCAGGATTCTTCTGCGCTGGCTGCGCGGGGGAAGTCTTTCTCAGAATTTCCCCCAGTTTCTTTTGTGCTCGTGAAGCTAGCAGCAGCAGCAGCATTCTCCTGATGCAGAAGCGAGCAGCCGACGGAGAATAACTCACGGCATTTTAAACGCTGCACAGAAGTTCCTTGCAGGTATCTGGCCGTCTCCTGGCACGGGCTCCCTACAATGCAAAACGACAAGAGAGCTCGGGTTATTATTCTGCAGTGTCTCGCAGCGCGGTGTGTGCAGTAGCATCCCCGCAAGCGCTGCCAAAGAGAGTGGGAACGAAGGGGAAGGAGAGGAAACAATCGAAACCCTCTCCCACCCTCCGCCGCCTACCGTCAAACTGAATACTTGAAAAAAAGAATGGAAAAATAAAACACCGGCTCCTAAAAACACGAAGCAATCTACAGAAGCTGGTCCGACGCCATGCAAGCGGCCAGACTAGCTTCGGGACGATGTCCAGGTTGGCATGCCAGTCCCAAAGCCTTCCCCCCGCCTCCGCCTTACTCTACATGCGTTCTCATTGCCATTGCTACCGGACGGACCTTAAGGGGGAGACAGAAAGAGGCAAGACGCGACAAACAAATCCTTTTGTTTTGCTTCTCAAGTTTCTACTCTCCAAGAGCCGACGGAGGTGGGAGGCTCTTGGGGAGTAGGTTCCTTCGGTTGCATGAAGAGCATCGCAATTTGAGTTCGTCTGTACGTCTTTTGCGTTCGAAATAGCACGCTGTTCACGCACAAGCATACGTCCTGAGTTGCGTCTGGTGATGTTGTCCGTATCTCCGTGCCGGATTCACTGGATTCACTAGAGCGCACAGCCACCAGCAACAGCCTCATAATTATCCAACTTGTCCCGGCTATCGCCAGCGATGGTCCCATTGTCCGGCCTTTCTTGCACCACGAGGACATACAACCCGGGTAGTAAAGGCGCCAAGCGGCGGGGCGTAGCGGTAGTCACCTGCCTGATGAGTGCAGAGGACAAGTTTGGACAAGCAGGCACGTGTGAACCCCCGGCCTGGCGAAGACCGCATACTATTTCACTCCTAAAGGTCGAACACTTGCGATGGGCATTAAACAGTCGTCTGGTCGCGCACCAGCCGGGTGTTCTAGCCCCGCCCCCCCCGGGGCCCAGACAAGCTCTGATACAAGGTTACAAGACAAGCGGCAGCCCTTCCTCTTGTACGGACACACCCACGTTCACTCAAAGCACTCACTGCGCATACTATTACACACGAGGGACGAGGTACCGACGAGTGCAACCAAACGGACAGGTGCGACCGCGGTCTTCATTGACTTGTCGAGAATCGCACGCTGGGAGCACCGGACTGCATCGGTTAGTCGGGTCTTCTTCTCCTCACGACGGGGAGGGGCGTGTCTGTTCGGTCTTGGGTGGGAGGGATACTTTTGTGGGATCTTTTCCGATTTCTGAGAAGATTCCTCTATGAACCTGCGGGAAAAGAACAAACCCGAACAGAAAGAAAAAGGAAAAGAGAGATTTCAACTACAAGCAACGCAAAAATACGCTAGTGTTCATAAATTGCCCGGAAAAAGCTCAAGCAAAAGCACAGGAAAAGGAAAAGATAGCGCAAATCGATCAAAGCAAAGACGAACGTTGGTCACTGCGACTGATCGTCAGTAAATACGACATGTAGCGAGTGCAGCAAAGAGGAGAGTCCACGTGTGACACACACCATGGGGAACATGTCCGGAGTCGTTGGGGCTTGCACTGATGAACTATGTAGCGGACGAACAACAGCAACAAAAAAAGTGGTGGTTAATGATTCTGACGGGATATACACCTCTCTCGGGAGGCGTGGGGGTTCCTGTATAGCACTTTCTTGTGTTAACCATGCATTGTTGGTACTAAGAATGAGTAGTTGGCAGCGTACTACATGAAACTTACCGAAGCAGGTGAGTTTCCCTAGTGCGCACAAACAAAAGAAAGCGCCATACTAATTTTTGTTAATGTTCATGTGTCCCCGTTGTTCCGGAAGTGTTCGACAGTACAACTGTACTATTGATAAAGGAAAAAAAAAAAACACAAAAACGAAAAAGCAAACGTGACAAGGTTTAGTTCTTGTGGTTGCAGTTTGGGGAAACTGGAGTTTGCGACATTCAGCACCCGATACGGTCCAAATCAAGGTCCTCTAACAGTTCGCGATTAACTCTGGGCGTTCTGGAAAGCGTTGTGCTGTTGAAATTGTCGGTCAGGCTCGAAGCCAGCACACCAAGAAGCTACTCTGCTGGTCGCAACGTTCCTCGAAAAACTAAGTGTGGAAGGGTGCAGTCAAACCACCGGCTTTCTGAACCACAAATAATGCTAGAAATTGCATATGAACGCAAAGGAGAAAGAAAACGTACACCGTGGGACGCACAAGAGGCACAACGAGCGACGGGAAAGGAGGAGGGGGGAACCCGGCAAAAACGAATAAAGAACCCCCCGAAGCGCGAGCCTCGGGTAGGCTTCCTCGCTTCCTCTTTCCGCCCGAACCTTTTCACCCCGCAAATCTTGTCCGCGGCAAAGGGAAGGCAACGCAAAGCAACGGACGTCGTCATTATTTGAGTGCTGTCTTGACCGGTCGAATAGAGGGTCTGACTCAAGGAAGGCAACGCGGTTCACCTCAATCGGTCCAGCGAAGCCGAAGAGGGAACATTTTGCCTGCCTCTCTCACGGTGTCGGATAGCTAGCTCTCCCACCGTGCGCAGCAGGCAAATCGCTCCGTCAAGTCACGTCGACCGTGGATTCGCACGGCAAAGCCGTGTACGGTAGGTGCAGCGTGTAGTACCGAAAGTCTGCACCGTCATGGTCAGGAAAGTGTAGGGCAGCACACTGGCCCTCCGAGGGCTGTGGTTTGATGGAGTCAGCGTGCCCGTTTCGCCCGCTATCAACCGTAGTCAAGACCGTGAACTTGTCGTAAGCAGCAACGAGTTGGGAAGCATTTCCAGCGCGCGCGTGTGTGGACCCATCCTACCTGCGTTCGTATTTCGCACACCGAGCACCTTCTTCACGCTCGCCACCAATCCGTTCCTGTTTCCCTTTCTGTTCGCAAAGGATCCCGATTTTGTCGAGAGGTTTTCTGCGCGAAGGAGTGGAAACGTGCAGTAAAAGACCACGGCGTACCGTCGCGTTCCTCTTCGGCACGGCATCCGCTCGCCGGCTTGGAACCAGGCATTCTGGCATAGCAGGTCACCACAACGGCCGATGAATTTTCGGGAGCCTCCGGCGGTAGCTCTCGTGAACCAACAGTACCGAGCCCACTCCACACCGCATCGGGGTCGGTTCTGCTTGCAAAAGTGGCAGCATTGATCTTGCGAGATTTCATTCCACGTGGTCCCCCCCCAGAGGCAGTGCTCTGCCTGACATTAAACTAAGATTTTCCCCCCATTCCCCGCGAAAAGCCCCAGCATTCCTTTTGGCGCAAACAGGGGGGAGGGCTGGATTCTTCAGGTTTTTCAGACCAAGTCACTTTCTGTTTTCTTTTGTTTTTTGTCGTTCGCCTCGCGACCAAACATGCCTTGCGAACGCCTACGAGGACTGCTTGTTGGGTGTGGATCAGCAAAAACGGTGCTCTTTTATTCGCGCCCTTCTCCTTTTTTGCCTTCGCGGGTTGCGTTATTCCATCACACAATTGCCGCTAGAGCAAAGGGGGGGAAAGAGTTCAAGAATGTGTGACTAATTACGATCGGTCGAATGAGGAGGGTGGGAATACGCAAGCCAGGTCTACCGATACAACAACAGGGAGCACCTTCGCTTAGCTATGTATATTGTCATGTTCTCCCCATTTCCAGAACCGCAACGAACCGCGCACAGCCTGCCTTTTGTGGCTCGCAAAAGGCATGCATGCTCTCTCTCTCTCTCGCTCCTGAATGTCGTTCGGAAGTTAAACGAGCACTTGCAGGAATTCCTCGAGGGGTGCGAAGATTTAAAGGAAGTACAGTGTGGTTCTTATCGGTATGCCGGTGACTCCCCACTACTGCAGCAATTGTCTCGTATCTTACAGAGGGTGATTTGTTGTAGCCGACACGAAACACAGGTAAGTCTGGGTTTTGTGCCCGGCGTCGATGGTGAACAAACCGCGTGTTTTGTCGGAGGAAAGATCGTCACGATTGTTGGGAGCCGGGTTGTTGCAGGGTATTGTGAAGTTTGCCAGAGAAAGATGTAACGAGATGTCGGGAATCTCATACTTCTGGTGCATTGTCTAAGTTGTCCGAGCCAATCCGGACACTCATTGCCTAGCCAGTTTGTTTTATTTCATTTTAGGGAACGTTGGAGAAACAGCGAAAGAAAAGAAGTGGCAGGAATCTGGCCAAACAAATTTATACAAGCTTGGGCAAGTAGCCGCAACTAGTACTTCGAAAGCATTTTTCGCCAACTGCCGCTTCGGACTACAAATGTTCCTCATTCAATGAACAGAAAAAAAGGAACTGGGAACGAGACCATCACACGGACTTACAATCTTGCGCCGAAACGCGTAAGATTTTCCCCCGCGAGTTCCAGCGCTCGCACCGGATCGACTGCCTGAGCCGGAAAGTACGAAGTGGGTTGCCTCACTGCAGTGAAGTCGCGCATGAGTATGTTGGAGACAGAACTGACTGCCTCGCCTGTCAAGTCACGCTAGGTACGTGCACAGCAGCATGATATTCAATAACCGAAAAAGTTATAGAAGGATATGCTCAGTGTTAAATCGACGATAAACTTCAGCTGGCGTCTGTCGATGTCGCTCTGCTCGAAACCATAAGGCTATTGACCGGCCGGCGCAGATACATGGCCACAAAAGTGGGTCTGTGCCATCGTCGGGGTCGTCGTTCATGCGGGTACCTTTTGGCATCGGCAACGGTTCTCGAAACACGTACTACTTCAGACGCAGCATGCACGGTCCGGTATCTCGCCAAAGGACAATCTTTCGTGTTTCAGCAGCAGTCAGACTTCACTCGCGAAGAGTTTCCACAACGTTGTTCCAGCACTTTCAAAAGTCAAACAACAACCCAAACCCCCTCAAGACTCTCCATGAAAGCACAAGAAAACAAGTGAGGAACCTTGTTTGCTATTTGTGGTGAGGAGAGGACGTTCGAGCTGCGGTCGTGTCCTTTTGCCCTATAGCTCCCCTGTTCCAGAGCAAAAGAATCCGCCAGCCTATCCACTGCGGGCATCGCAGACTTCTGTGATATTGCGTGGAACGGCAGGGACTTGCGAACTCATTTGGGTTCGTCTATTCGGAAGAAGCCGTCAAAAACGACGTTCTTCGCGGTTCTCTTCTGAATCAAAAAATTGTGGTAATTATAGCCAAAAGAGCAACAATAACTACCGACTGAGGACACACCGCAAACCTCTGTCCGATTTGCGTTTGGATTACAGGACCCCTTGGATGCTGTACGGGAGGACTAAGAATTGCTTAGGAATTGGCTTCTGGAGGTGATTTTGCCTTGTTTTCGCATTCTCGCTATTATTTCAGCCTAAACGAGCATCCGACCACTTTTCCCACCCTTTCGGAGCATTTTATGGGCACCTGAGTGGTAGGTTTCGAGTCTTGGATTTCAGGTGGAACGCCCCGTCTGAGTTTCTGATGTTTTTTCTTAAGGAATTACCTTGTGGGAGGTGATTCTGCTGTCTTGTTTTTGCATTCTGCAGCCATTATTTCAGCCTAGACGAGCATCCGACCAGTTATTCTGGATTTCCCGAGCATTTTAGGACCACCCGAGTGGTAGGTTTCTAGTTTTGGGCTGCTGGGGCGGCCCCTCGTCGGGGGCCCCCCCTTTTTTCGGCAAACAGGATAGGAGGCAGACAAATACAAGAATGGGGGTCCGTTGAAGACCGAATTGTTTTTCCAGCAGCCGAACAAAGCACCTACACCTTTTCCTCGCTACGGTCGACAAAGGATCCAGTGTGGAAGAAAGAAGGGCGTTGTCGATGGGTCTTGCGGCACCAGACAGGAAGCCGCCCCTTAGCTTCCAGGATCAAAGTCACCCGAACTCCGAAACACCGTGCAAACTAGCAAAATAGGAAAAAGGACTCACGCGCATCAGACTTCGGCCGGAGGCTGTGAAGCACCGATTCCTCGCAAAACGACGGACTCTCGCTTCTGGTGACAACCGGTACCGGAACACCATCGGGTCGTAACTGCGCAGTCTAGCACTACTGCTGCAGTGCAGCTTCTAACAGGTCGCCAGACATTTTGACGCGTGTTGCATTTGGGGGGGCAGAGCTGACTTGCGCTTGCGTCGTTGTAGAGTACCCGTGCCGGGGGCACATCATCCCCGTTTTCTTCTTTCTCAGTGCTCGATGTCCTTGTTCAGCATCGTGTCATCGTAGCTGTCTTCTGTCTCTGAGTTGAGAAAGCTGTGACTCTTCCGTGGGAGTGCCAACACTCTCGAACGATGATCGAGTATCACCGCCCCCTCACAGCCTCGTTGTCAGTGTAAGAAAATTTCTTCCCTCTCCCTACACTAGAAAGGGAAGTCAGCGCTCCCAACAAGAAGGGAAACGCTTTTCTCTTGAAAACCTCTACTACCGCACCAGGAAGTGCTGATCTTGCAAGCGCCCCAGTAATCTACCCCGGCCCATTGTCGCCTGCAGAGGCCAACCGATAAGAGGTCCGGGAAGCAGTTCGAATACCATTTGAAAGAAGAATTGCCTTCTCACACGTCTACCCACCGATCCACAGTCCTGAGCCCTTCTTCAATACCTGTTAAGGGGCAGGGCCAGCTTGCCCGACCAGGTTGACAACGGTTCTCCGGGCGGCCCTGCTCTACCATCACCAGTTCTGCCGTGGTACGTGCATCTGTGTCCGCACTCCCCATTAGCAGCGAACGCAGCGTGTTACCAGGACAGGAGGATTGATAGAGCGAGTGCTCTTTCTCTTGTGACTCCAGGCTCCACAGGTAGACTCGGTGCCCCACGCACCGTGCATACTAAATATGATGTGTGGTTCTTAGGAGGTCCAAGTCCAGTTCTGGTGGTGCAGTGGCTATGCGCCCTCCCCTTTTTTTTCCTTGAGACGGAGAAATATCAGAGGTCTTTAGTCTACGACCACACTGAAGCCAGCCAACAATGCAGAGTTCGTAGATGAGGGCCGAAGCCACGAACCAACGGCGCAGGTAGTCACCGGTACTCTCTCTGCTCGTGCTGCAACGTGAGTCCCCGCAGACATAAGAAGTTCCGGAGTCTCAACTGCTTATCTACCCATCGTGGATTATCCCCTGTTCATGGTGAATACTCACTACATGGCAGCTCAGACACTCTTCTGAGATCACTGTCTGGACCACCGTCGTTGCATGGAAGCGTAAGGAGGTGAATGCTAGCTGTTTTGGTTCCTGCTGTTCAATGAGCCCTGACAGCACAAAGCCTCTGCTCTCCCATTCTTTTTTTGCCGCTTGTTACGCGACGCAGAGAAACCGCAGCGCATACAACATACTCCTATAGAAGGTGGGGGTGGTAGAAAGGTAAAAAGATATTGTTTTCCAGACCTTGCTTTCCAGGCGGCGGCACCCCCGGTGCCCTCATCCGCAAATTAAATTTGTCCCCCGCCCGAATTCGGGGCCGTGTCGACCCGCTTGCGCCCATCGTTCACCTTGCACACCACCCGCGAACCCGCGTCTTTCTCTTCAGCGTCCCAACGTGTGGTTGGTATGCTACCAGCGAAAGGCGTACAACAGCCAGACCGAATCAAGTAGGCAGAAAACCCCTACGAGAGAAAAACCGAAGAGTGCCGCGCAGTTGAAGAGAAAAGAAATAAATAAGGACCCGAGCAAAAAAGTTGTCTTTTTGTTCTTTTTTATTATTCTATTTTTTTTGAGATTGTTGTTCTTCTTCTCTTTTTTCTTTCAGTGTGATCTCTATCCGTTTTCTTGGTTATGTCTGTATGTTCGGTTATGGGAAAATGAGAGAATTCAAAGGCAAAAAGCGAGGCAGACCGACGATTTCGGTCACGGTTTAGACTCGGTTTGAGTGTACGGCGCTACAATCGATACCCGTTCAACCGACACTCCATTCTTGTTTCTTTTTCCTTTATCTCCGGAAATGTTCCAACCGTTATACGCTTCACAAAGGCGCGCTTGTACCTGCTGGCAGCTTCACCGGGCAATTTATTGTTAGCCACATGCCGTGTGAGAGCAAATAACGCTAGGAAACTCAACCGCCCAAGTAGGACCTTCTGATCATGATCATTTGCAAATTTTCCATCTGAAACCACGTCCAGGAATGGGTTCAGGTAGTGCGGTCAACGAAAACTCTACTACTTTCTCCTACTCTTGCGGTGTACGCTTTCTCGGTCCCGTACATTAGTGCGCACAAACTTGCACTCCTGGTTTGTGCTCGGTTCGTGATTGCGTTTGTGGATACGATTCGCTGCCTCTCAACCTAGCAGCGAGTGAAATTGGGCTCCTCATCCTGTTTGTTTGAGACAGGAAGAAGACTACAGCCGACCTTCCGTACAAACAATTTGAAGTATCGTGTGGTCAGGGTTTCCTGAAGTACTTACTCTTTCAGTGATTCTGTAGCTAAAGTACCGTCTAGCACGCCAGCTCGTACTCGCTGCCTGTAAAGTGTTGGTAGCCACCTGGAACAACCGGCCTCACAATACACGGCTGTGCATAGCTCCGGCCCCTGTTTCAAGAGACAGAACATTCGTCGACGCCGGTTTCACACAGCTCTTTCCTTAAAGAAGGCAACACCAGCAGGGAACAGTTGAAATATACCTCTTGAGTTAGTGCTGCTCACGATTGCGGGAGTCGGGATTGAACGAGTCCAAAGCAGGACCGACTCTCGCTATTTTATGAGAAAAGCGAGGAATTATGACGTTCCTTTTTCTCTGCCCGTCAAGACGCTCAGACTTGACCATTCTTATGCCTTTCTTTCCTTTTTCCCTTGTCTTTTTTGTATAAGCACCTGCTTTGTAGGAAATACTTGAAAGAAGCAAACGAGCTTTCGCACTGCTACAAGAGTTCCAGTCCACAGGATGCGTCCTCCTACGTGCCATTACTTCGGAAGCCGCCCAGACTGAACGAGTTCCCACAAGGTCGAACTCTCGGCCAGAGGTTCGCAATCAGGGGATTGAGTACATTTAGGCAGCCACACACCCGCGTCGCAAGCCACCATAACTTGTGGTCTCTGCAAACTGCTATCCAGTCATCAAAACTTGTGGCCCTCTGTAATGTCACAATATATCCAGGTATTCGATGAGATAAAAGCAAAGGAGGGTGCATTGACGTGTAGTACGACCGAACGAGCTTTCATGAGAGCTTGTGGCCTCGAACTTGTAGAACCTCCCCCTCTCTCTGTCTCGCTCTTTTCGCGCTTGATTAGGCTGCGGCAGAGACGGACTGGACGTGGATACTCGCAACCCGCAAACATCAGGAAAAGGACCAACACTCTTGGCACACCTGCTGTCTCTGCTTCTTTGGAGCACGATACATACCCGTTTCTGCCGCTCATTCCCTCTTTGACGTTTCCGGTCACCACAAGAGAGAGGACAGGACTCTACTCGAGGAAAGCAACTGTACCCAGGCTTCCTGCAAGTGGCAAAAGTATCTTTCGAGCTCTGTTCCACACGTTGTCACCAGACCCCTCCCTACAGCAATCTTCGGTTTCAGAAGATGAACAGGCAAACTTTCCGGAAGATGGGGGTGGATGGGAGAGCAGAAGAAAAGTCCTGCTGAAAGGCGTTCCTGCCTTCTTCGTTCTTTTCTTCGCCTTCTAACGCACACGTTCTGATTTTCCGAAGGCCGCAAGCTCAGAAAAGGGCGGGCGGGCCTTTCCCCTCCCGCATTTCTGCGGTGTTACCTTGCTCGAAATGACGTCCGTAGGATGTGTGTTTTTCACGACTTCGTATTTGGGTTGCACGGCCACTCTGCGCGTCCTGGGCGGTTTCTATTGCAGAAAGCCTCCGAAGCGGTGACGCTGGCTATTGGCGAGCCGCCCTTCCTTCATGAGAAGAAAGGTGCCAACGAATTTCTCGTGCCCCAAGCCTGGCTCTTGTCAGGCAGCGCGTGTGTAGAGAGAGGTCCCTGTGCCTGCCCACTCAAAGAAATCCATGCCCGTTTGTTGCCCGAGACGGTGTTCATTGGTTCTTGACGGATTCACTATATATGCGTGACTGCTTAGAGAGGTCGGCACATGTTCCCACCCGGCTCTGCTTCGGAGAACACCGTGGCGCGTACTTAGTATGAACAGTAAGGACACGCCGCGCCAAATCGTACCGCGAAAAAATGTCACAACAAAAAGCGAACTGTGCTTTCGGGGTTCCATGGGTTTTGCCATCTCGTCGGAAGTCCGAAAATGGTGAGGAAGAGTACGAGGAGGACCGCGGTGGAAACAAATGGATAGCGGTGCGGTAGAAAACGAGAGGGATGCCACTGATGGCAACGAAAGAAGACCATGCCCTCTGAACCCTCCTAGGTTTTCCCCCTGGACCGGCAGCAGGGATGCTGAGAACAACCGAATGTGTGAGAGAACAGCCAACCAAAGCATGCTCAAGCGGGAGTAGGTATTGGGCGGAAAGAATCTGAAGAGAAAGAAAGAGGTCCCATTGAGCAGATAGAACGAAAGCGAACAGGAGCTCAGCAACAAGCAAATAACTCACCAACAAAAATTGCAGTCGCAAGAAAGAAAACCGGGTTCGAGGTGAAACTGCAAACGCGCAGTCGAATCGTGCTCATTTACTCAACATGTGCAAGGATTTTGTTGGAAGACTTAAAAAGCTCGCCTGCCAACAGCGGTGTTTCACCTGCGTCGTGAATCCAGCTTCTTCCAAAAACCGCGAAGAAACGAGACAGATGCCCATTTTGCAACAGCGACGGACGAACAGTGGGGAAACCACTTTTCACAAGTCTACGCCATCATGAGCCCTGGTGCAAAAAGAAACACAAAGCAAAGCGACGCGCTACCTCTAAGAAACCGACGGACGAAAAACTAGATACACCACGGGTACCCAGTGTGCCCAGAGTGCCCTAACTGTGGCGAGCAACGAACAGTGCAACTACTTTTTTCACTACCGAGAGCGACGACGTCACGCACTTCGAAAAGCGCAACGTTCGTTTCTACCCGCAAACCTCTCTGAGTTATTCTACACTCTTCTCTACGTAGAGCCATGGTGCGAACACTGGACCGGTACGGTTCAGGGCAACTCCTGCTCAACTTGTAAGACGTGGGGAGCCCAAGAGCACTCACCTATCCTGGCGAGAACTTGGTGTCGGTCACAAATTGTTTCGAACCTGACTCGTCTAAGCGAGCAAATAAAGTGTACACGAAAGAAGCCATGCATGCCCCCCCAAACCCACCCAGTACGTATTAGCTTTAAAAGAACCCATTCGGCGAAGGTCACCCGGAGACTCTAAAATCCCGGATTCTCAAGCGAACTATAACTCTAAAAAACGATCAGGGAACCACGTTCAACAAAGCTCTTCCAACGCTGAGCAAAGTTGGGCCTTTGGCAGTCCTGTGTTACAGCAAGACCGATCTTCGCAACATTGCAAAGCGAGAGAGACATCACATTTGCCTTTCTCGTGAAACAATGTTCTTAAAGTTCGTGCCCCTGCAAAGGCAGCTGGGCCCAAGCCGCTGGAGGATGGCAAACCGCAAAACCGATCTGATATACAGCAAGCCAACACCTCCCAGGGCTCGGCTGGCAACATGGGCGATACTTTTGTCTCAAAGACAGCAAGAAGGGATCGAAAGCTTGCGACTCCGCACAAGTCATTGGGTGCTAAGCTGTATTACCAAATCAACGGCCTCCAATGGCTAGAGCGAACACGAAGCATGCTTGTCTTTGACTGCGACGTGCAGGTCCTATTGAGGGTCCTCTTGAAGAGTATCTCTTCGACAAAATAGGCACGACAACGCTCACCAGCACGCCATCAGATCTGCAAGCAGGCATGTTTCCGAACCGGCGACGCCATGATGGGATCTTTTATGGAATTGAAGGCCCCCCGCCCTTGGTTAAAGACTCAAGGGAAGCTTCCAAGATTACTGCGAATATTCTCGCCGGCTCCGGCTGTGCGTGCTCAGTTGCTTTCAGTGCAGCTGCTTACCGATCCTTCGGAACCTGTTGTTCGTCAAGGTAGCACGAGACAGTGTTCTGTTTTTTTGTGTGCAGGGTAATTTCTTCCGCCGAGTTGCCGACTACCTGTACACCGCAACTAAAAACCTCAAAGCCTACTATCCCGAACAAGTGTTGAGAGTGCCGTCCTACATCTGGCCGGGCTAACGAGAGAAAGGAGAGTGTGCATGTACATGCTGGGTACACAGGTCTAACGCAAACGAACGGCTGTAGAGGCCCGGAGCGGAGTGGGTCAGGTGGTCTGTCGAGAATATGTTGCTGTGGAGAGAAATTATCAAAGCTGCCTTCAAACCCTGTCAAATGCATGGCGAAACAAACAGTCCGTCCGATCTGTGGCACGCCCGCACCCCGATCCTTAATTACCGTTAATTAAATGAGCCCCCTTCCCCCTCGCAATCTCCAACCCCTGCAAAAACTCGCTAGTTCCGTGCCGTCTACCTTTTCTATCCAGCCTCACCATTCCTGGACCCTACGTCGCAAACCTCACAAAAAAGTCCAACGGCGGCCCTTCGTCGATTGGTTGGTTTTCGTGTTGCCCGAAACAGTCGCAAAGAAAGGTTGCCTGGTCACAGAGGCTCGTTTTTAAGCCGTCAGGTCAGGCAGCGGGTGCTCGGACGGGTGAACAAGATCTCGTTGGAAACCCCTGTTTAGAAATTACAGGCGAACTTCTATAGACCAGACCCACACTGTGGGTGGGTAGTGGCCGAAGTCGCAAAACTGATACCAAAGGCTCGCTGTCGCTCGCTGCTCGTGCCTTTGCTTTCTTTTCCAACACGTTGCGAATAAAAGTTAGTCCATTTCGTACGTTTCTGCCGAAAGTTGCCCGGAGACTGTGGTAACGAGTTTCAAATGAACTCAAACAAAGGGGAAGGCAGAAATAGGCCTCAAGGCCCGGAGTGTATCCAGCTTACCCCGAAAAGCGGATGTGACACCCGCTTTTTTTAAACTCCAGCCTCTGTGTACCCGTACTGGGCAAGCCTGCGCAGAGCAGTTGTGGAAGCGTGCAGTGCGAGGTGTACATGCCAGAACAGGGGCCGCATCGCTGGTGCCCACAAAACAGCAAAGCCAGCCCACCTGTTACAACGTTACTATTTTTACACAGGAACCATGTCGCCAGCTCGTGACCAAGGGGCCCTGAAGAAGCGACTCGACCGCACCTGCGGTGAGTTGTGTACGAAGAACCAAACCATTTCAATTGAACAACGAATCACAAGACAGCACGTCAACTCCGGCTGATCGCCGGCAACACGCAAAAATGACACTCAAAAAAAACCACAATCTAGTTTGAAGAAAACCTCGAAATAACCCGAAACCTCAAAATACTCTAGTAAGAAACGAAATGGACCTGAATAGGAAAATTAACGAAATGCAGGGGACCGCTCCCAATAAACCAACCAGAGACAAAAGAATTAAAGAACGACGCAAAGCTGCTGTACCAACGCACATAACCGACTAAAACAGTAAGCAGGAGAAAAATTGTCGGATGTCACTGGCTCCCTTTTGCCCTTGCTTTGTGGCAAACACTCAAGAAAATAGGCCGCCATTTGCTAAGTACGAATGAGGTGATGTGTGCTGAAGCACAAGAAGTGGTACTCATTGTTAAGGCCAATGACTCCCCGCTGGTGCACCAGTATTCCAGAACACAGAAAACCAAGTGAATGCAGGCCACCTCCGACTTTTCGAAGTGTCTGCGTGTTATTGAAGCGAGTGAAGGGAACCTTTCCGGAACAGCGGACATGAAAAACTGAAGAACTTATGGCAAGCGACTGAACAAAGGCCCGGCGGTGGGGTGCAAGCATATATTGCCCTTGCCATTTTCATCGTCATTGATCGGTTGATGCTGGTCATACCTTTCCGGGTGCTACGTCCAACTCCGGAAATGTTCTCTCTGATGAGTACTACTCTGAAACGCATCCGTCAGGATTCTTCGGGCTGGATGCATTTTAGGTACTGTCCGTTGGTAGGAGGCCTTGTTGAAGGTGTCGTGTTTCTGCTAGACGCCGAGCTTGCGGGCTTGGAGTGATGTCGCCCTTTCCTTTCGCCAAGAGAGCGAGGAAAGCAGAAACACGGGCGTTGACCGGCATCCTGTTTATTTTTGCTCACTGCGCATGAAGCACTGAGGACGGATTGTTCGTCGGCGGTCACCTGTCACAGCAAGCACACGCCAGCAAGGCAAATTCGGCAAGTCTGACACGACAACGTAAGCAGCAGCAAAACGAGAGGAGACTCCAAAAACTCGGAGTTTCAAGCGAGCTTTTCACTCTGAAGAATGAAAGGGATACACCCCCTTGCGCAACGTTTTAAGCGATAAAAAAAGAGGATGAACGAGATCGATAGGGGGGGGGGGAAAAAAAAGCGCGAGCAGCACTGTTCTTCTTTCTTAACCGAGTATTTTTTTTCGATTACGCTTCCCTCTCCCCCAAGTCCCCTGTCTGTTTTTAACCCATTCGGCTGCTGGCGCATCAGTCGCTCCCGCGCGAATCACCAAACTCCAAAGAAGAAGGTACCTGAGCCAGTCCATTCCTCTCAGGTTTTGGAATTACGTCGCCTCGCTTCGCAGTGAGCGAGCTGTGCACGAGTTGTCTGTGTGGTGGTCCACCAAGGCCCACCGAAGAGGCAACGCAGCTGAAAACATCTCTCAGAACCAGGGAAGGGTGGGCTGGCCTCCAGAACCGTGGGAGATAAGAAGCAGAATAATACTCTTTCCAACCAAACAAAAAGCCGTCCAAGAACCTCGAAGGTCTGAGCTCGAACCCAGCATAGCAGCTCAGATGGGGGCCGGTGCGAATTTGCTACAGCACCCGCTGCTCGGAAATGCGGGAGGCACCAGCCGTTTCGAAGTTGAAGCAGCCACTCTGCACGCGTTGCAATTGCCAACGCTTAGCGCTAGCATTTGCCAACGCTTGCATTACCTACCGCTGACATTTGCCAACGCTTGCATTACCTACCGCTAGCATTTGCCAACGCTTGCATTACCTACCGCTAGCATTTGCCAACGCTTGCAATTGCCAACGCTTACCGCTAGCATTTGCCAACGTCGCAATTGCCAACGCTTACCGCTAGCATTTGTACACGTCCGAGTAGCTGCGCTGGTGGTACTACTGACTCGGCTGGTGAGAAGGGAGCCGCAGCCCCTTTCTTCCCTTCAACACGAGCGCCGGATCTGAGCTGTCTTCCCTTTTCCGAACATGCAGTGCTGGAGGCAACAAAAGGAAGAGCCACCTGACGATGCTCAGCAGCATCACGTGAACTCAACGCAGGTTTTGGGTCCTGCGATTGGCGGGTTCAAGTACGTCGCCGCAAACGCACTGTTTTGCTGCGGCGGAAAATAGTCATGATCATCACGGGGGATGAGAAGAGTCGCTTGGCGTCCGAATTGCCGCCTGGAGTGCCCCCAGGCTTGGCTTGACATTGACACGCGATACCAGCCAGGTATCGGAACTTGCACTCGGCTTGCCGAAACCGAATTTTCATGCCTCGTAGCCAACGATCCAAAAAGCCACAGTGTCTGTGCTTTATTCGAACTCGAGCGTTCAACACGAAACAACGATCAATACCCCAGTTTCGGACACTCCCTCATTGTCAAATTTGTGGGAAGAGAGGGGGGATCTGACGCACCAATGCTATGGTGGAAGAAGAGGAACGAAAGCAAGCAGAATGACACAGTCTCGAAAAAAGATGAACTGAAGCTTTCAGAAAAGAATAGAACAAGAAGATCCGGACCCTTTTCCAAAAGAACTTGTCTCCTTCCCAGTCCTCGGTGGTCTCGTCCAAGAGACACACGAAAAGGGCTTCCCTGGTGCGCGCCACCCCCGGGGTACAATCTCGTGCACCCAGTTCGCATTAATTGACGGAAATGTGCACGGCGCGGAAACATGCTGCCACTCTGCCATTCTGCTCCTGCGTACGGCGGCAGCGGTTGCACTACTCAATTGGAGTCACACAATTTGTTTACATAAGCGCCAAACCACGTGTAGCGGACGTGAGGCCATGCGGGTCTACCCCTACACGACAAACCATACAAACACAACAGGTCAAAGTCCTGAGTGAGGGTGGTGTAAGCAAAGAACAAAACAGATTGTGTTTGCCCCTCTACCTCTATATTTTCTCCCTTTCCATTCGGAGTCGAAGCGGCTACGTCGAGTATTTTCTTCTAGTCACTGCTCGTTTGAGGCGAAAGCTTGAATGACCCACACATCCCGTCGTCGTGGCTCGAAACATGCACTTCAAACGTCTTTTGTGCTTGCCGTCGTGCGAACCGATGCTGGCTGCTGTTCCGAGCACCTCAGGAAGACCAAGGTCTATTCACTCCAATGCATTTGAGCATCGTTTCCAAAGACTCCCTTCCTTGGAACAGACGAGTGTCCACGAACATTTCCCGAAAGAAGCATCGACCCGATCCCTCCACAAGACTTCACAAAGCAACATTTATCGTAGGGTCCATGCGTGGGGTTCGTGGCTCAAACCACTGCGCTCTGAAATGTTAGCAAAATCGTACCTCCGTCTCCACACTCGGCCCTCAGATGGTCACAACCTTGTCTCGGAACTGGTCAGTTCCCCTTCTCTTATAAAACGCACTTTGTCTTATTTTTTTTTAAAGCACCTGCACACGAGATACTCGCGTTCGTCGGCGAACAGACACAGTATGCCTGGTCAAGTGTATTACTCGTTGGCTTGCTCGCGACTCCACCGATGCAGTAATGGGAGCTACCTGTGTTGTTTTTGAAAGTTTTCAAATTCTGGAGGGGGATAGTTGACTAGACCTGGTGGTTGTAGTATCGTAGTATTAAACCTAAAAAAAAAACCTCCCCCGCTTCCGTGAGAAAAAGCGAAGCAAAAAGACACCGTCTTGTTTTATGTGTTCTGTCAAGGGCTACGACTCAACTATTCCTTTCCCGTTCCCACGAGGAAGCACGTCCGAGTATTCCTTTTTTTGTATAAGCACCTGCTTTGTGGGAAATACCTGAGGGGCTGCCAGTTGCGAAATATCAAAGCATAGTGCGGTACTCATCGGCATGCCGATGACTCCCCACTATTGCAACAATATTCCAATATCAAAGGAGGTAAATGTGCTGTAGCCCCACGAAACACAGGTAAATCTGGGTTTAGTGGCGGGCGTAAGCGTTCAACAAAAAAGACCCACTTTGTAGTTGTATGGTTTATCCCCCTCTAGCCTCCTTGGAAGTAAGCACAAGGCAGCACCTCTAGTATCTTAACAAACTAAGTTGGAAAAGCATGAGTTGCGCGTACCGAGCCCCTCCGAATACCGTACTGGCGTCAGGCAAAGACAAGCGTCGCACAAAAAACAAACCGGAACACGAGGTTCAGTCAGACGATGCATCCCCACGCCCTAGGCTGGAGGGTACTCCAGCCGGAGGGTTTCAAAAAGGGCGTTGTAGAGATGGCCGCTTCGTGGGGCGTGTGAGATTTCTGAACTGTTTCGGAGGCCCCGCTGGCGTTCTCCTTGTCCTGTTTTCTGTTTTAACCACCCTGTACTCTTCTCAGTCCACCTGTCCGCACTTTGGCATACCTTTTTCCGGGACGCTCTGCGCTCCGTGTATCGTGTCCGTACAAAAAATAAAAAGAGGAAAAAGGTATCAAAGCAACTGTTGCGTAGTGGGTTACCCAATGAGTACCACTCTCTTCCAATCCGTCTGCGGCCACGTGGGGTACCGGAGAAAGCAGCAGACCCGTCTCCTGAGACTCCTAGAATAAGTTGAAAAGAAAAAGCAAAGCAAAGAAACATCAATGTTCTATGCATCGTTACGAAGGAATGGGCGAAACCTGGCACAGTAGCATGACAAGCGGGCAGTCCAAGCTCTATCCCGCAGCCAAAATTGGCAAAGCGCGCCAGGTGGCTTGCGCCTTGCGGGCTCTCCTCAGATTGAATTGCAATCGTTGTTTCCTGATTGCGATGCATGTTCTGATGACCTCCCACCATCTTGAAGTGAGTTAGCTCCCAGGCGCACAAAGAAGAACACCGAACAGCCAGTATGCGCGTCGTTCTGCTACACGGACGCGTGATTTCACACCCGTCTGGCATGCACTGTGTTCTTTGCATTCGGGGTTCCGGATCCCTTGATTCTTCTCGTTTCACCTTCGGTTCTTGCATCGGTGTCTTTCGTTCTACCTCCTTCGAAACGCATTTCGCTCGGTGTATCGCATTCTCTTGCTAGTCAGTCGAAGCGCTCCGAGGACGGAGTAAAGGGGGCGGGCTAAAGCCTTTGAATCGTGCACCAGCTGCTATCCAATGGCTAAACCGAGAAATCCGAAGGATGCGCTCACACTCGATCGCTGTGCAGTTCTTCCCTGCGTGGAGGAATTCGCCGGCTCTTTGAGTCGCAACCACACTGCTCTTGCTGCGAATCGTTCCCCTATCCAATGCAATGTTCCATGATTCCCGTTAGCTACTTCCGATAAGCCTGAGCGAAAATGTCGCACAGCGAATACTCTAGAAGGGAGGATACAGACCCCGAAAGCTTTCGGAACCTCGGGATAGTCGGAGGTAGAGGCTTGACGGCCTGCAACACCACTGCCTTCGTCTCCTGCATTCTTTCTTTGCATTCGGGTCCCAGGTCTCTCCGCTTTACCGTACAGTGCGGCCTCCGTTACTGATACTGAGCAGAAGTCGCGTTTAACGGACTGAACGACAACAAATCGGTGGTGGGCGTAGATCCAAACGACATATCTGAACCCCAAACCCCTCGATCAACTGCCGACTGAAATGTGAGGCCGCACTGTACGTCACTTCGTCCACCGATTCCGCGATGCGCGGGACACCCGCATCTTCACAAATTTGTTCCATGAAAACTTCTACTGCAAAGGGGCGTGTCAAACGCTGCGCACTCAGTAACACATGGTGGGGCAACCTGTCCAAGGGGTGTCTCGCCATCAGTGAGGGTGAGGCGGAAGGATCTATGATGGAGGGACGAGAGGCTTTCACCACCCGAAAACACCCCGATAAAAGCCCCGTTGCTGCTCATAGATCATAACGCTGCCCTCTAAGAATATGTGGTGTACGCGCTTGGCACGCTTCTCACCTAACATGCTGTGTTGTGCTGCATAGGGCTTCACCAGCTCTTTGAAGGCAGCGCACCTGAATGAACAACATTACAAAACTTGCACCTTACAACCGCACCGCTCACTTCTCTCTCTGTCTCTTTCTCTCTCTTTCTGCTTCAGAAAAGCTGCATTTCTCCTTTTCCCCCGTAAACTTCTTTGACCCACAATTGATAAGTCCGACTACGCGGAACCAAACCATTCAAATACACGAGCGCCAGACGGAAACTCCAAACGAACAGGAATGCGAAACTCAAAATGCAGCGGTGCAGACAGCATTCCCACCTGGGGATTTTGATGATCGCCAGGACGCAGTCCCCTTTTCTGAGCGTCGTATTCATGTTGCAGGACTTGTGAATACAAAATAGTCAGGCTCATCAACGTTGCTGCTGAAGCCACTCCAAGCACGTCGACCCCAGAATCGCCCGGTTTGTCTGACCTGTCTTGCATCGGACAAAAAAAAGAAGTTTGGAACACAACGAATCGAAAGGGGCGTCCGGTGAAGCAGCAAAATTCCTTTCGGCTAAGACATACTGCTGTACTTCGACGTACGCAAAGCGATAGGGCAAGTGCGAGTGGAGCTACTGAACTCTTATGGAGAAAATATACGTAGAGGGTATCGTCTCACTTTCCTCCGCCGAAAACGGGACTTGCTTGCAGAACAAAGTGTCGTGAAGCTGGATGCTTGTCGCAAGGGCATGACGATCCAGTGTTGTCGGAACCTCACTTTTTCTCCTGCTGAAAGTAACAGTCTGAATCCGAGTTGTCCTGCCGTAAAACCCAGCCCGATGATGGTGACAGCCTTACGACTGCTCTTTGCATAAGGTGCGTCGCATTGGGCATCTCACTAATCATTGAGCACCACATATATAGCTTGTACCGTGCATCCCCGCGCCGCTAGCGCGCCTCCACCAGTCAGCCGCCGACACCCACACTCGCCTCGTTGCTGCACATCCGTTTTGGATTTAAGTTGCACCAGCGTGCGCGTGGTAAGGTGGCACTTTATGGCTTGATTTTGCATGTCAAATGGGTGAAAGCAGAAATGAAAAAGGGGCCAAATGCACAACCTACTACTATAGGGGTTCTCGTAGAAACCCGCAGTCAAGCGGTAAGTCCAACACTCTGTTACACACCAACACTGCCAGGTATTTGGACACGTTTTGTCAGATCTGAGGGGCTAATGCACCCTTATACCTGATAATTTACGACTTCGACCTGGGATTATATTGGGGCGGCTTTCCAAAGCCTCTTTGGAAAAAGAAAACACAAAGGAAAAGTCCCGCTCGCCTCAAACCGGAACCGGCTTGTATTGTACGCATACTGCACTGCTACCGTGCTACCAAAAAGCTGGTGGGTCAGGCGGCGAGAAACAGAAACTCCGGGAATTGACCTATAAAAAGAAGATTACCTAACGTATTCCCAAGCCCGCCCAACTACGCGTTGCAAATAAAAGGAAGAACTGTCGCTTCAAAAAAGGTAGTTCATTTGCCGAAGGTCCTCCCGGAGTTTCAAGAACCTCACACACTTCTAGAGCGTGCATTCTCTCTGGCCAAATTGCGGCAAAAGCCTGTCTGCAAGCGTAATATTCTTCGCCGTCAATACTTCTGATGAATTTGAGCGGCAGCTGAGGCTGCCACATCGGCACCGATGACATTAGCCACTGTGGATCTACAGCCAGCCCATTGAACATCTCTCTGGCCAAATTGCGGCAAAAGCCTGTCTGCAAGCGTAATATTCTTCGCCGTCAATACTTCTGATGAATTTGAGCGGCAGCTGAGGCTGCCACATCGGCACCGATGACATTAGCCACTGTGGATCTACAGCCAGCCCATTGAACATCTCTCTGGCCAAATTGCGGCAAAAGCCTGTCTGCAAGCGTAATATTCTTCGCCGTCAATACTTCTGATGAATTTGAGCGGCAGCTGAGGCTGCCACATCGGCACCGATGACATTAGCCACTGTGGATCTACAGCCAGCCCATTGAACATAGCAGAACCAAAAAAGAGGAAGAAGGGTGTAGCCCATTCAAAACGGGAAGTGGGCAACTGGAAGCCCGCATTCTCTTCGTCTGTGTCTCCCCCTTCTATTTTGTCCAAGCAAAACTCATACCCCTTTTCATCGCATTTCTTTTTTACACTAGCTTTCCTTCTCATTTGTCTCATAGCAAACAAAGGTGCCGCTGCACTGGGGGGAAAAAAAAATAAGATAGGGATGGGCAATATTCCAGGTATAATCCTAGCCGCTGAAATGGAAATCCTTCTGTGGGATCTCTCCACATCGGGGCTCAAAACAAAGGAAATGATGTGACTACAGTTTTGGAGTCGACATCGCACGTGAAATCAACGTAGGCGTTCTGCTCATGCTACACTCCATACTGTGATGTGAGTAAAAAGCCATCCGTTTGCCGAAGGCCTACCGGCTCTATAGTTCCGGCATTCGCAGGTTGATTTTCGAAAAGAAGCAGCTGCTGCCAATCACACGGAAGGGAGTATATCGGGTCACCACAGCAGCCAAAGAGCGAAAAGCAACCAAAAGCACAGCAAAAAAGAACGATGAATAGACGGAGGACTTGGCCTCACGAAGTTTGGCGGCTGCGAGCAGCTGACGCCCTACACAAGTTGCGTGGGCTCCGTGGTTCCATCGTTTTTTCGAGAAAAGAAAGGCTATCGAAAACGATATGAAACATTGCACAAAGCCCAGACAAAGTAGGAAACTGGGTTGTTCGTAGCAAAGTACATCTGCAAGGCTTTTTCCCGCCGCCAGCTCAATTTCCGAATGGAGAGAGGACTCCTTGCAGTACGAGTTACGGTACTTGAAAACGAGATTGCATTGATGCCTGCAACTGCAAAAAGTAGTTCGACTTTGGCTTTCGTCGGTCGGTAAACATTACTTGTGCACGAAGCATCAGTTCAAACTCAACGCCTGAGTAGCAATTGTCCTGTGGGGGGGCACGGAGCTTCCGTGTGCTCGTTGAGGACTATCAACAGCTGTAGTTCTACTACAAATGCGTTAGTAGAGCACATCAGACTTATTGGTCGTGACCAGCTTTGACGAACGGCTACTTCCAAATCCCAGATCCCGCGTCTCCACTTCGCCCGTCATCGTCGACGACATTCTCCTCTGGTCTTTGGAACTGCCAAGAAGGTCCTACCTAATGAACGCATCAAAAAAATGGTGCCAGAACAGCATTGATGGGCGTACAAAATCATTGTTCTATCCCTCCCTCCGTGTCCCGCGGGAACTTACAGGGGATACGGTTGTACCCCAAAGAAGGCACTCCCATGGGTAGTTTATATTATTGAACCCTGGGGTTTTCTTTTGTATTGCAAAAGCATGGCTTCATGGTCTCGGAAGGTCGATGATGCACGCTCCTACGAAAAAAAGAGGAACAGAAAAACAAGAAGATCCCTCTCTATCCTTGGGCACCTCGAAGCTTGGCCGTGTGAGAGGTGCCGCCCGTTCTGGTTCTTGCTCGCAGCAGGGGACAATGCTCTGTTTATGGCAGTCCATTCGTTGTACGTTGTAGGATGAGACACCGCACCATGCGTTGATCGTGCCCCGTCTATAGGTGCAGGCCAACGATCGAACAGGACCGCCGCTGCAAACTAGCTGGAGAACAGACATGCCAAATATTGCAAAGAGTACAAAGTTCCTTTTACACGGCCGTTGCCACAGGGTTGCTCTGTATCAAACCATCTTGCAAGCACAGTGATCTCCTTAGTCCGAATGCGCAGTCTGTTCCCAGCAGGTCGTATGAGAAAAAGTACCGAACAGACGAAAAGGCACAACCATCGTTTTTCTCATTGATACACCACTCATTCCACGAAAAAGTGTCACAGATTTTTCGTCTGAAAAGCAGCCCGTTTTGGATCAAAATTTTGGAATTTTTGGGAATTTCTTTTGTGTTAACAATGCATTGTTGGTACTAAAGTTTAAAAGTAGTTGGCAGTGTACTACTTGAAACTTACCAAAGCAGGTGAGTTCCGCTAGTGCGCACAAACAAAAAGAGCTATCCCATTATGGGCAAGCAATCAGCTCGCGTGGCGACCAGAATCTGGCGTGTAGATGGACAAAAGGTTGGTTTTGGGGCTGTTTCAACAATCCAAAACAAACGATTTCCGGCGGGAATCGAACCACCGACCCTCAAATGTGGGTGTGGTGACGATCTCGCGCCTTCCGATATGAATCCCAACTGATCACGCGCTAAAAGCAAATTTTGGCCCGAGGTTTGGCAACATAGTCTAACGGTTACCGCACCCGCCTGGTCCCCCGTAGGCCGCGGTTCGATTCCCCCGGTCCGAACTTTTTTTTGTTGCGATTTTTCGGTGTGAAAAGCAGCCGTCTGGAAATTGTTTTCGAGGTCTTTTTGGGAAATCTTTTGGGTTTCGAGTAGTTCTGGGATGCGCGATTATGGGCAAGCTGCCAGCTAGCCCAGCGATCAGAATCTGACCCCCTCCTGGGTGCAGAGAGAAAAAAAAAACCGATCTCCGGGACCCCATTTTTTCGGGTGCCGACCTCCATTCTCGGGGGGGGGTCGGTCAAAAAATTTAGTCGTATAAGATCGCAGATCTTAGAAGATTAATATATCCGACGAATACCTAACACTCGTTACAGGTTGAATAACCCCGTCGCTATCCCGATAACATCGTAACTTCACCCCT
Source organism: Diplonema papillatum (assembly GCA_030068145.1). NCBI lineage: Eukaryota > Euglenozoa > Diplonemea > Diplonemida > Diplonemidae > Diplonema > Diplonema papillatum. Next base: position 175,053 of record JAPJBO010000140.1, read on the forward strand.
CGCTTGCCCACCCACCCTTGCCCCCCCTTTTTCTGAAGCCGTGTCCTGAGGCGTCACGATGATTGTGACAAACACAGATATTCGGAAAGCCCTGTCCTCGACGGGTTCAATCGTGTCCTCAAAATCTCGAAACCGGCCATTTTCGGACCTGCAGATGGAATATTTCGGCAGAAGTCCGAAAAATGCCGAAATCTGTGACACTTTTTCGTGGAATGAGTGATACTCTTTCTTCTTTAAAATTCGTTTGTAGAAAGCATCGGTTACTGCGCGTCAAAGAACCTACAGTACAGCACGAGTTGATGAGATCTCTTGAGTTCGTATTGCCCGCGAACCCAGGAGTCAGAAGAGAACAAATCCCCGCTCGTGAGAGAAAGTGAAGAGTACAAGCCGGATGACCTAACTATAAATAGTGACATTGCCTCTGCGCATGCCTTAGTATCGCCAGCCAGCAGGTGAAGAACAACTTCCGCCTTCGAAACTGTGAGACTGAACCAACAACACGGACGATCTTGCTGACCGTGTCCACAGGCCCGGATGATGCAGTCGTCTCTTGAAGGAAAGGTGGATCCACAGGTCAAGTGTCCGAGGAATCCTCATCAGTGCGGTTTAGGTTCAGGCTCGATTGAAGGATGTCGGAGTTGTTCTCGGTTGGCAGCTAAACACGTGTTTAGCGCTGCGATCAACCGCATCTTTACTGCATCTTCAAGAATCCGTGAAGGCGGGAAAACACAGGAGTCGAAGCATCACTTTGTTCCTTGAAGGTACGCAAACACTGCAGGGGAAAGTTGATTAGACCTCTTGAGTTTGTGCTGCTCACTACTCTGCGGAGACGGAACACCTAGAGTACCCGTTCAGCGTCGTAGCAGTATCTTGCTGCCATTCTTCTTTCTCTTTTTCCCGTCGCGCGCGCCTTTCATTCTACTCTGCTTGTTCTTTTTACCGTTAACCATACTTGCTCCCTGCTTTCTATTTACCATACACTAGACTTGATGCTGCTCTCGCTCTCAGTCAAGGCGTCGGCAAATTAGTCAGGAGAGAGGGCGCTGCACGCATGACGTCTCACTTGCTCAGCTGTTTAGGATGTTGAATAAGTCCGCGGAAGCGCGCACATGACGAGGCATCCGTTTTAGAACGTACCCAATGGGACGTGCAAAAGTGGAACTGAGCAGCTGCCGTTGCGGTCACATTTCTAACGACGTCACACATCGGTTCTTATATCACCTGCATTGAAGTAGCCACCGGCTGTCCACCGAACACACCTACAAAAAATAAGATGTTTGGGTGCAGAGGGACATCGCTAGTATTCACCGCTGGTCATAGAGTTTCGCTGGACATTCGCCGTTCCCCCGATTCATTTCACCGATCTACCAGCTTCCGCCCCTCCTCCGCCCCCCAGAAAAACGGGTCTCAAGTATGGTTATCCACTTTGCACACGTGTTCCTTTCTTTCTTCTGCATACCCGAGCAACGTTCAGCTCCGCTCACAATGCCATCGAGTTGTTTCTCTGCTGTTTTGCTTTTGGCAAGGGACGCGTCGGCACTAATGGCATTTATTGCAGGTCGCTCAGAAGGAAGATTGAGAGGATGATCCTGATCGATGTAGACCAGCTCAGGCACAATCTGAGCTCGGGGGTCAACTCTGATGACTCGAGAGCATCCAAAGTTTGTCCTCTGACCATTGAGATTATTGACGAAATGCTAATCCATCTGTGCGCAGCCGCTCCATGGCCACTCGCATAAAAAGGGAATGTAGTCTGAGACTCGCGCTTGTTGCGGGAAGCAATAGGGTGGACGTTTGAGAGGGCTCGAAGTGGAAACGAAGGGGTAAAAAGAAGAGGTAACGAATACTCGGAAAATATTTATTTTTTTAACCAACCCCTCCGCCTCCCCTCTTAAGAACCCCGGAGTTTCAAGCGAACTGTCACTCTAAGAATCCCCCCCTCCCTTCTCCCCTCCCATTTTTTCCACAAGTCTGCAGAAGAAGCATTTTCCCCCGTGCTTACTCATCCAGAGCAACATTTCGCGCCCTGCCTGACTCCGCTCTTGCGGAGTGCCGACAGCGTGCACTCAGACTTCTATACCGCCGTGACCTCAATTGCCTGCCCCTCTTCCCTTCCCTTTCCTTTTCATCGTTCCTGTGCCACACATATTCGAGGCATCCTGTCCATTCCAGTTGTCCCAATTGCATCAGCTGACAACATCTACGCACTCCACACATGTCTTTTGATGATCCCAATTCTCCTCTTTTTGTACTTTCACACCTCAACCCAACACCTCGAAGCCTCGTGTTTGACTGTCTTATAATCCCCGTCGCGAGCTAGTCCCTTCTCCCTTTGACACTCTTAAGACCAGGGAAGGATTTACCCAAAGTATTTTTGGTATGCGTTTCAGTTCTTGAACAAGCGATGATTTTAGCCGTCTGACTCGGGAGACCGTGTTAAGTAGGCACGTGCTGCTACTGCTGCCTTGCACGGAAGAGAAATGGGTGGTCTGATAGTTGCAACGTGCACCAAGAGAGTTTAGTTAGGGATTGCATTAGTACTATCGTCCCTCGGGACTACTGACAGGCCTTCAACTACCCTGAGCAGCGCACTGTGCACGTGTTGCCATTAGCCGTGCTTGCACACGTGGACGGGGACCACCGCGAGGAGGTTGGCAACTCCGATTTAGATCCCCTCACCAAGAGTCATCGTTATCGTTGTTCCTGTCCGTCCACGACCTTCCCAAACTGAGAACTTCTGCAGGCACACAACACATTGCACGTGCAGCCCCGGAATGCCGGAATGGCCGGCCTGAGATAAAGGGCGCCTGATGCTTCACACGTTGCATCGCTCCTTCTCTTTGCTACTTTTCAATGCGTCCGTGATTGCACCGCTTTTGGTCGTCCTGTTGTCGTGTGAAATTGGTTCGACCTGTGGCGCTATCACTCCACAATCTGGCGGATGTTTCTACCCGAATGCACACAAGTAGGATCCTTCCTCTCAACAGTACGTAAGAAGAAAATATGTCATTGCAGAGTGGCCTTGCGCGGCTGAGCTCGCGGTACTCAAGCAGAAGTTGCGCAGTGAGCACGCGTGGAATGGTAGCGTGCAGCCAGTCGTTAGCTGGGCAAGCTGGAGTCGACATTCTGAAGAAGGGAGGCAACGCGATGGAAGCAGCAGTCTGCGTCGGAGCATGCCTCGCGGTGTTGGAGGCGGGGAGCACAGGGCTAGGGGGAGATGGGTTTTGTCTGTACTACGACGCGGGTGAGAAGAAGGTGCAAGCCATCAACGGCTCGGGCCGCACGCCTGCTGCACTGACCTTGGACGTTGCATTGCAAGTAGTGCCCGAAGGCGACACATCGCTGCCGCTGATGCACGCTCACACCGTCACCGTGCCAGGAGTCGTCGCAATGTGGCTGGACTGCTTGGAAAAATACAGCAGCGGAAAGGTCTCGCGAGCTGACGTCTTCGCTGCAGCAGTTGACTTCGCCGACAACGGCTTTGCAGTTGGACAGGTCGCTTCTGCTGAGTGGAAGGCGCAAGAGCCGAAGTTGAAAGCCCGCAAGCACGGCTCCGAAATGCTTCTGAATGGCAACCGCGCACCTGAAGCCGGTGACGTGATGCACCGCAAACAGCTGGCACGCGTGCTGGAAAGCATCTCGCAGGAAGGGAAGAGTGCTTTGTACGAAGGAAGGGTAGCCCAGGCAATCGTGGACGCCATCAAAGAGCTCGGGGGAGTGATGGAACTGTCTGACTTGAAGCAGCACGAAACGACGTTCGCGGAACCGGTTACGGCTGAGTTTGCAGGTCTGACAGTCCACGGGCACCCGCCGAACGGCCAAGGCTTGACAGCGCTGATTGCTTTGAATATTTTGACCGAGCTGGAAAAGAAGGAAACGGGCGGCCCGCGTGCTGAGTGGGACAGTCCCGAACGTTTGCACACACTCGTCGAGATCATTCGCCTGGCCTTCGCGGACGCGAAGAAGTACATCGGTGATCCCGACCACGCCTCCGGGGGCTCCGTGAATTCTGTGAACGAAACTGTGAAGGCCCTGCTTGCACAGGAGTACGCCGCGTCCCGGGCTGCTTTGGTCGATCCTGGGAAGAGGTCGGACGAAGTTCCTCACGGGTACCCTCTAAAAGACTCGTGTACGGTATCTTTCCAGGTGGTCGACGCGCAGGGGAATGCGGTGAGCATGGTCAACTCTACGTATATGGGCTTCGGCACGTGCATCGTCCCCAAAGACACCGGCTTCACTCTTCAAAACAGGGGCCACAACTTCAACTTGGAGAAGGGCCACGCCAACTGCCTCGCTCCCCGGAAGCGACCGTATCACACGATCATCCCGTGTATCACCACCCACGCTGACGGCTCGCTTCACAGTACGTTCACCAACATGGGGGGGTTCATGCAACCACAGGGGCACGTGCAACATTTGGTCAACATGCTGCACTATGGACTGGACCCGCAAGAGTCGGTAGACCGGCCGCGTTTCTGCGTATTGAACGACCCGTATTCCGGTGTGTTCGGCAGAGTAGGCCTCGAAGAAGGATTCTCGCCCGAAACTCGGGACGGGCTCAAGGCCCTGGGACACGACGCGTTCTACCTGACCGGCCTGGAGCGTACCTTGGTGGGGCGGGCCCAGATCATTTGCAAGAAGCAAGGAAGCTCTGTGCTGGTTGCCGGGTCGGACCCCCGGGCTGACGGTGCCGCTTTGGGTTGGTGACGTCCCGCGTAGTTTTTTAGAGTTAAAGGAAGTTTATTCAGGGAGCCAGTCTCCCCCTATGCCCTGGAGCTGCTCTGGCAGTTAAAAACGAACTCGTGCTGTCTGCCGAGGTGTCACGCTACCCCGTGTTTATCGACTGTTTTGGCGGGTGCCCTGATTCAATCCTGGGCGTCCACCAGAAGTTGCGGGGAAGGTCTCCCTCACCCAAAGCGTCAACACAGCCTGATGTGCAGGTCGGGGACTATAGAAGTGGGCCGGAGTGACTCTCTGCTGAATGCTGTGTGAAGACAGGATAATCGACAAGGTGATTACACCGGTTGAAGTCGCCGCAGACGCTTCGCAAGTGTGATGGACCTTGGCTCACGCACTCAAAGATCGACTTATACGCAGACGCTTCGCAGAAAAGTCAAACGCGAGGATGTTGGGCCCTTCAGTTGTCTTCTCGAGGTGTTCAGAGTGATGTTGATAATAATGATGGCCCCGCCCTTACGTTATTCAAGCGGGTTCTGACACCAGAAAGCTGTGACGACAAAAACGACATATTTCTGCTGCTTTCTTACCTCCCTGCCACGGGCAGCCTGGGTCGCAGCAGGGAGCAGCAGTGACAATCAAGTGCCTACCAATGTGTCACACAAAGCATTGAGTCGTTAGCCCGTAAAGAGCACAACAGGGTTGTGACAACGCACTAGCTCGTTACGCTTCTGGTCTGGGGCGGCTTCTTCTTCTGCCATTGTATGACCAGCTCGCTCCATGTATGTTTCTGAACTCCCCGACCCCTCTTGCGGGCGTGTTCCTCAATACTCTGGGTGCTGCGCCTGTAGCTTCGCCGAGTACCTAGAACAAACAACAGAACGTACCGACTCAGCACACGTGAACAATTCCGGAATTGGGGCTTGCACCGTAGCGGACGAAGAGCATCACCTGATCAGTGTAGTCCAAATGATGAAGCAAAAGGTGCTTGTTTTGTTCGTTTGCGGAGGGTTCCCTCTTTTCAAAGCTTTTGGCATCTTCGTTTAAGCTTGATTCCGGAAATGTTTCGGAAGTACTACTTTGCATACATGTAACCCCCGACGGGGGAAGCGTTCCCCGACGGGGATTCACGGGGGGGGGAAACGGGGGACTTTCACCCCCCGTGACACCCCCGTCGTGACACCCCCGTCGTGACACCCCCGTCGTTTTTTGGCACCGTTTCTGTGGATCGGAAGATACGGAACAGTGCCCGAATAGGACAGTTGTCGATGAGGCAGCCGACGACGGCAGTACTTTTCCGCCTTTTTGTGTTCAATTCTGTCAACACACGCCTGCCAGGCGGTCTCGTCCGCCAGTCAGAACGCCCCCGGCTGCGCCACCATCGGTGCAACAATCATCTTTGACAGGGCCACGGCTCGCTCCGCGCCCACGGCGCAACGACTTGCGCCCGCCGTAGTAGTACGGGATAGTAGTGGGGCGACCGGATACTCCTCGGTGAGATGGTCCCTGCACTCTAACTCGTCTCTCTCTCTCTCTCTCTCTCTCTCTCTCTCTCTCTCTCTCTCTCTCTCTCTCTCTCTCTCTCTCTCTCTCTCTCTCTCTCTCTCTCTCTCTCTCTCTCTCTCTCAATCTTGACGCTCGCATCGGAGTTCCCAACAACAAACAAGCGGCGTCAAGGAAAAGCCGTCGATACGCTGAAGCCGGTCCGTCAAAGGAAGATAGGCACCAAGCACGCATGACCGTGGCGATCAAGATAGGTGAAGAGTCGACAGCACGATATTTCACTTGCGAAGAGGTTGCCGCGAAGCCGGCGATGCAGATTCTTGACACCGCTTCTTTGCAGTCTAGCCCAAACGATATCAGTCGAAACAGTCGTGGGTTGCCCCGTGTGGGAGGACCTGTTTCCTACTTGGCTTGTGTGCCTGTTGTCTTTTAAGACTCCTTGCTAGTCATGATGCTACATCCCGTCTAATTTGCACGTTTTTGTTTTCGCACCACCTGGTCCGGGCTCCTCCACAAGTTCAAACCTACTACTACTACTTCAGAGGTTTAGTAAACCGTTTCAACGGGTATAGTACAGACTCCGTAGCAACAGAGTGCCGCAACCAGGATACCGAGCCCGGTGTAGCAGCTGCGCCCAAAAACTACCTGAAGTCGTGTCCGGCGCCACAAGGTTTGTGGCTACGTTGTGGTTAGATGGCCCAACTGCGGCTGACAGCTATGCCCTAGGTGTAGGTCGAGCCCATTTTCTTTGGGCTCGGGGTGGGGAGGTGAATTCTGAAATCGTGCACCCTGTGTCACACTTCGGAGTCCACGTCCACATATGAGGGAAGTTGTAGAGTAAATGCATCATCCTGCAACCCTGCTTTCAGGATGGCCATCGCGCCTCTCTTTTTTGGTTATCAACCTTACTCCTCGCTCGGGTTGCCGTTCTCGACTGTAACCGCCTCTTGTGGTTTGGGTTAGAATGCAAAGAGCCTGTGGCGATCATCTGCATCTGCTCTCTTTTGTGACTACCTCTCTTAGCGCGCTGTGTCATGTTTCCGGCCTTGTTACCTTCTGGCACGTCGCGCGGACGGTCGTTTCGTGCCACCTCTCTTCGTCGCTGGTACCTTATCTTGCACCTCTGCCCGCCGCGGAGTGCACGTCTCTGTTTCGATGACGGCGAGTCCTTCCGCCGCCGCTTCGTTCAGCGGTTGTCGCCTCCTGCAGCGTTCTCGATGGCGGTGCCGCCGGCATCCGCCGCTTCCCTTGTGGCGATGGTTTCGACTTCGGGCGTCCCCGGGGGCGAAGGCCTGCGCTTCCGTCTCTTTTGCTGGTCGTGCTCGGGTTGTTGCTGTAGCACCCGGCGGTGGTGATGCCCCCACTTGCAGCACTCTCCTGGCCGCTGACTTCGCAGGTCCGTTAGTCCCCTGCAGTCTTCGTTGGCATATTGTGCTGCAGGCACCCGTCGTGTGAGTTCCCCAGTTGTGCGATCGTCTGCACGTCCCGCACTCATCCTGTGCTTCTCGCAATACTTCACGGCGATGCCGTCCCCTGCCGCGTGGGATGCCACGCAGCACCGCGCTACCGTCTTCTTCCGACGCTTGCACTCTTCGCATTTCACTTTGTAATATCCCGTGCACACTCTCTCGTCGTTGGTGTGCCTGGGCACGCCTGCTTTCATGGTGGGTCTCCGCCGCCCACTACCCTCTTCTGCCCCTTCTTGCCGGAGGCGCCGTCCTTGAAGGCGTCCTACCGCTCAGCACGTCCGATCCTTTCCTCCCCATACGTGGGGAATACGTCCATCCCCAGGCCTCACCGTTGAAGGCGTGCCTGTTTGTCCCCAGCTGCGACTCGAGCACGAGCATCGTCGCCGCACGACCTCTGGTGGAACGGTTCCTGCTCTCCTTGCCGCAGCGGATTCTGTCACTACCTGCGTCAAACCGTCTGTCAAACTGTAACTCCCAGTCTGTCCTTCCTTCTCATCGTCTATCTTCCTCTTCGGGGCATAGTAAAACACAGAGCCGCTCTGTGCAAGGTAGGGCTAGTATAGCCCTCCCCGCCTTCGCCAGGGCCGGTTGCAGGGAAAGAGGTCGCCACAAAGGAAATTACCCGAAACTCCCGATACTCCTCGATATTTTTGTCTGAACCAGGTGCGAGTCGCACAACCACAAGCAAAATAAAAAGGTAGGCGGGCAACAAGAGAACGGGCGTGGGGCGTGGGGTGTGGGGTGCAGTCGGCGCCGGACGCCACCGCGTGAACCCTCTTAGGAAGGTATCACATCTTTCGAGCGAGATCGCTTCATTTTTCGTTCCTGTCTTCTTACTGTCACTCGCGCGATGAAACCTGTGACTTGTGGACACAGAAAACGCGAACTGGATGCGCCTTTCTCAGATCCTGAAGCGGGCGACAGGCCGGAGCCGATCAAACCGGTGAACTCCCGCGAATGGACTGTATGGCAGATGCTTAGCGCTAGTGCGCTCGCCATGACTGTCCTGTTCGTGTTCGCTCACATGGTACAGGGAGAGAGGAACGGGAACATTGTGAGAGCGCCTGTGTTCACGAAGATCGTCGACACCCGACCCCCGGCCACACCTGCACCCAAGAAATTCATTCTCCCCGGAAGCGATGTCGGTGTGCGTTTTCCGGACTCCTTCGAGCTCGCCCCGAAAGACATCAAGATACTGTCCTGGAACGTCGCCCCCTTGTCGCAGAACCCGTTTGCCCTCTGGCTGCACGACGCTGCCGAGAACCCGCACGAAACGCTGGTCAAAAAAGCGAACGAAGTTCTGTCCGCGGCTACGATCAACGAGCTATTCACAGACGAGCAGTTTGCGCGTCTGCAGGACCGGCTGTCGAGAGGATCGCAAGTAACGACATGCCTACCGCGGGCGTGGGATTCTACGAAAGGGAAACGCTGGGCCGACTTCATGCGCGACGCGGAGGAGAAGGGAATCATGCTGGACCTTGAAGGGCAGACCAACCCGCTGCTGCAAAGCAGGGACAGATTCTACCGGCCGTCTCCCGGCACGTGCTTCGGCCTGGGCCTCGAGGGAGAACCCCTCCATGAGTTGAACGCGACCGGCTGGTGGGGGTTCTGGACGACGTACATGTTCAAAACAGACGTAGTTCGAAGTGGGTCGTCCGGCAACATTGCCGGTTTATTCAGCCGCCCTGCCATCACCGCGGAAGACTGCTACGGGACTGACATTCTAGCGCTGGCGATCTACGACGCTGGCCTGGTGCACGCCTTGTCGATGGCCGAACAGATTACTGGGACCTCATGGGAAACTGCAAGAAAAGAACGGTGTTCCTCCCTTTTCTTTGAGCAGGGTGCCGAGGCGAGGTTGATAGCACTTGAGAAGAGAGTAACCGACGAAGACGTCGTGTTCATCCACGGTGCCACGAGGAAGTTGTTGATGAAGCTGAAGCAGCGCGAGCTGAGGGGTGTCGGCATCCTCGCAAACTTCACGTCGAAAGCCCCGGCAGGATTCCGCCCGGGGTCTACGAACAACGTGTTGATTCTCATCCGGAACAAGCGGTTTTTTGGTCCAGCTGATGTGACAGACCGTGTGTTTGCCTTAGGAACGCACGAGACAACAACGCCCGGGTCGGTGTTCGCGCTGGCAGTCACCCGGCCTGACTCTCCGAATACGAAGGACGCGTCGAACATATTGCTGGTCGCCGCGTACCCGGAGACTGCTTCACACGCAAGTGCGCTCTTGCGCAGAACGGAAGAATACCTTGTTCGTCGAGCAGTGCGAGGACGGGTACTCGAAGACGTGCCGGTGGGACCCCTCCAGAAGGTGCTCATCGGGTGTTCGATCGTCGAACCACACCTCGCCAATAAAGGCTTCTTGAATCTAGAGTCTTCGGTCTTCGAAGGGACCAAGTTGAACTTTTTGAAGACAGGCCCGACCGCCGTCTTCAGCCGCACACTTCTGCAGCAGCTGCCGTCGCGTGCTGTCGCTCTCGATAAGAAGGCGGCGGACGTTGCCGAAGAGCGCGTCGACTTCATTGTTTTCAGCCCATTCGACTATGCGGAGGCCGTCGACGCCACGTTTGCCGGCGATAAAAATCACCCGATGCCCACTTTGGCCGTGCCGACGTACCGAGCGCCTCTGGGCGGGCTGGTGCAGCCTGTCAAGCAAACAATGGAAATGAAATCAGACCTGGCTACGTTCGTGGAGGAAGTCAAGTTGCGGCTCGTACCGAAGACGCCGTTACCAACCGTCGCTCCGATTGTTGTCCAGCAGCCGTCATCGGAGAGCGAGCAAATTTCACCTGAACTACAGGTGTCGGTTCCGAAGGATGTTATTTACGAGGAGGATCTCACGACGCGCGTCAGTGAAAACGGGTCGATTATACTGCCCCACCCGAACGTCGGGGTCTACGTCGGAGTCCCCCATGGTGCGCTCGTGCCCCCGAGTTCGTTGACGGATCAGACAAACATCACAGTGTCCGTTGTCTGCGACAACGGCCTCGGGGACCGACTGGGCAGTCTGTATTCCGCCGTGCGTCTGGCGTATTCCCTGCGAGCACGCTTTCATTTGATCTGGAACATGAACAACGAGTGCCAGGCGCGCGCGAGTGTCCTCTTCGAATTCGACGGGACGTCCTCTTCGGTTGCCAACGTGTCGGCGACCGACAACTTGGAGACTCGCATGGCAGGCAAGAAGCATTTCTGGGACGCCATCATCACCCTGAAGCACCACTTCTCCACCGGGCACTTTATTGACAACGACGTCGGATCTCCGGATCCCCCTCGTGGTGACGCGCAGTGGCTCTGTGGTGATGCCCGCAAGGTTCATGCAGGTCCTACCGATCCCTTGGTCCGCTGGGCTCAAGACCGCCAGAGGTATCTTACGTTTCGTTTCAAAAGAGCAAGGTTGCAATCAGCAACAGCAGCTATGGGATAAAGGCAGCCTGGCGGCGGCCACCTGAAAGCGCACGACTGCAGATACCCACAACACTGCGTTTGAGGTGCTTAGCATGGTACCGGTAGTTGTCCTGTGTTCGATGGGTTATTCGTCTTGTTTCACGCTTTTAACAACCCCACGCAGGCGCGGACTGCGAACGAACATCTTGTATCATACCGACAGATTGGCGAAAGGCGTCGAGCTGCGGGACGTATGTGGACTTTTTCTTCATGCCGTATGAACAAACCCCGCACTATCCACTACCGTGGCGGAAAGACCTAATCGAAGCACACCCACGCGCAAGAACATTTTCAGACTCCGAATTTCGGAATTTGAGATATCGTCCGCAGACCGTGTCAGTGCGTGTGGAACAGAGCAGCGTGTCTGGAAGTCAAAGCCGTCTGGAGTAAAGTGACAAGAAGTGCAAGGTTACTCGCTTCAAGCTGGAAGCTTGAGATGCATACACACGCTCTTCATATTTGGGCAAAGCATCCCAACACCAACACAATACAAAACAGGTCAGGCGGGCCCTGCAGTACTACAACTTCCGGATCAATCCCGCGATTATTCGCCGTGTTGACATATTCACCCAGAGACACTCGATCAACCCGAAGAACACAGTCGGCGTGCACCTCCGCGGCACTGATGCCAGGGTGCCCCTAGATTTGGAAGAAGTCGTGACCGACGTGCGTCTTCGATTTAATACCCGCACGTTTTTTGTTTCCTCTGACGACAATAAGGCCGAGCTAACTTTTCTGCGCAACTTCGCGGGCCGCGCCGTGTCAAATACGATGAAGACGCACTTTCCGGGCAAGCTGAACAGCTCCTTAGAGTTTCGGGTGGAAGGCAAGCTAGGCGCCGGCCGGTTCAATGTGTTACGTAACGAGTATTCTGTCGTGGACTCTCTGACCGATATGGCCATCCTCTCCCGTACCGAGCGTCCGATCATTGTCGGCGCGCTCCGTGACTCGTCCTTCGGCAAGATGTCGACAACCCTGTGCGTCCTGCGGCTCTCCTGTGATGAGGAATTGGCGCTTCTCGCAGAACGAGCCCCGGCACCGGCACGCCCAGGCAATTCCTGAGCCGTCGCTCTTTCTTCTCGATACGAGGTCTTGAGAAATGACCCGCACCGGTGCCACAGGTCATTGTGGGTGTGGCGGGCTACAGTCGCCGACTATCCCCTGAGATATTGGCAGCACTGCCTGCGTGCAGGCGTACTTTTGCAACGTCTGTAAATGTACGCTGAGCAATGAGCGAACCATACCATGGAGAAGATCATTGAACCGATTCAGTTCACACGTGTAGAGCCCCAAACAAGCGAAAATAAAAACCTACGTGAAGAGAAGGCCCAAACTTGGGTCTTGCTTTCAAGTACGTTTCACGTTTCTTTGCCGCTCCTCCGGCAGCTTGGCACAAGCCTGTCGCTAAGTCGAGATGTTCATCGGTCCAAGAAACTCTGAAGTAGCAACGGGGATCAAAAATGAAAGAAAAATAAAGAAATGACAATCTAACCCATCAGGTGCATCGCCTCCTGTTGCTCTATTACTCCCGCGACTCCGAGTACTTGCCCCGTGCGGGAGACCTTTTGATGCAAGAGTGCGAGAACCGCGGACATAAAGGATAATCAGTTCACAGCATGCCCAACGCACTGGTTATCAGAAGTGACACGAGCGACTCAGTTTTCCCCTTTCCATTTTTATTCCTCCCCTTACCCGCAAAGAATTCCCTAGGAAAGTCCAAGAACCATCTGGAAGTACGCCTTAGCGCCGAACCGAACATTGACTAATGTCGCTGGCAGTTGTATCCTCAAGCAGCTTGAGCCGTTCTGATATTACAGGCAAGGGTTACTTTTTGGAGGTTTACAAGAAAAAGAAGTTAGCTGTTAAAGCGTGTGCAAATACGACACCGCACACGATAGGAAACAATGTTCTGTTCTACGATCGTTCGGATCTGCCCTATTTGATTAAGTTCCATTTGTGTCCTTCGTTGCTTTGTGTTTCTCTTTCACTTCTAAACCCTATGTTTTGTGTTCTTCGCTGCAGTTGCTTCGAAGTAGAAAAGCGGCCGAGCAGAGAAAGAAGCTATTGTTTCATTTTTCCACGTTCATGGTGCTTCCGCGTTCTGAACCCTGTCGACCAACCTCGGTGTCTTTACCCCTGGTCATTTTCCGGGGGAGGCGGCTGAAGTTCTGCCGCATGTGTTCGCCCCAGTGGAAGAGGGTGCGTTCAGGAGCGTTCAGGAGGGGGTCGGCGACGGTGCGGGAGGTGCCGAGGGGGGAAAAAAGTTTGTACCACCAATCATCCACTAACCACGATGGTGCAGCATGCAAAGCCTAGACCGCGCGTTGGTGTAATGTAGACCTAGCTCAAGTTCGCCTTCAGTTCTTCAATGTTGTTGTCAAGTACCGGTGAAGGGAGAGACAGCAATCTCAGGGAGTACTCCTGTCTCGTATCCGGTGCAGTTGACGAGGGAAAACTCGTCGGTTCTCCAACAGGTTTACCTTCCTAAACAATAAGCTGGTGCGGCTCGAGCCGAAAGTGAGTAAGGCTCGCAAAGTCTGCTGGGGTGAGGTCAGAATAATGCTATCTCCTTCAGCGATGCTTCGTTTTCCGCAAGTTTGGGTGGGAGTCTTGTTGTGGAAAATGCGGACAAGGGTTAGCTGACCCTGCCAAGCAAGTTATGGTGACAGCACCGAAACTCCGAGACTCAGTGTATCAAATCACGGTGGTTGCCATGCAACTGTATCATGCTCTGACCGAATTGACATCAGGGAACCGCAAGCACAAGCGTCGCCAGTGTCATCGCCACTCAACCCCGCAATAGTCGCCAAGAACAAATCGATGCTTTGCCTTGAAAACCCGCCGAAGCAGCCTTTGATTTTGGGCCCTTCAGTTGTCTCCTCGAAAGGTGTTCAGAGTGATGATGATGATGATAATGATGATGATGATGATGATGATGATTGATGATGATGATGATGATGATGATGATGATGATGATGATGATGATGATGATGATGATGATGATGATGATGATGATGATGATGATGATGATGATGATGATGATGATGATGATGATGATGATGATGATGATGATGATGATGATGATGATGATGATGATGATGATGATGATGATGATGATGATGATGATGATGATGATGATGATGATGATGATGATGATGATGATGATGATGATGATGATGATGATGATGATGATGATGATGATGATGATGATGATGATGATGATGATGATGATGATGATGATGATGATGATGATGATGATGATGATGATGATGATGATGATGATGATGATGATGATGATGATGATGATGATGATGATGATGATGATGATGATGATGATGATGATGATGATGATGATGATGATGATGATGATGATGATGATGATGATGATGATGATGATGATGATGATGATGATGATGATGATGATGATGATGATGATGATGATGATGATGATGATGATGATGATGATGATGATGATGGTATTGATGACCCCTCCCTTACGTTATTCAAGCGGGTTCTCATACCAGAAAGCTGTGACGACAAAAACGACATATTTTTACTGCTTTCTTCCCTTCCTGCCACGGGCAGCTGGGTCGCAGCATGGAGCAGCAGTACAATCAAGTGCCTATCGATGTGTCACACAAAGCATTGAGTCGTTAGCCCGTAAAGAGCACAACAGGATTGTGGCAACGCACTAGCTCCGACTTGAGCTTGCATCCCCCGACGGGGAATCACGGGGGAGAAAAACGGGGGTTTTCACCCTCCATGAATCCCGCAAACCCGGAAACCCGGACGGACATCAACGCGGCCGCGCAATAGGGTAAATTAACGTTCTCCTTGTCTGCATCCGGGTGCGGAAACATTATAACAGTTGGCAGTGGTCCGATTCACGAGAATCTGCTGGTAGTCTTATTCCCACCTTTTTGTTCCGGCGTTTCCCCATTGGTTGAGGGATGCGCCGCCTTTTCAGGTCGAGGCAGCAAGCGCCGAGGCGCACCAAAGTCACCGCTCGCTTAACATCGAGTGGTGCTACTGCGCAGCAAAAGTTACCAGACTGCTTTGACGCCGAACCCAACGACGAGGCGGATGATTTGGTGCAGCTGAAAGAGAGTGGCCGCTTCCTGCGGAGGAGCCGCAACTACAGTCGAGACACAGCGGTCCGCAACCGACTGTCGAACGAAGTGCCGCCACGATGCCTCAGTACCGAAACCCTACGGACACTGTGGAGCTACACGGAACGACGGACGCTCCACGTGCGGAGTTGCGGGCCCGAAGCAGACCTGGCGGGAATCTACGGGGGGCGACGTGACGCTCTGGCAAATTATGGATGACTTCGCAGCACGCAACGCCACCTTTATGAGAAGTGTATGCGGGCGGGTCTACTCAGCGCACAGCGCAAGGCAGCAGAGTGGGCATCATGAGTTAAAGTTTAGTACCGTGAAGCTTCTTCCCAGCCCCCCCGCCCACCACCACATGTAGCCGAACTTCACAAATCAAACAAAACGTCGAAAGACACCAATCTGTACGTCCCACGGGATCGTTGGAAACACAAAAGAAATGACAGTCTAACCCATCAGCTCTGCGCATCGACTCCTGTTGCTCTACAACTCCCGCGACTCCGAGTACTTGCCCCGTGCGGGAGACCTTTTGATGCAAGAGTGCGAGAACCGCGGACGATATGGATACACCCCGCTTTCTACTGTATGGATTCGTCAAAAATCGCCTAAAATTTTTAATTCGTCCACAAATGACAAATCCATACATTAGCTGACCACAAATTATAGGACCAAAGCAACAAGTCACTGGCCATGCTATGGACAGGAAAGGGCTCGGCGAGAAGAACTTTGAAAACGGGGTTTTGCCCAACACACAGCGACCGGTCAGTTCAATAACTATTGTCCAATCAGCTTTGAAGCCGTTAGTAAGCCCTGCCCACAGTCCATCGATCGCAAGCTGGGACCAGTCAGAGGTACTTTTTAACAAGAGCATTCTCCTCTATCTGAAACAAGCATTTGCTTTTGTGTGACTGTTCCAAAATTTTGCCGCGCCTGCGGCGCAGCATAATTAGCATCTGTCTCTGCGGTGGGTGGTCGGGGCACCCCCTAGAGTAGCTAGTTCCCTGTCCCCAAAAAGGTCGAGTGCCTGTCCAAGAGCCTGGACAGGAAATATTAATTCCAGCCTACTAGCTTGGGGGGTTTAGCTGGTCGCCAGACCAGAATTGGTCTGGAAACTGGTCTGCAGGGCATTAGCTTCCCATTCCAAATTCCGTCAGCTGACGGAATTTGGAAATCCGGGCGGCTCAAAAAATAAAATAAAAAGTGCAAAAAACGACCTTCGATGAAAAAAGTCGTGGGGGTCCGGTGGAGGCGTGGTTAGGCCGCTGTGCCAGGAAGCTGGCTGGCGATCAAGGGCTGGGCTGGCGGTCAGGAATGGGCATCGGTGGGTCGCCGCTGGGCATGGTGGGCTGGCTGGCAGAAGTGGGGCTGCCGCGGGAGCTGAGCCGAGTGAGGGAGTCGAGGCTCAGAAGCAGCCCGGAGTTCTTGACAGATTCTTTCCGAGTTGACACAAGTGCCTTGTTCCGTGTGATCTCCGGTCTGCATCTACTCGTGCCAACGATTACCAGCACACAGTATCTGAGTGGTGGATGAATTTGAAATGGGCTGTTGGCTTCAGGAATGTGCATCCGGGGGAGCGGGGCGAGGGTCACACAGGTCGCAAACAGTGCCGCCAGTTCGTTGGTCGTATGTTTAACGCGACAAACGGACTGAGAAGTGCAAACTCTTTCTCCACCTGAATGTACCGTTCCGTTTGTCGGGGGGCGGAGCCCCCCGGACCCCCCCTTTTGGAAGGTTCGGATGGCCTAAACAAAGGCTTCTCGGTTTCAGAACAAAAAAAGCAAATTGGCTATTGAGACAGAATTTGGAAAACTGAGGCAAAATGAAGCGAATAACCTGACTCAGGGGCTTTAATATGAATAGCAAACTTGGGCCGTCTCCCAAGTTTTCTGTTTACCCGAAAGAAAACTTGGGCGGGCGGGAAAGAAGAAGAGAAGAAGAAAAAGGCCGCTCCCGGTCCAGGAACGTGACGGTCAACCACAGCTTGCAAAGCTTGAGTCGGAGGCAGCTCAGTGCCACAACCCCGTCCGCTCTGCCCTGTGGCTGGCCAAGCCCCAAGGTGCGCCACGCCTTGATGCTTTAGTTTGGGAAATCGGTAGCCACTTGACCCGTAGGCCCGTGGCTCTGCAGTACCGCCGAACACGTGAAGCTTGGCTCCCGTGTAGCAGGCTTTCCCTGGTACCTAGGGCAGGGGACTTTAAAAACCCGGTGTCCCGGTGTCAGACACCGGGAAAACCCGGTGTGTCATAAAAAGAGGGAAAAAAAACAGTCAAAAAATTTCTGGGATTTTTTGTTTTCCAGATTTCTGTTTTGTCACTGTGTAGGCTGGAAATCTTCTCGTGGAAACTACCGGCGGAAATTTCTTTCGTGGGAAGGGAAACTGGTGGTGGAATATTTTCTCACGACAGAAAAACTGATGGAAATCTTCTCGTGGAAACTGCTGGGGGAAATTTCTTTTGTGGAATACTGTTGGTGGAAATTTTCTCACGACAGAAAACTGATGGAAATTTTCTCTCATGGCGGAAACCACCGGCGGAAATTTCTCGTGGCAGAAACCTGATGAGAGTGACGGAAATTTGTTTCATGGAAAACTGTTTTGCGATCTTCGTACTTAGCTGGCTGGCCAGAAAGGCGCCAAAAGGTTTCCGCGCCTGCGGCGCAGGTATTTTGGCTGAGTATCTTTTGTAATGGGGCTACCGCATTATTTGCTCATTCTGTTCACAGTGTTCCACCGTGGCAGGCAATGCAGGGGCGATGTGCAGGACGAAAACGAAAACCTGCTGCAGCCGGTGAACAACCAACGTGTTTCCGTCCATCTGTTTGGCTGTAAGTGCGACCGTCAAAATTTCCGCGCCTGCGGAGCAGATTTAATTGACATGTCAGCCAACCTAGTTGTGACGAGCCACCCTACTGCCCATCTGCTTTGATCCGTAAGTGCGACCGTTTAAAGGTTTCCGCGCCTGCGGCGCAGGGCTCCTTTAAGAAACACAAAACCGTCACAAAAAGAGTTGCTGAATCGGTGTTCCGGAGTTTAACGCTGGTTCAATCGTGCACCAGAGGCGACACGTACGCAGAAGCCAAAAGGTGCTCACCACCACAAAATATATCGCTGCGCGGGCAGGTCTCCCCCCACCCGAAGCGTCAAGACAGCCTACTGTGCGGGTCGGGGCTACAGTAGGGTCACCGCTGAATGCCGTGCGATTCCCCAAAACCCCGGTTTAGAGCATAGATTTTCCCAAGGCATCCCTGCTGCCCAAGTGTCGGAAAAAAAAAATACAAAATTTTTGACCTCACCCGGGTTTTTGGCTGACACCGGGTTTTCCGCTCCAACCCCCAAACTTTTAAAGACCCCTGACCTAGGGCCATAGGATAATACAGGGGGTCTTTTGCGCACCTCAAATGCGCAAAAAAAAAAAAAATATAAATCCGTGCCCGGATCTTGTGTCAAGGTGTACTCCAGTACACACATGAACTGTGGGTGGGGCTCCGGGTGTACATGGGAGGGAGGGCCGGCGGAAGGTTGTGGAGGGTCGAGGGCGGTTGCGGAGGGTCGAGGAGGGTCGGCAGAGTACGCACGTTGAAGAGCTCCCGTGTGTGCTCGTCGAACTGGCTCGGATCAAGCCTGATTCAGCCTCTCCGACCTTTCAGACTATGCTGTGAAGTTCGTGGAGCTCCACAGGCTCGGAAAGTTGTTGTCACTGTATCCAGAGGCCGTGTGTTCTGCCTTTGTGAACCCTTGCCTGCCGTGAATGCCATGAGTACTGCCCTCTTTCACCATCTTGGATAGACACGCCTCACGCTCGCACCACCCGAAACCGAAACGACCCATGACCCCAAGAGCTGTGCCTCCCGCTGTGCCCGAATAAACCCCGCTTTCTAATAACTATTAGGTTTGAAGCCGTAAGTATGTCCACAGTCCATCGATCGCAAACTGGGACCAGTCAGAGGTACTTTTTAACAAGAACATCCTCCTCTATCGGAAACAAGCATTTGCTTTTGTGTGACAGTTCAAAAGTTTCCGCGCCTGCGGCGCAGGCATAATTTGCATCTGTCTCTGCAGTGGGTGGTCGGGGCATAGCTAGGCTAGTTCCCTGTCCCCAAAAAGGTCGAGTGCCTGTCCAAGAGTCTGGACAAGAAATATTAATTCTGGGCCCCTCCAAAAAGTAAAATAATTCGGCCATAAATTGCATGGCCATAAAATAGAATTCCGCAAATTAAAGGGCCATAAATTGTCAGGGTGTACAAAGCCTTCAGGTCAAAAAGCGTCTCTGTATTATGCACTGCCTAGGGCGGGGGAAAAAAAAAAAATGATAATCTTCTGGCAGTTCTTTTTTTGGGTGTTGGCCAGGGTCAGTCAGGGCACCATGCCACCGAAGAAGCGGGCGAGATTCGATGGCACACTCGCTGGCTTTTTAGCTCCAAATGCAGAACCTGCTGGGCATGCTCGAGTGCGCCCAGGAAGGAGAAGTGTCAGCAGCTCAAGTCGAAAGCGCAACATCAGCCATTATCGCACCTACGACTGCCAGTCTAGCCGACTTCATGAACCAACAACTCGCTCCCAGAGGATTCGCATACCAATCGACGCATGCAGGAACTATGTGCGGGAATTATGCAACATCGCAGAGAAGTCTAGATAACGTAGACCTCTGTCTCCGTGGTGTCTTGTATTGACCGGAGCAGGTGCTGGCGCCAGGAAACTAGTTCGGGGCTAACGTTCTCAGTTGGAACGCAAACAGACCCTATTGCCCCAACGCCCTTACCCGATCTTCTTGCCGCAGCGCGTTCTGACTGCCAAGTTGGCACCTGGCTGGGCGAGCATGACGCAGCGGTGTCCAACGTGAGACGAGAAGCGTCGGAAACTTCTGCCAAAAGGCAACATTCCAACTGCCCAAGTTTCACCCACTGCACTCCCAACTTTCTCGCCAAATCTCTCAGACCCATATAAGTCCCAGCAGGACCTGACTGGTCTGGGTCAAAAAAAAATCTCAGCTATTATTGGTGTGATCCAGACCCCGGTAGAAAGTCGGTAAGAAGTCGCCAAGAACCCGGCAGAAACCCGGCAGAACTCAGGGTGGGGTCCATTTTTATTTTTACCTTCCCTTTTTATTTTGCCTTTCCTGCAGGAACTCTCAGAACTCCGGGTTTTGAGGAGCATCCCAGGGTGGCTTGTATCCTGCGCAGTATTTGCTCCCCTCTTCCCGGGCCCAAGGCAAAAAGGTGGCACTTCAGGACCTCCGATTAGAGGAATATGAGACGATGCCAGGGGGGAGGGGTTTGGGCAGAAATATTTTGGCAAGTACGATGCTGTGCATGTGGGGTGTGCGACCTCTGAGGCGAAACCGGGTTCTATGCTCAGAAGAAGATAAGGGCCCCCCACTCAGCCTCAGAATACGGGGTTCTGAGGGTATAGCATCCCAATATCCTGCGGCGTTGACAATTTGTGTCACTATACCCGAACCCATTATTGGTGGAGAAATGTTTGAATGAGACACTATTTCTGACTTTGTGGAGAATGGATTCGGACGTTTTTGGGTCAGATCGTCGGCGACGTCAGCGACACAGAAGACTTTCTGTGAACGGGCGAGGTGCGGCCACAACTGACTCTATTGTCAGCCTCAGCCGATGTTTCGACGAAACGGATCCCGTGTCACCTGGATTCTGTTGACCTGCGGGCCAGCAGCTCTAAAGGGACCCCGACAGATGCGAAGAGGGCTGCGACGATGTTTCAGGAGTGTGCTCGCCGTTTGAGAAGCTGACGGAGATGACGACCGATGATGTCGATGTGGCAAAGAAGAGCGCTCGTGTGATGAGCGCGTTCACCGCCACTCGATAAACGCGGGGCGGCACCGATCCTTTTCTAGAAGCTGTCCAGCGGGGGCAGTCCCAGCCACGTGTAGTTTTGAATTCGGCGACAAGTACCCGAACAAGGGTCAGTCAGGGAGTGAGAGATGCTTGCGGGCCCCCCCCCCCGAACCCAAGAAACATTTTCCCCCCCGGTAAGAACCCGGCAGGAACCCGGCAAGAACCCGGCAGAAACCCGGCAGAACTTGGTTTGGATCACACCATTTATTATTTTCCCGGAGGAACCGGCTACCCACAGTGTACTACACACCGTGTACTACAGTGTATACAGGGTACCACAGTGTACTACCACCGTGCACCACGGGGTACCACAGTGTGCTACCACGGGGTATCACAGTGTACTGCCACCACCGGGTGCATTGGAAGACGTCATGCTGGGGCTGCTGAAGTCATCGAACCTTTCGACGGCATTCCCATTGTTTTCACATTTCTTCGCTGTAGTTGCTTCGAAATAGAAAAGCGGGCCGAGCAGAGAAAGAAGCTATTGTTCCATTTTTCCACTTTCATGGTGCTCCCGTGTTCTGGACCCTGTCGACCGACCTTGGTGTCTACACCCCTGCTCATTTTCCGGGGGAGGTTGCTGAAGTTCTGCCGCATGTGTTCGCCCCAGTGGAAGAGGGTGCGTTCAGGAGGGTCGGCGAGGGTGCGGGAGGTGGTCTAAAGGTGGTTTATGTAGCAGAACGGAGCACCGAGGGGGGGAAATGTACCCACTAATCATCCACTAACCACGATGGTGAAGCAGGCAAAGCCTAGACCGCGCGTTGGCGAACTCGGTGTGTGGGGTCTCTGATTGGCTTGCTGTAATGAAGACGTGTGCGAATAAATATGCGCATGAGGTGAATTAGCTCAAGTTCGCCTTCAGTTCTTCAATGTTTGTCAAGTACCAAGGGAGAGACAGCAGTCTCAGGGAGTACCTCTACTACTCCTTTCTCGTATCAGGAGCAGTTGGAGAGGGAAAACTCGGAATTTAATACTGCTGACCTTTCTCCAACAGGTTACCTTCCTAAACAATAAGCTGGTGCGGCTCGAGCCGAAAGTGAGTATGCCGTGCCGGTTTGGCTCGCAAAGTCTGCTGGGGTGAAGTCAGAATGCTGGAGGAGATATCCTGCGGCGATGCATCGCCTTCCGCAAGTTTGGGTGGGAGTCTGGTTGTGGAAAATGCGGACAAGGGTCAGCTGACCCTGCCAAGTCAAGGGGACAGCACCGAAATTCCGAGACTCAGTGTAACCGATCACGGTGGTTGCCATGTAACTGTATCGTGCTCTGACCGAATCGACAACAGGGAACCGCAAGCACAAGCGTCGCCAGTGCCTGTGAACGCAAAAGGCGACGTGTCGCCAGTCAACCCCGCAATTGTCGCCAAGAACAAATCGATGCTTTGCCCTGAAAAACCTCCGGAGCAGCCTGTGCATTTGCGCACGTTCCTGGACACCTTCCGCACGCCCAGTGAGACGCAGGATGAACGTTGGGCCAAGGACGCCGCCGTCACGGCATCGGTCTTCCTCGTCTTCGTGAATCTCCTTCTCTTCGCCACCGATTTTTCTGTTGACTCTCTCATCACCAGCGTATATCCTATGGTGAAGGCGCTCGCATTCTTTTCCATCCTGCTTCTGTTGCGGCATAGGACGTACGGCGTCACTGCTTTCCAATATGTGATCGCGCTCACATCAATCGTGGACCCTGTTGCATACTGGCTGAACGTACACACCGGAGATGACCCGAAAACTTATGCGCCCGCGTTATTCGTCGCGTTTTCCCTTCCCGTCACGTCGATTGTGTTTGCAGTGGCTGGAGGAAAACACGAGAGCTGGCTCGGTGGCAAGGGCATTGTCGCCTTTCATTTAGCAACAGTGGCTGCTATCGCCGGCCTCGACTACGTCCGGTTTTCGTGCACCTGGCTTGTTAATGCAGAGGAAGGCATGCAATGCGAGCGCCTGTACGCCACATTTGGGCTCATGGTTTGCGTCTGCGACTGTGGTTCGTGGTGGGCTGTAGGAGTGCTGCGCACGAGGATGGGGCACGAAAGGCTGGTTGCTTTGGTGATGTTGGATAATTGTCTCCCCAGGTCGTACTCGGCGGATATCAAAAACCAGGTGTCCCGCGCGCTGGCCGAAGCCGGAGAAGCTGCAGGATACGATACACTCCGACGAAACCTGGAAGAGAGGCCCGAGCTGATCGGGCTGCGGGTCACCGCCACAGTTGGTAAGCACGAAAACATATCGGTGATGTTTGCTGATTTGGTCGGGTTCACACAGTCGACCCTATCCATGCAGCCGGAAGCCGTCGTCCAGACGCTCGGCGAGATCTTTCTGGAAATCGACTGGGTTTGCGTTTTTGTCGACGTCGAAAAGATCAAAACCATCGGCGATGCGTACATGGCCTGCTCCAAGCTCGAGAATTCTAGCGGTAAGCTCGCAGCGAAGATAGGGGCGAAGAAGATGGTGCAAGTTGGTCTCTGGGTCACAAGTGAACTCCGCTGCAGGTCTTTCGGTGGTTCTGAAGAACTTCGCTTTCGTGTTGGCATTAATACAGGTAGCATCGTCGGCGGGGTAATCGGGTTTTCAAAGTTTTCATTCGACGTGTGGGGCGACACGGTAAACCTAGCGTCCCGAATGGAAAGCTCGGGGATTCCCAACCGAGTGCAAGTCTCTCCCAGCACGGCACGGCTGGCCGATACTTTTCACTACTCATCGCGAACGATAGTAGTGAAAGGGCATCGGTTTCCGCTTACCGCGTACCTTGTAGATGAAGATGGGAATTCAACACCAAACGGATCGCGCACCCTTTCTTCTGCCTCCAGCCGGAAAGACGCCTGGAGGAGCTTCCGCCGGCTCGGATCGACCTCGAGCCAGTCGTCGACTTCTCTCCACTCACCTGCAAGTTTTTCGTCGAACCCACTCATTGCCGGGCCGGCGTTCTTTAAGATACACCCCGGGCACCGTCTGAGCTGCGTGTCAATGTCATCGCTTAGCTCGAACTCAGGCAGTCTTGGCAGTGCAGGGTCACCCCACAGGTCTACCCGAAAACGGCCACCGGCGCTGCAAAGCCCTGTATCGCAGCAGCTTCAAGACTTCTCGCTGGTGTCGGATTTCACTCCGATGCTGTCCCCGGCTGCTGCCGTCGCGCATGCCTCGCAAGGTGAAGTACGACAGTGGCTTACTATGATTGGGCTTTCGCACCTCGCGCGCAGCTTCGAAGAGCATGCTTGGTCCAGTCTCGATCAGGTCGTCCTGATGCAGCCAGAAGACCTCGATATCATGAAAATCACGCAGGCCGGTACCCGTCGCTGCCTCCTGACCGCCGTGCAAGCCTTGCGCTCTTCGTATGTCTCCCCTCCTATTGCTCGGCCCAGGTTGCCTAAACTAATCGTAGCTCGAGCTCTATTTGCTACCTCTTCGTGCGAGCCATACTGGCACACCGTGCTTGGAAGAAGCAGAGTCCAGCAGCAACAGACCAGCTGCTCCACATCATTTCAGAGTTGTATTGTGACTGCTCAAGTTGCTCTGTACGCATCTTGTGTGCCTTCTTTTGTTTTCTCCCGCTCATATTCGCAAAAGACGACAACGGCCAACCTCGTCGTAGGGTCGCCGTATTTATAGATCTATTGTAGCGCACGCACCGCTTCATCGAACGCATTTCATCATTTTCGAAACACCACAGGCATTCTGACTCATGCAGAAGTCGCAGTATTGGCAGCAGCCCTTTGGTCCACAGTCATTTGATGCATCCAGTAGTGTCTCCAGTGCCCTCGAGAGATTGAGGCAGTGCGAGCAAACTGAACCCCCGCAAAAAGCTGCCAAACAGGCAAACTCAACATGACAAGGGCAGGAAGGAGAAGGAACTGTCAGGGACATTATTAGTTTGATTTGGCAGAACACGCTATGAAACCACCATAGGAACATGTGCGCGTAAAGGATGCTGAAAGCCACCCAGAGACTCAACCTTCACAGTTTCAAGCGAATTCAACCTACAACACGGTTACTTTTTTTGTTTGTAAGCACCGGGGTTTTTTCCAAAACACTCGAGGCCAGCTGCAAAACCCCGAACACTAGGCAACAAGAATAACAGTATATTTGGCTGTTTGGAAGATCTGCCTTTCCGTCCGATGGAACTGGTTTTCTTATGACACTTGGATGTTGGACGGCAGTTTCGGAGGAAAGAAAGAGAGGCACTTGCTCCGGGTGCTCCGTCCCGCGTGTTTCCTTTTGTAGCAGCTTCCGCTGTGCATCCAGTCTATTTCCGTTACACCACGCTTTCGCTTTGCGATTGCTCGAAGCGGTTTTGTCTTGTTCTCCTTTCAACTAACGAGAAACCCAGAAACATAGCTCTGAAGTGTGACACTCGCCGACAGTTGCAACGGACAAATGACATAAAGCTTGGCCAAGCCCGAAAGCCACAAGAACACCGACAATAGTTTTTGATTTTAGATAGTCAGTCCGATTTTCGTGAGAGAAACGGGGCTGCGGGTGGTGGGCAGGTGAACAGGTGCGTGGACAGATTGGTAGTTGGGTTCTAGAAGTGACGTCGTACTGCATTGGTGATGTGCATCATAAATTGCGAACTTTCGCTCTAAGAAGTTGGTCAAAAACTCAACATGTGTTCGATTGCGCACAACGTTAAGAACGGTACTGTAGTGGGAATTGACCTCCGCCAGGTGTAGAGTTTGCCAGGTGCGTAGATGCGCTGCGTGTAGATCGGGCCCACTATACTACTATCTTTCGGCCCCGGACACAGATTGCTTAGTACCGGACGGGTGTGAATTCTGTGCGTCACACTTCGGAGTCCGCGTCCACTTATGTGGGTAGAAGTACGGGAGAAACTGGAAACTCTCCAGAGAGATGGTACCCGCATTCCAACTCGTCCCTCTCGGGAAAGGTCACTCGACGACCGTATGCAGGTAGGTGGAGGCCCTGGGACTGCGAAGGCGTGACTACCCCACACAAGGAGGACTTTCTATCTCTGTTATGTCCCAGCCGCCATAGCTATCTTATCCTCGGCTAAGCATCAGTTCCTCCTCCTGCAACCCTGCCTTCCGCATGGCCATCATGGCTCTCATTTTGGTTCTGAACCATACTCCTCAATGACCTCGCTCGGGTTGCCGCCTTCGACCGCAACCGCCTCTGGAGGAATCGTTCCCTGCTCCCCTTGCACAGCTGATCCTGCCACTGCCTGTCAAACCGTAACTCCCAATCGGTCCTTCCTTTTTGGGGCATGGCAGCTTTCTCTTCGTGCGACTTGTTGCCACCGTCTCACTCGGAACCCGTTGCGTTGATTATTTCTCATGAAACAGACGGTTAACTGCCAACAAAACCTTCAAAAGAAAAGGAAAACGAACCCTGCTTTCGGGCGAACATAGAAGACGTTGCCCCCCCACCACATCCACGCACGAAAGCGGAGAAATAATTTGGCTGCTTGACAGGGCACCCAATGACGTGGCTCGGTGGCGGTGGGTCGTCTATGAAGGGGTTGAAAAATCTGATCTCGCAGAAGAAGAGCAATCTCGGGCAAGGGAAGACAAAAGTAGTCGCTCGGCGTGACGCAGAGGAACAACGGAAAGAAGCGTACTTAGCAGAGCAGGCCGCCCGCGAAGAAGCCAGGCAAGCGAAGCGCCGGAAGCTGGCCGGAACTGACGAAGCTAGTGCTGCCTCCGTTGAAGCAAAGGCGCAAGAACCGGGTTCGAAGAAGGGCGAAGAAGCAGCATGGATGCAAAAAAAGGACGTTGTCCGTCGCCTGCGCGAGCGAGGCCACCCAGCCACGCTCTTCGCTGAAGACGACGCCGCCCGGCGGAAGCGACTGCAGACGGTGCTAAGTCAAGAGATTTCGCTAGAAGACGTGACGATTCTCAACGAGCTCACGCAAAAGGAGCGCCTGCGGCAGGCCGCCGAGGACAGCTTGGCCGCAGATAAACAACGATTGGAGCTGGGACAGTCGCCGGAGGAAGCGGCCGCGATCGAGAAAAAGAAGGTCGACGCCAGCGTTGCGGAGAAAGAAGTCAAGCTTCTAGGCAAACGAGTGTCACTCCACCAGCAGCAAGCTCCGGATGAGCTGAAGCCGGATGTTGACTCAGCGTACGCTTGCGTCTTGCTCTTCGTCGAAACCGCGTTCCTCGAGTGGGAAATCGAGCAGTTGAAGCTACCTCCCGACGCGAAGAAAACAGATGCCGCGAAGCAAGCAGCTGCCATCCGCGAAGAGACGGTTGCCTTCCTCAAGCCGCTGCTCGACGCCCTCCACAAACGCACGTTGCAAGATGGGTTGCTAGTCCCGTTTCACAAAATTGCGTACCTATCGCTGCAGAAGCAATACCGTTCCGCCGTCGACTGCTACCTGAAAATGGCCATCGGCAGCAGCCAGTGGCCCCTCGGGGTGACGCAGGTACGTATCAAAATGCCCCCTCACGAATCAGCGTTGAATTAATGTTGTTGACCACCCCTTTCAGTGTGGATTGTTGGCGCTTCCGCGCTTACAGTTCAGCTCTCACAGACTCAGTGTGTTGGGGCGTGTTGTAGCGCGCAAGATTCGAGCCAGATGGCAATGCACGAGTTTGTAAACACACCAACAGAGTTCTCGCAGAGTGCATGGCACAACGCGATTTCTGGATGCACGACTCGCCGTTAACTTATCGTCACACGAATCGGCGAATACAGTAGGTTAAAAGCAACAAATCCCAAAATACAGGTTGGTATCCATTCTCGAGTCGGCCGCGAGCGCATCGGTGCCAACAAGCAAGCGCACATCTTGAACAACGAAACGCAGCGGAAGTACATCCAGGTAGGCACACTCTCTATTCTCATGCGAGATATCCGCATTATTTTGCAGGGCGAAGCGAGTCATTGTTGTTACTCCCTTCTCTTTTTTGTAAGGGGTGAAAATGGTACAAAGTGAAAGACCCTGAATTGCTGACAACGGACACACTCAAGTACATAAAGGTTTGTGTAGTCTAACAGTTAGACGGTTCACTTCGAATTCCACATCTACATCATAACCGATGGTACGCGCATTGCCCGAGACAGGACAGCAAGGCTTTACACCTCTCATCCCTCTCATTCATAATATTATTCACACAGGGCTATCGGCGACTGGTTACTGTCATGCAGCGCATCTACCCAACAATTTCGAGTAATATGTTCATGTAGAGCAGCAGCTGCTGCGCAGCAACGTTGACTGGCTACCCGTTTGCCACTCATCGCGAAGTTGTTGTCGGTGATCACATTCCGTCCACCACTCCGCCAATGAAAAACGTCCTCACCGCTTGTGTCAAAGACTGGGGAGTGAAGGTAGTCGAGGGAACCCGGAATGGGAGATCAGCAGGGGTTCCCATCGAACTGAGATAGCGCAGTGCAATGACTGCACCCGCTTCAAACCTGGGTCCACCGCGTTGTTCAAGACACCGTTAACTGGTATCTCCAAATGCCGTCATAGACGACCTTGCTGCTCCGTTAACTGGTATCTCCAAATGCCGTCATAGACGACCTTGTTGCTCTGTTAACTGGTATCTCCAAATGCCGTCATAGACGACCTTGCTGCTCCGTTAACTGGCATCTCCAAATGCCGTCATAGACGCCCTTGCTGCTCCGGTCGGAAGACTGGGAGCCTTCAGAGTCGAGTCGATCCGGGTCTGCAGAGACGCAAGGGTAAATTGACATTGCACGTTTCCAAGAGTTTCCGCTTGAGTTTGCGGGGCACAGCGCAACCTGGTGTGACACGTGATCCCACCGGACCCCGATGAACTCGTACTGCCGCGAGGCAGTTAGCGAATCCGCCTCTTTCCAAGTCAACCCGCAATCGAAGAAGCTGGCTCGATCCAAACGTCGGGTGGCTTTGACAACGGACTTCTTTGTGCCGGCCGGCGGTGTCGGCCCACATCGACAACCACAGAGCGCTCCGCAAATTGGGCACACGAGTGCCTCATGGGGACGCGTCAACTGCAACCCATGAGCCTTCCGCGTCAAAGTCGAAAGCGTCGAGTTGCGTCTGGAGGGATGGCCACCGCGTAGAACCCCGTTTCGAAGTCTCGCGTCGTGCCACGCTCCTCATGCATTGCGGTGAGGTGCGTCGACGTGCCCAAGACGCACGCCGCCTCAGCCACGCGATTCCCAGGAAAGAATCAGTCTTAGAAGTCACCTCAATCACCCGAATCCTGTTGTGGGCTCGGGTGGTATGCTCATCCTGCCATGCGCTTTGCTCCAGTTCCTACCGTGTACTAGAGTAGCGCTGCGGTCTCACCGTAGCCTTGTTTTCTTGCCAAATGAGGAAGAAGACAATAGTGTAGAGCTGTCAACAAGCACTATCGTCTTGCCTCGACATCACACACCCACTCTTCTAGCCACCGCATTGTTTTCCCCTTGTCGTTGTTTCAACAGAAACTATGTTTGCTTTTAATGTTTTCGAAAGAGCAATATTTGCAGTAGATTAGCCAAGCAACCTGCATCCGTGTTGCATGCAGTGAGTTCCAACCTTCGCCCTGGTAGTCAAAGCAAGTGGCAACAAGTCAAGCTGACTTCAAGCGCAGCTTCCACCTTGTTGCACGAAAAAAGTGCAATGCGTTCCAAGCTACTTAACCCTGTTTGCGTGAAGCCGCTTCAGAAGCGTTCAAGAGGACTGTACCCATCTGGGGTCGTCGCCGTCATCAGCATCGGATTGCGTCACCCATGATTTCTAAGGTACCTGCGAGCACGCTTAACATTTAGACCCGTTGACATTGGGCTGAAGAAAGTTTGACCTCATCGTACTGTTCGTTTTCACTTTGCAAATTCAGTTATGGAGCTACTCTCAATGCGACTCATGCAGAGTTCTTCTGCCCTGCTTCAGTCCTCAGAGAGCTTGTGAACCCTTAATAACACCTCTATCTTAGGGCGATTTTACACAGGCCGTGTGCCTGTCGGACGCGTCGAAAATGTGACACCGATATGTTATTGGTTCGGCTGCAGAAATACTCGTTACGTACGACCGCGGCCCCCGTCTCGTGGAGACATTGGTGGAATTTGAAAAGACACTACGCTATAACCATTGCTAGTTGGACACTTTGCTACAACTTGAACTCGACTAAACGCCCGAAAAACGCTCGTCGACGCACCCCTCGCCGAACGAAGCTGGAACCGGCTTCACTGCTGCGGGGCACCTCGATCCATCTGCCTGAAGGCTCTTGTAACCTTCGGCAACTCAACTCTCCAACCCTCTGGCCCACTGTGCTTGCACTTTGGCGCCACCAACCGCACCTCGACCTCGTATCGGCTACTTGACGCTGCAATATCGCTTCAGACCGACGGCCGAAGGAAGCAGGGAAGACGAAGGCGGCAATCCAAAGTACAAAGGGGAAGAAAAGAAAAGAAATCAAAATAAGAGAGCTTTCTTCTATTTGAAGAGTGGGCGGTGTAAGGGGGGAAACCGTGAGAAGAGGACCAACAAGGCAGCTTTCTTGCACATTCTTTGTAAGCTCGGGTTTCTCAACTCCAATTTCGCCTTTATCTTGCAGCTCTTTAGTTTTTCTTTCCCTCAACTCCATCAACAGCTTCAACTTTACCAACACTGCTTTTGAACCCCGGAACGTTTGTTCCTTCCTTCTGCTCGTGGCAAACGAAACAGAAAACTTGTTCTGTGTCAGACGGCGTACCCATTTTTTACAACTTGCGCTCTCTGTAATCTTCATTTCTACGCCCAGAATACTCGAAACCATCACGTGAGATCTAGTCTGAAGAAGCTAGGAGGGGCATCTTCTCTATAGGCTGCTTGGCTTTCTTTTCCCCTTTTATCGATTGGTACACAAGCCCACCCTTTTACTGCAGGTAGAAGGAGTAGATTGAAACCTAGAGTACCAGTCGCGAAAACCAAGAGCGCTACTGCAGTCCGCAAAAGCCTGTTTTCCCGAATAGTGAACGTTCACCTGTGCGTTCACTCTAGAAGCGGAAGAAGAAGACACAGAAAGCCTGGTGGTTTCTTCATTTGACACCACCCTTTTCTCTGACCACCACCCCTTCCTGCGCTCCACTCGCTCGATATTTCCGGAGCCTTCAAACCCAAAGCCTGAAAGTGCTCATTCGTTGTTCTGACCGACTGAGAAGTATCGGAGAGACTACCCCAGGCATTCGAAGAAAAGAAAGAAAGTAGAAAAAGAGTAAAAGAAACGAGAGGAAAAGAACGAAAGACCGAAAGAAAAAGGACAAAAACCTTCACTCTAAAAAGAAGGAAGAAGGAGGAGAATAAGAATAGAAGTCTCCTGAAGCAGAAAAAGATAAAGACAAAATAGGGGGGGACAATAGGGGGGATCATTTTTTTGGAGGAGGTACCTTTTTTTAATTCATTTTGAGTTCTGTCATTCTTTTATTTTAGTTTCATTTATTATTTTGATACTCGCGTCGTCTTCATCCAGTATACATACATACATATCATTTATTTGGTTGCAAAACCATTACCTAGACCTTTACCAACTGTGGCCAACACTGAGGACTAATCTACTCGACTACCTACCCTACATCAGGCAGTTCTCAGCGCACCCGCGGGCTTCTTGGCTAGCAACACGAAGAAAGGCTTTCCAGTTTTTGACTAGTGCGGGGTTTGTGGACGCTTGATCAGAAACTGGACACTCCTACTTCCCGACTTGGCTAAGACGTGCAAAAAAAGGACACGGGGACTCTTTCGGGCTTCCGTTGTCGAAAGAACGCGTTCCGTGTTACTACAGGTACACGACTTGAGGCAGAAAAAAGATCAAGGAAGAAACCCAGATCTTCTTGTGTTTTTCTTTTGTTCGATCTTTTTTGTAGTCCCAAAGCGTGCCGCATAATATATACCCACTCGCATCCGCCTACCATTTTTCTTTTTTTTTGTGCTCCCAGTGTCCAATCCCCGTCACCTTTTAGACTCTTCTGTCGCACCCAACCCATCACCCATTTCGTCATTTTCATTCTTTTTGCCCTTTCCCCTCAACAGCAACAGCGCGGGGGAACTCTTCGTATTTTTTTGGCACCCCCCCCGGAAGGCTCGGTTGGATCTCGCCTGCAACGAGAGAGTTGAAGGCGAAACAAGGCGAGAAGCCAAAAGAAAGATAAAAAGAGAGGCAGTTTTTTGTCGGGGTAGCTGAACCGCGGGGAGGCTCCGCGTGTGAACCTCTTTTATATTTTGAATTTGAGCTTTCGGTTGCGGGCCGCATGTCTTCTCCCCGAGGAAGCGTGTGGGAGGAACCAATGCGGAAGGCTGACGAGTTGGGTAGTGAGCAGTCTGGGGCCGAGTGTAGCAGCAGGCCCAGTTCCAGCGGCTCCGTTAGCGCTGGCAATGAGTCGAACGGCGGCCGGTGGGTCAGTCCGCGAGCGAAGAAAGCGAAGGATGCCGCGATGCTAGCTAGTTCGTCCGACTCTTCGAACATGACGCAATCGCCCCTTGCGACCGCGACTGTGACTACCAGTGACAGCACCTTCCGTTCACCCTCGTACGACGGAGATGACTCCACCGCGTCGTGCAGCGATTTTGCCACCGAAGCATGTGAAACTCTGTCAATCCGTGACCCGTCGGACAAGTCGGTGTCGCATCTCGGACTGTGCCCGCTCGCGCTTTTTAGAAAAGCCGCGTTCGAAGCCAAGCATAACGAAACCCTTCGCGCCGTCACCGTCGACGAAGACACTGCAGGCGGCGTTTATCTCATAAAGGTACAGAGAGTGCCAGGACGAGAAGAAATCATCGGCGTTTTCAAGCCCTGCGACGAAGAGGACTTCTATGACATGTTTCACACCGAGGAAACTTCGCTCATTCTCCCATTTGCAGATGAAGCGAGCGTCCTGTCGTTGGAGACTCGTGCTGCCTGCTGCGATCAGCCGAGAACGACTCGTGCCGGTAGCACACCCGGCAATGGTTGGAGGCATGAAGTAGCTGCCTTCGCTTTGGACCACGCCTCCTTTGCTCGTGTGCCTGTCACCATTCCATTTGCGCTTCCGCGGGCTCTGTTTCCAAGCCGCGCGCACACTGGTGAACCTTGGCTTGCTGTCGTCGGGTCGCTGCAGGCTTACGCGGAAAACACGTTCGCGCAGTCGTGGGACTCACCACCTGGCAGATTCAGCGCTTCCGACGCCCGCCGGATCGCCATATTGGACCTCCGCCTGCTAAACTGCGACAGGCACGGCGGAAACGTTCTGCTCGAGAAGCCGGAAACGAGTGAGACAAGGTTGATCCCTATTGACCATGGATACACATTGCCCGCAAGTGGGCTCGTTGACCTAGACTTCGAATGGCTGCTGTGGCCCCAGAGTCGGACTCCGTTTACAGAGGACGAAAAGGCCTACATCACCACATGCTTCGACCGCCTTGAAGACGACGTCGACACGCTTCGTCGCCTCGGTATCGATGACCCTCGCATCCTTGAGTTGTTCAAGGTGGCTTGCTATGCTTTGCAAGCAGGTGCTGTGCAGCACAATGCGACCGCTTGTGGCATTGGAAATTTCTTCCGGAGGCAGAGCGTTCTCGTTCCGTCCGCGCTAGAATACATTGTCGACGCAGCCCGCTCGGGTAGCGAGTGCTCTGTCGACTTCGAGTATGCCTTTCTTTAGCCTTGGGTCAGATTGTCACACAACCCATTAAATTTAGCTACTTGAAAACGAGTGGTCGAATACCTGATAGCGGTCCCATATGTGATCCACCGGAAATGTACACCTACACCCTGATTGACCCTGGAAAACAATGACGGGTAATTCGACGGGGGTTCCAGATTCCAGAAGAAAGTGGTGGACTGCCTCAACCTTCCCCTTTTCATGCGATACAGCTGATATCGCGCGTATTGGCATAGCGATGGCTCCCCAGGTGCCCGCACGAGTTGCGGAATAGGGACGTGACGTCAACTGCTGAATCTACTCTTCTTTTGGCGGAAAACATCTGCCGGAGAATTGACTCGCGTTGGAACAGAGCTCCCGACCGATCCCCTTTCGAGAATAGCTTATAGAGTATACCAATCCGCACACAGATTGCTCCGCGAGCTCTTGGACGACGCGTTTACGAAGCTCCAGCCCCGAGGCACGGAAGGGATGTGATTATTGATAGCAACAAGCTGAGATGATTTCAGGAGAACGTTGGGAAAGACAGTTCGCAGCAATACGTACCCCAGCACTTTCCCGACAAGGCAACTGCAATTATGAAAACGAAACGGAAGTAGGAACGACACTCAGAACCAGGGCTTACGCTCCGTTTTCGGTCTCAGAGAAAATACGTGTGGTCCACGTGTGGGCGCTTAAGGTTCGAGGGAAAAAAACCTTTCCCCGTATGTGCGACGGCAAAAAGAAATAGCGTCGCTACTGGACTTGGCGACACCTGGCTGTGCGGCCTTGACCACTAGTGGGCATAGACTCCCCTGCATGTGGACCAATAAATCAAAATCCACATGTGGTACCTGTGGATTCACACGTGGGGGAACAAAATCCAAAAAGAATTAACGTGTGGAAATCCACACGTTCCACACGTGGAGCGTAAGCCCTGCTCAGAACCTCAGGACAAATAATCCAATAACAAAAGGAATTTCAAGCTAACTTACTAACAAGGGCACATTCTATCACACTTTCGCATGCTTATCTCCGAGTTTGTCAAGTAGTGATGTCAGTTGGCACGAGTAGTCGAGGTTTGGTGTTGTGCACTCTCCGCTGCAGTTGTGCCTAGCCTCACATAGCAATAGCAGCGACACAACAATAAACCTGGCTAGGCAATTCCTTAAGGAAAATCATCAGAAACCCAAACGGGGTGTCACCAGAAATCCAAAACTTGACACCTACCACTCGGGTGCCCGTGAAATGCTCCGAAAGAGCGGGAAAAGTGGTCGGACGCTCGTTTAGGCTGAAATAACGGCTGCAGGATGCAAAAACAAGGCCAAATCACCCCTAGGCAATTCCTGAAGGGAAAGCATCACAACCAAAACCGCAGCCACAAAAAACAGCCCGACTAGGACACAACCGCAAAGGGAACCCAAAAACAATCGGAAACCTCAGGAAAATTTGATCCAGACCGGTGTGAGTTCATAGAACGCCTGCAAAATGTGTCGCCAAACCACAAACTACAAAAGCGTGGTCGGAAAGTACGCCGTCCCGACCACCGCATGCCGAGGTCTTCCTGAGGTGTTGATCAACACGGCACCATGTTGCACAGTTATTTATACCCCCCCAAAGTTTTTCCCCCCACACCAGACTCCCTCCTTCCCACCGAACCACCCGTGATAGGAATGAGAGAAGAGATGCTAGAACAGAGGTATACTGAAGTTTCTACCGTATTGAACCAAGGTGCCCCGTGGTTACCAGGTTTCCGGGCACTCCTGTGGTTTACCATGTCACATGTCGCCTACTATGAGCATGGGAAGGCATCCAGCTCCAGGACGAGTGCCGAGTTTCATTACAAACGCCGGACTGAGTAAAGGTTCGGGTCGCACAAGCGCCTGCCTGGGTACCACTTTTCCTAGATTACTAGCAAAGGGTGTGTCTCAGCATACGTGTCCGTATTGCTCATCATGGAACGGACGGTAGTCTTCGCTTACCACATGGTAGCTACAGCCAAAACTGAAGTGTTTCAGGAACCGGCCGCCGTCTATGCCGTTAAATATTGTTTACGACCATCCATCCAGGTTGGTGTTTGAGCATCAAACAGCAAGCTGGATGGATGGTCGTACCGGAAACTGTCCCTCAAAACAACAAACAAAGATGTGTGTAACCAGCGATTGTGCTGCTCACTTCTTTCCTGCCAACCTGTTGTTGGTACCTACAAGACTCCTACAAGACTAAGGCACGTCCAACTAGCGACGGGGTGCATCGGCGCATCATCCAATTGAAGTCTGACATACTTCAAGTTTTAGTTCCTCACATGTAGGATTGCGTTCTTGCTGTTGCTTTTTTGTCTCGTTTTCTGTTTTTGTAACCCCTTCACCACGCAGTTTCCGCTGAGCCAAAGAAAACAGTTGCGGCTGGGCTATGTGTTGCAATTCCATCGGCACATATGGCCGACGAACGTGGCCCATTCATTTTGCACTCCCGCCATAACATTCTACGGTCGCGAACGATTTGTCTTGAGATGATCGAGGCCAGGTCCAGGATTCACTAGTCCCACCCGAATGTCTCAAGGCCGTGGGACAGGAGGCGACAGCAGAAAACGAGAATTTGTTGCTTTCCCCAGATATTAAACTAAGATTTTCCCCCCCACCCTTTCCAGGGGATAGTATACGACGCAGATCTACGCTCTAAACCGGTAAGCAAAAGGGTTTTGTATTCACACAGCATTCAGCGAAGAGGCATTCCCACCCCTACTGCAGCCCCCGATCTGCACATTAGGCTGTGTTGACGCTTTGGGTGGAGACCTGCCCTGCGCAGCGCAAGTTTTTGGGCGTGCGTGTGTGTACGCCAGGATTGAACCAGGGTTAAGCTCCGGGACGTCTCAGCAACCCTTCTTTGTGGCTGGCATCTTGTCGTGGGTTTGTGTGTCTCAAACGACCCGGCTGAAGTCTTCAGCCAAATGTCAATTAACCTGCGCGCGGAGTCTTTGAAATGTCGCACTAACGGATTCAAAGCAGATGGGCAATAGATTGGCTACTACTAGTAACTACTACTTTTTTACGTATTTTTATTACGCAAAAAACCCCCTATATAATTCTGCTGCCATGTTCTTTCCCCCTCCTCGCTCTCCCGTTTTTTTCTTGTATTTTTTTTTTTGATCTCGTGGGGTTCTTCATTTTTCTTCTGCTCCTTCTTCTTTTTCTTTCGGTTTTTTGTCCTTCCCCTTTCTCGCTCAGCATCCCCCCCAGGCATCTTGTTAAGAACCATCCATCCATCCATCAGCCGGCTGACCCCCCCCAGGCATCTTGTTAAGAACCATCCATCCATCCATCAGCCGGCTGACCCCCCCCTCAGGCTATTTTCACTGTGGAGGGAGGAGACGCTACCTGTCACACTCTAAGGTGGTCACCACGGTGGGCGGTCAGAAAAAAAAATTTTTTTTTTTGCCCCAAATACCCTAAATACCACACTTTGGAAAATTTTTGTGGGCCCACTTTTGGCAGGGAATTTTGACCATTTCACCTTAGAGAATTTGACCACCCAGCCTCCAAGGCAACTGCACTGTAGAGGGGGGGGGGGGTCTGGTTTATCCGGCCATCCGGCCAAAGTGGCTGATCCTTAACAAGAGCGCTGACCCCCCCCCCCCCTCATAGGCTATTTTCACTGTGTGAGGGGGGAGACGCTACCTGTCACTCTCTAAGGTGGTCACCACGGTGGGCGGTCAGAAAAAAAAATTTTTTTTTTGCCCCAACTACCCCAAATACCACACTTTGGAAAATTTTTGTGGGCCCACTTTTGGCAGGGAATTTTGACCATTTCACCTTGGAGAATTTGACCACCCAGCCTCCAAGGCAACTGCGAGGGGGGGGGGGAGGGGGGTCTGGTTTATCCGGCCATCCGGCCAAAGTGGCTGATCCTTAACAAGAGCGCTGATCCCCCCGCCCCTATTCCTCTCCTCCCAGTTTCTTCATTCTACTTATTCTGAGTCTCTCCCTCCTTCCCTCTTCTTTGTTTCAACTGAACATGCGAGAAGTCAGGCAGTAAGAGCTGCTACTGAGGTATGGTCGCATGGGCGGCTCTTACTGTATTCCGGGAGGATTCCGAAGAAAGTTGCAGTGAACTACTCGTGTCGCTGCACATGCAGCGATGCTCGCACCCTTTCGAGGTACGCAAGAGGACACCACGAAAGGCGTAAACGAAGTCTGAAACGATGAACTCCCAGTCATTGATTTCGTCCGGCAAATAGGGTACAGCGGCTGACGGATCTTCCCCATGATTGGTCAACAAGAGACCTTACCCTTTAGCACCTGCACCACCTAGCGCAAGTCAGCGGATACGTCGTTGAACAGTAGGGAAGCTCAGTGGCAGTGGTGGCGTTGTTTTTGCAAAGACCTCAGAACTGTCTGCAGCCATTCGTTTAGCTTGATTTTAGAGTTACTGAATCTGGCCCACGCAGGCATCGAAGAGCAGAAGAAACTAGATGCCGCGAAATTCCGGAAAGATAGGCCTCGTGTTGTGAGTCATTTGTTGTGATGGCCGCCGTCCCGTCGCATTTGAGGGGGTTTGACGTGTTGAGCGCTAGCTGTACACACGGGAACCTAGCCTACGAAGTACTGCACAGAGCGACGGGACTTCGCGTCGTTTGGGTGAACCCGCGGAATAGCGGTAAGACACCAGAAAATGGTGACAGTTCGACTGCTTGGAACACGATCAGCATCGTAATAAAGACTGGGCAGGAAGCAGCGAAGCCGGACTTGAAGGGCGTTGCACACGGATTGGAGCACTGCGTCGTGTCAGGGAGCAAGAGATATCCGACAAAAGATGCCTTCTTCGCCACTGCCGGCCGCCTTGTGACACAGCATCACAGCGCCATCACGACGCCTCTGTTCTCCGCATACACCGTCACGACGGCTCCGGTGCATGCTGGCAAATGGTGTAACGTCGTAGTTGATGCTGTGTTCCGGCCTTTGTTGCTGGCGGGCACCGTGAAGCGCGAGGTACATGGCGTCGCCCACAATGAGGTCGTATCTTTGCTGCGGCATGCCAGACCCGCTCATGCCACCGCTGTACAGAAGTCTATTTACCCGCGGGAGAGCGGGCTGGCACACCCGCCTGGCGGTCTGCCCCATTTGCTTCCATTCTGCTCTCCCGCTGAAATCAGAGCATTCCACAAAGATCGGTACCGGGCTTCCAACGCGCTGGCTGTCTGTATAGGTGGGGCGCCACTCCTACAGGCTTTGTCTACAGCTTTGGATGCATCGCTCGTCGGTAAAGATGTGAAGAGAGGTCCACGCATACGACAAAGGCTGCCCGGGGCTTGCCTACGGGCGGAGGCAAGAGCCGCTGGGGGGAAACGGCCACGTCACTACACTGCGCACTTGACGGGAGGAAATCTCGGGGACGAGATCACAACGGGCGTGTGGACTTTCCCTCGTGTACCTGCGGCTGCTGTAGCCATGGCAGGTCAAATGTTGCTGCGGAGCAAAGACGCTACCGCAGCGCTAGCGGAAGACGTGTACAGCGGGGCTGATACTGATTTGTCTGTACCGTTGATGAGCTTTTCCTTCTCCCAGATGCGTAAGCCCCTGGTGATGCCAAGACGAGACCGGCGAATATCTGCCGATAGTCTCCAATTGTCTTCGATGCAAATAACGCGCGTGGAGGACAACGGGCAGGACGACACAGTCTTGAGATCGGTGAGAAAGACTGCGGGGACACTGCGCCGCGATGGGAACTGCATTGCCTTGGCAGCTGCAGACTGGGGTTTTGCTCGTCAAGCTGAATTTACGCAAGAGCCACATGCTGCAGCACTGCGAATTGCAAAGTGTTGGTCAGCGGGTGAAACCGTCTACGCGGCGTTTTCCCAGCCAGACGTGCGGGATGTTGAGGCAGTTCTTCGACAGGTCGAAACAACCCGTCCAAATAGCATCATTCGGCTTGCGAGGGTGCCGTGGCTTGGGGACGAGGATGTCGCTGCAGTTCGAAAATGGGTTGTGCAGATGCAGAAGAGAGCACGCTACGCTAACGTTAGCAGTGCGATAGAACCGGTGGACCACGAGTGTTTGCCTTCAGCAACAGTGGCTGAGGTGGCTCGTTTTGTTGAGGAAGAGGCCAAGCTGCAGCTCAAAGTGGAGGACTTCAAATGCTCATCCATGCGCAGCGCTGTTATGCGGTTGCAACCAGCACTCCTCGACCAGCTGCAGACATGGGGTATTCCCACTGAGGCTTTGCCCTTTATCTGTCGTCTGGCATCTACAGTATCAACGTACATCGCCTCGACTACCATTGACGACGACGGCCACGTGTTGATTACTCTGTCCTCAGACCGCCCAATCAGCCGCCTGAAGCCCCCTTCCGGAAACACGAGAGACATGAACCAAACACCTGAACTTCTTCGTATTCTTCTTTCAGACGCTCTGCGTGGAATGCACCGCTCGAATATTGCGCACGTCGCGAAAAAGCTGCACGGCGCACACATGCAAACACCAGACCACATACAAGCCGCCTTCACCGCTTCAGTCGCTCGCTACGATGCATCATGCGCGCGCTTCATGCACACTCAGCCGCCATTTCGTTGGATTCCTGTGTTTTTGCGGTGGATTACAAACACCCCATTAAGTAAGGTTGCCTTGGCTTCTGTGGCAGTATCTTTCGGAGGCAACCTGAGCTTTCTTGTCACAATTACACTGCTTGAGCTTCTGATCATCCCACGTTGGCCAACGCAACTACGAAATGGAAGGGGCATCACAGCCGTGCAAGATGCCGTCTCAAAAGTGCACGGGTTATTGCAAGAAGACTTTCTGCACCGGATGGCATCCACTGTCAACAGAAGTCCTGCGGCGACGAGAGAGCGTGTCGCGGCGGTGCTCCGACGCGCGGAGATGCGGTTGCGGAAGCCGTTTGCCTTTCGTTCGACGAAGAGAAAGAATGAACCAATCAGCGGAAGCCAGCTATTGACGTGGCGCCCGGCCGCGAGCGCTGCAGTTTGCGTTCCGCACGTATCACGTGATTTGGCAGCAGTACTCGTGGGTACCCGCCTCTTGTCCGGCGAGCTACATGGCTTACTTCGTGAAGAGGGCGGAGCGTACGTTGCGTCGGCGATGGCTGTTGGCGACAGTATTTGGTGCAGTACTGGAAGCGATGCAACACCTACGAAGTCGGCTGCCGTCATGAAACGCGCCGCAACAGGGCTCCCCGATGTAATTCGAAAGCTTCCACCAGACATTTGGCGCAACGTTCAGCGCGCGACATTAACAGGGCTCCGCGGGTTGCAGTACCCTCCTCATGTGAAACTGAGGCTTGTCGAAGACATCGTGAAAATAACTCCTTCAGCCGTCGCTACCAACTGGGTGACCAACGTTGTCCCTTTTGTTCATTCCGCGGCGATGTATTGCTGAGGATGCGCTACTCTCAGATTAATTGCCCTTCCGATTTGACTTGCTTACAGTCTAAGCCATATGGTATCGTCTGTTTGTCAATTCCTAGCCGTTGCCTCACATAAGTGTGCCGCAGGCTTGTACGCCTCTGATGCCCTACAACAACGGT
The DNA here is from genome assembly GCA_030068145.1 of Diplonema papillatum. Lineage (NCBI taxonomy): Eukaryota > Euglenozoa > Diplonemea > Diplonemida > Diplonemidae > Diplonema > Diplonema papillatum. The sequence continues at coordinate 216,171 of JAPJBO010000140.1, forward strand.
ATTTGGTGAAGAACTTGTTAAGTCCGTGTCGTCAATTGTTTGTGTTTGTCTTGTTGCATGCGTTGATGGCAAGGTGTTTCTCTCTTCAGCATTGACCCGCAGGCTTACGAAGCAATTAGCTTCGGTGAAAAGAGGTGGGTCCAAAAAGATGTTGTCGCGGGGGCTCGTCAGGAGGTGCGTGCGGGCGTGCACGACGGCGACCGTACAAACGAGGATGCTGCCGGACGGCGGCAAGGCGACGGGGACGTTTGATGGCAACGGCAAGATTCACGAAGGAACCATCTTAGCTGCCGACGGCAGCAAACGAACGGGCGTTTTTTCGGAAGGCTCGCTTGTCGAGGGTCGCGTGTCGCTGCCAGATGGTCGTGTATTCACGGGCCGGTTCCGAGACGGGAAGATCGACGCTTCGTTCGATGCGAAGCTCGAAGAGGACGGTGCTGTGTACACGGGAAGATTTAACGCCGCCTGGCAGCGCCATGGGACGGGAACAGAAGTCCTTCCTGACGGCGCGTCTCACTCGGGCGTTTTTGAGGACGACTACCTCTCGGAAGGAACAGTTAGCATGCCCGAAACAGCGACTAGGGGGGCCATTCACTTCGAAGGGAAGCTTCGCAATGGACGGTTTGCGAATGGGGTGTTGAAGTTTAACGGGATGACATACACAGGTGAGCTTCTGGGGAACAACCCGCATGGTAAGGGGCGTCTTCTGCTGCCCGACGGCTCCGTACAAGAGGGCACTTTCGCCGAAGGTGTGCTGCACGGAAAAGCGAAAATTATACTGAAAAACGGGACGGTGCTCTCCGGCAAGTTCGAGCAGGGGGCCCTGCCCACAGGAGAGGCCAAGTGGCCGAACGGCGACTTCTACGAAGGCGACCTTGACGAACAGCACCGGCCGGATGGGGATGGCGTAATGTTCAAAGCTCAGAAGCAGCATTGGTGGACAGGACAGTGGAAGGCGGGATCCTTCTCAGGCGGTAGCGTGGTGGATGACGAAGGCAGCCCCGTTGACTACAGACAGAGCACACCATGACACTCCATACTTCGTTCGCCGAAGTTCTACTGTTCCTTTCGATCAACAGTGGCAAGCAGAACCTTGTGACTGATCCACAAGGTGATTTAGCGTGCCTTTCACGTAAGGTCGTTCGAATGTTCCTTCCGCTCGTAGAATCACTGAGTGATCTGCGCTTCTCACTCCTTTCGCCTCGCAGACCCGTTAGCCTTTTTCTTCACGGCAATCCAACAGGTAGCATTCGTATTTGATATGGTCTGGTTAGTAGTTGTCTTTGGTCAGTTTGGACGTTCTCGTAAGCAAAACGCGGGGCTCAGGGCCATGCGTCTTCACGAGCACAACGCCTTCATTGACGCTTGTCAACCCGGGTGGCATCCAGAAGGACTACATGAAACCTGCCGTGCCGCGCGGGTTGCTACAGGTTCCCGCACGGTTCTAGTTGCTAACATAAGGTGCAGGAGCACTGTGTGAGACTGAACAGCGACTCAGGCTTGTGTCACTGTGACCAAAACAAAGGGGGTTTCGGAAAGTGACTTGACCGGTCGAGCGGTCGAGCCTGACTGCATTGCTTAGAAGTACTTCTTTTAACTGTTTCAAGTTCGAGAGCCAGTGTAGAGAAAGCAGCTGTTATTTGTGCTGAGAAGTGGGCATGTGAAGTTTAGCTTGTGAAGGTGATATCAGTAAAGTCGTAGTTTCGTCCGTCCTGGAGGCAGAAGTATTGTGTTAGTAGTGGCTCGTTGTTCACTGGGAAACCCTGCCTCACTCCAGGATTCCCGTTCGGAAGGGTCAGATGGTGGCTTAGAGTGCCGAAGAGTACCCTCCTGCTTAGTCACTTCGCTTTGTGTGTGTGGGGCGAAGGAAAAGAGCACTAACGATCCGCAAAATGTCAAAGACAGCAGTTGTCATCGGGGCTGGTCCAGGAGTCGGCGCTGCAACGTGCAGGCACTTATTGAAAGAAGGGTTCACAGTGTGGGCTGTCAGGCGGTCCTCGGCGGAACAAGTCAGCGATGGTGTTTGGCAGCGTGCGAGTGAGGACACAAACGACGAGCAACTCGCTGAGATCAAACAGCGACTCATTCCAAAGTCTTGCGACTGCAGAAATGAAGAAGATGTCGAAGCCTTATTCGATGCAGTCTCTTCCGCCTGCGGCGGTGCGCCCGACTTGTGTGTCATCAACATTGGCGCTAACGTGCGGTTCAGCCTTTTAGAAACGACGGCTCGTGTATATCGTAAGGTGTGGGAAATGGCGACATTCTCCGCTTTCTTAACGGCCAAGGCCGCCGCACGGCGCATGGTAAAAATGAAGAAAGGGACGATCCTGTTTACTTCGGCAACTGCCTCCAAAAGAGGCGATAGCGGGTTTTCAGCCTTCTCCGGCGCCCTGTTCGCCAAGCGAGCTTTGGCCCAGAGCATGACGGCAGAATTTGCGCCACAGGGGGTGCACGTGGCCCACGTTATTATAGACGGCCCCATTGATACCCCGTTCGCTCGTGAGATGTTGAAGATACCGCCAGGCCATGACCCAAGGCTTGTACGCCCAACTTCCGTCGCCAAGCTCATTCTGGTTGTCCACGAGCAGACACCCGACTGCTGGTTGCACGAGGTCGATATGCGAGCTAATCGTACCATCCCGTGGTGGTCATCGCTGTAGAAAGTTCTTCTGCCTGACATGAAAGAGTCCACCAATGAAAAACTTTGCTTGAAACGAGTTTCGCTTCAGCAATTACCGCTGATCTATCCCAACTTGACTTGCAGGTGGCTGAACTTGAGCTGGCTGGGTTTGGGGTGGTTGTGGGTGTTCTGTCAGGTGACTGAGCTCCTTGAGGCGGTTCAGGTCGTTGTAGTATCTGTTGACAGTTGAAGAGCTAGCCGTCTCTCGGGTATGGCACAGGCTTCTGCGAGTACTGCGATTTCTAACCGACCCGACAGCCCACCTGAGCTTTTCTTTCCGTTGTCTTCATGCGGTGTACCGTTCCTCAGGCATTTGCAGCATTTATTATATGCGGGTGGCAGCCGACAGCCCCATTGGGAACCCCCGTTGCCCCATTCAATGAGGGAGTTCAGTGCAAGGGTAAACCTCTCTCTAACACACAGCGACAAGAGAAAAAAAGGAAAAGACATCGCAGAATTGCCACTCAAAGGAAACTCCAGTTGGTAGGCCGAGAGAAATACACCAGTGAGCACTTTGTCGCACCAGATGCGACAAGTTGGGTTTGCCTGAAACCCGTGCAAATATGAGCGATACGTGGGATGACGAACTGACACAGAGCTTCGTCATCAATGACTGTGACGGTGTGGTGGACTCTGCATCGATGCCAAGCTGGTGTCTTTACATGTCTTCATTCGTATGTGCGTGGGTTTGCGCGTGCGTGATAGGAATAGGAGTCTTCGGGCCTACCGCGAGCTTCAGCGCCTCGGATGCAGTGTTAGCGGGGTTGGCTGTCACATGTCTTTCATTGAGTGTGTGGCTCGCCATGTGGGGCAAAGGTGCATGCTCGGAACTTCTCCCCGTGGAGTCTGCGGCTCGTATATTAGCAGCTGCTGCGTCGCTCCTCTCCTGTGCGGCGGTTTGCGCAGTTGCCGCTACGGGTCGCGCTCCTTCCTCGCCTTTTTTTGTCTCCGGGCTGTTGTTTGCCCTGTTCTCTCATCTCCTCCCTGTCTTTCCCAACCGAGCGACTCACGCATCCGGCGCATTGAAACGCTTCGTTTACCACTTCTTCTTCGAAGGCAGCCCCCAGTGCCTCCCATCTGCCGCTGCCGACCATATGCAACCAAACGCACGTGGCCGTCGCTTGCGACTGGTATCCGTAGCTTTGACCGCGGCTGCTGTACTTTCCTTGCTGTGTTGGGTGGTATTTGCGGTGCAGTCGTCAAAGGCGACGGTCTCTGTCACGTTTTCAGCAAACTGCGCACTGCTGGACAACTCCGATTCTTCTCAAAAGCCTGACGTGCACATTGAAGACCGATCGACGCGAATAGTTATGCTCAGCAGCTCCTCCGAAGTCGCTTTTGCATGCCAAGAAGGGGGTCACACAGCGTCCGCCCGTGTGCTGATATCACCGAACGATGAGAGCACCGTGCAGTGGACGCACGTGGTGGCTGTCGTCTGTGGTGTCTTTCTCGAGGCAAGTGCTATTGCAGCAATTAGCTGCTTGGTAGCAGTCGCTGTTTCGAGTCAGCATACCCAAAAAAGTCTGGCAGCACACAGTGTTTCACCGCACGGTTCAAGTCAGGAAAGTGATGCGGTCGACAAAACGAGCGATTTGCTGAGGCGTGCCGAAGGAGAACAACAGACGGAAGAAGACTGTTGCTCGTCGACTGCGCACGTTGCAATCTCGAGTCGCTGGGTTGTCAGCGAAGTGACCGAAAATTCAGGAGGCCAAGCTCCGGCTAGCTCTGCCGCACCGTCGGATGCCGCAACCAGGATGGCGCGTCGTGCAATAAACCCGATGGCGAAGCCGCTCAGTGTCGCGACGGATTCGCTGCCGGTGGGCGGCTGCAGCACCATCGACACCAACTTCAGCGCCACCACCATTCAGACCGCTACCGCGACGAGTGCGACGGTTGGCAGCGCTAAGCATGGTGCTGCGAGCCTTGCGGGCGATGTTTCAACTGGAGAGGCGAGGGACAGCCAAAAAGGGTCATCCACGCAGGTCAAAGATACCGCGAAGGGAATTCAGCATGCTGTGACGAGGCGTGAAGGGAGCATGGTGGTTGCTGTCGTGACCGGAGAAGCAGCGGTGGCACCAGAGCGAGAGAAGCTGCTGAAAGAGAAAGCAGCTGCTGTGGCAGCAGAGTTCGGCGGTTCATTGACGCTGACCTCTAGTAGGCGTGTGGTGTCTATTGCCTTCAACGTCGAGAAGAAGCATGCGGATCACAGTGTCGTGGCAGTGCGCGCTGCGCTGGCGCTTGCAGGGCAGTTGCTTGCCTGTCCTGCTGGTGTGGCCGTAATTTCAGGCAAGCTGGTTTGCGTCAAGGGCGTGCGGGTATCGGACAACAAGCAGCTATCAATTACTATGTGTACACCTGTGCCGAGTTCGCTGCTGGCGACGGAGAACACGCGAGCATTTGGAATCGGCAGCTTTGGCAGTGGTTCAGCCTTTTCGAGGCTGGCTCCTCCTTCGGATGGCGCGCGCACGGTAACGCCTGCATCATCGTCTGCATCATTTTCTCCTGCGTCCTCGCTATCCACGGTGCAAGATCGGCAGCAAGGTGTTGAATCAGTTGACTCGCCCCACGCTATGTCAAGAGATGACACGCACATGGCCATCGCGCGGGATGCCCTTCGCAACGAGGAGCATCCCTTGTTCTCTTGGGCCGTCCTCCTTGCGCTGTTATCTCAGCAGACACGGGCGGGTGTTGTGGCGACTGAAGAGTTCTGCACCATGGAAAACGTCGAGGCGGCTCTCATGTCCCGGCCGATTGATCGCATTCGCACGAAGTGGCCGATCTTAAGTAAGTCGAAGCCCGCGCCCATTGATACTGTTGTGTGCGAGGCCGTCTACTGCTCTTCGAAGGCTCAAAAGAAGAAAGTGCAGCAGTCCGTCGGCGGTGATGAGATCTCATGCTTCAACACCGGCTTCCGGTGCCTCACGGCTGCCTCGCAAACACAGGAAGCCGCCTTGAAGTCGTTAGAAACCGCGCAATCGGGATTCAATGCGTGCATCAGGCATTCCCCTGCAGACGTGCAGGCCCATAGGCTCAGCACCCTGTCGCGCGTCTTGAGGCAATACCCAGCCTTGCTGGGTGCTGATTTCTCGTATAGCAGGAGCTGCCACGGTGCGAGCAAAGGGGTGCCCGCATGGGAGGATTATGAAGGCGTTGGAAGAGGGTCTGTACTGCCGGTAGCTTTGCTGTCGGCCCGTGGGGTGGTGGTCGAGGGAAAGCCGCCCCCAGCCCGACAGGGGCAGGACCACCAGAATGAGTCTCCCACTGACGCGGATGTCAACGCGGAAAATAAATTGCCGACACGACAAGCTTCTCTTTGGCCAAAGGTCGAGTTGCCGACATCCGACGACTTGAACCCGTACCCTTCATTTGGCACAGACGTTGGTGCGGGTTCTATGCCTGTTTTCTCTGCGTCCATTCCCGAAGGTACCTCTCATCTTGCCGGCGGACGGCGATCTGAGGCAGCAGCAGCTTTGCCAAGCAGTCGCAGCGAGGCAATGCTGTCGGCGTCTCTTCCTGTTAAGCCTCAGCTATCCTCTAACCTAGGCTTTGGGTATTCTGCTGGGCCAGCAGGACCACCATTCAACCAGCAAGTTGGTGCCACCAGCGGAGTGGAAGCAACAGCGGCCGAGGCTTCTTCAGATGCCAACCCGTACCCTTCATTTGGAACTGATGTTGGCATCGGGTCGATGCCAATGTTTTCTGCCTCGATACCAGACAGGGCGCAGCCGGCAAACTGCGATCATGGAGCTGAAAGGCAGAATCGGGATGTTTCAAATCCGTATCCTTCTTTTGGGGCTGACGTAGGCATTGGGTCGATGCCAGTGTTCTCAGCTTCCATTCCAGACAAATCCCCTGTGATGCAGCAAGAGTCATTTTCCAATACCGACAAAAGCTGGAAGAACGTGCCGCGTGGTACCGGAATATCGAACCCGTTTTCTTCCATCGGTAATATGGGCCTTGGAACGATACCCGTTTGTGCTGTTAGCCTGAACACGGAGCAACCGGCAGCACTCATGGCTGGCAGCAACCCTTACCCGTCCACCGGTTCGGACGTCGGAATCGGGTCAATACCCATGTTTTCAGCTTCTATCCCGGATGTCCGAGACCAGCCAAACAAAGAAGCAGAACAACCCCAAAAAGCCGGTGGGACCAACCAAAGCTAAGCTCTCATGCGTCACGATCTGTATGCGGGAAGGTGAAGAAAGGCAGCCTAAAGCCTGTTTCGTGGGAAGAGAGGTAACCAGCACTGCAAAGGTTGTGCGCGGACCCGCTGGCATGTCCGTCGGCATTCGAACCGCCTAAGTTGACAGGGCAGGCTCTCATTAATGTGTGTTTCTCCCAGGTTCGTGCCCATATATCTGTAAGTCATGATCCTGGCAGAGTGTGCAAACGTGTCAAGAACGTATTGCCTGTTGCAGTAAGCAATGTCAGTGCGAGCTCTGATATCATGCACGTTCTCGGATGTTGATGACGATTAAGAAAGCTTGTGTGGCTCCTGATAGTCTCCTTATGGTTCAGGCTTGTTGAGAACTGGAATTTCCACTGTGCTCGCCTTCGCAAAACGAATACAAGCAATTGTTTTGTTGTTCCTCGACTCTACTTCGGATCCGACGTTCGTAACTTGGTGCAGGACAGTTCGTGTGAAAGAGTTCATCATTCTTGTGTTTTACACGCTCCAAATGATCCGATACGCAGCTCCTCTCACAATAAGAAATACGGATCGGCGTGTTTCCACCAAATTTGGATATCCCATACGCCTGCACATCGCCGGTTTCCAACAACCGTCACTCTAACAAACAACGAATGATCCTCGCTTTTGCGTGCGCAAAGATCAGGAAGAAGAATCGCATGGCAGAAGAGTTTACATTGCAAGAAGCTACTGGACGGGACAACCGTCAGGGCCTTTATCACGCGCAGCCGCTCTTGTCAACCAGAAAACGAAAACCGTACATCGCGTATGTGCAATGTTTTCAATGTCCCATTTTTGCGATAACCTTTCAGTGCATATCGTCGAAGCCGCCCGCGCTCGTCTATTACATCTCATGTGGGGCCGTCTCTTGCCGGTGACTCGCGCAGAGAATTCTCCGCGTGTCCGTGCACTGTACAACGAAAAACTCGGAGTGCAGCCAGAGCTCTTGCTCCGTTTTTTTGTAAAGGAGCGAGTACAGAAACAATGCGAAGCTGCAAACGAAAGGTCAGAGCTGGCCCTATGGAGGAGTCGCGGTAGACCTTTGTGTTCTTTTTTCTGCTGCTACAGGGGCAGCAGTCAGTTGTGAGACTAGGTGAGCAGCGCCACCTCCCCTAGGCATAGGTGGCGGGCGAGTCGCGACTCGCCCCAGACTCGCCCTAGGGCCCTAGAGCCCCCCAAACTCGCTTTTGACTCGCCCACTCGCCACACTCGCCACACTCGCCACACTCGCCACACTCGCCACACTCGCCACACTCGCCACACTCGCCACACTCGCCACACTGCCACACTCGCCACACTCGCCACACTCGCCACACTCGCCCACTCGCCACACTCGCCACACTATTTGCCGAGATTTTTGTGGTTAAATCCCGCACCTGAGTGGGTCGGAGAAGGCACAAAAACTGACTGCATGGTACTGAGGGCGAGTGACAGGACGAGTGAAGGCGAGTCTGGGGCGAGTCGTGACTCGCCCGCCACCTATGCCTAGCGCTCTCGGAAAAGCTGCGTCTGATGCAGCTGATGTACGGAATAGCCTACATACACTCCAGCTGTGCGTCGTGTCGTCCTTTCGGGCAGGGATGTAGGTCCGAATCCGATGACCATTGCCACCCCTGACAAGCAGGTCGAAACTCTTAGGAGACTTCCATAGCAACACATGAAGCTGCACACATCGCAGGTGCTGAGTTGGCAGCCCTGAGCAACCCCCCAGACTCAGAGTCAGAGCGTCGTTCCTGTTCCTCGTGTACGTCGACTCACCTGTCATCCTGCTCCCGACATTGCATACTTTCTTGTCCGCGAAAACCTTGATATTGGAGTTTGTGCAAGTTCGTGAGTTGCATCAGTAAAATTCACCCCTGTGTTGCAGGGGCTTGGACTCTTGCTCGACAACAGAGTGACCGACTGCAGGCTTCTGCATGGTAGTCTGGCCTGTGGGAGGAATTTGTGTGTGTGGGCGCAGTCACAGATTTTGCTGCGAAGGATCGGCCGAGGAAAGACGTGAAACACGTGTGTCGCAGGTCCCGCTCATTTTATACGTCCCGCTCATTTTATACTCCGCGTTTTCATCAGGATCATCGTTGTTGTCAGCCTTCTCCATATGGGCAAACCAGGGGAGCCCTCAGAATCTCGTCGTGGTTCTTTGACCCCTCTAGACATGTCTGGCAGGAGTGGAAGACAGCCAGGAGCTGTGGAACGGATTTTGCCAAAGCAGTCTCGGAGCACACGTCGCAATCCCATTTTGTCGGGTTCGTTTGATTAGCCTCGTGCGGAGCGGGAACCCGCGTAACCGAGAGCATCGAACTAGCGCACCGCACCGAACGAACCGCACCGGCCCGCCGCCCACACTGCAAACGACGAATTTCTCTGTCGTTCCTTTCGGACTCTGCATGAGCTACACTACAACACTGGCGCTTCGCTTGATATTCGCATTCTTGCGACAACAGCAGCAGCCGGCTGCAGGGGTATCCGATTTCTTTCCATGTGGAAAGTGGTAAGGTGTCCCAGTACTGGCTCGGGCAGGTTTGAAGAAGTTGGAGATTTTTACGCAACTGTTCACTATTAAGCAAAGATGGACAATAGCCTATGCAGTCCTCGTATACGAACAGTCAGCCAGGGCCAGACTGACTTCTTGACGAGAATGGGAACAAAGCCTCTCCTACACGAAAAGGCACGTTATTTGGCTCGACGACTGAACCTGCACTTTTTCAAACTGGATATGTTTCTCTTCATCTCTTTTCCCCTCGTTTAGCTCTCAAAAGCCAACGGATTTAAGACAGCGAGTAGCACGGTTCTCTTTGTGCCCTTTTTTGGTTGCAGTCGGTTCGCTTCAAGAACGTTGGAATCGTTCGGGAACAGAGGTCCCTATGTTCCAATGCGTCACAACGACACCATGTACGGGCGGGTCCCCAAACGGCTGCTCCATGGATGCCAGTCAGCCCGAGTCGTGGAGCTCTTAGGACGAGTGTGTGACTGCCAGGTGTTTACCTTTGCGCTGAACTTCCCTGTCTCCATGGATGTCTGTCACTGACTGCTCCTCCCACGCCTCAGCAGAGTTGCCTTCAAGATGTCCGCAATCTCTACGCCTTTGACCTAAGGCGCGATGCGTTTAGAACCCCGCCAATGAGGGGGTAACTTCCTTCAATGGTGAGTGTCTAGCGGAAGACGATACGGACACCTTGACGATATCAGATAGATGAAGGGTGGCTACAAAAGACCCGAGACTGGAGGTCCCATGAACATGCAATGTGAATCTCTATTCGAGCCAACCCCACTTTTGTCTACACTTAAAAGTGTATTGTTTGCCAACTGCCTTTGGGTTGGTTAGTCTGACACTAGTTGTCGTGGGGAAAAAATATATACCTACCCCCCCGTGTATAAGATCGCGTTTTTCCGTGTTTAAGATCACCCCCCCCCCAGGGTGCGCACTAAGGGACGTTGCCCCCGTTGCACGTTGCACCCCCCTTTTGGGGGGGGGGGGGGTCGTTTTGGGGGCTGTTTTTGGGGTGTTTCCCAGACCCCCCGGTGCCGAGTGGTTACTCCGTTTCCTCCAGATGAATCCGTTCTCCTCGTTTTCGAAATCGAAACCCACTTTTGCGGAAAAAAAGGTCATTCCCCACCAAAATGTTTTCCTGCACTTTTTTGGCAGGGAAATGTACTTAGCAACTTTTGAGCAAAGTCAGTTTCCCCGAAAATCAAGATTCCTGCAATGCACTCAAAAATCAGCCAAAATCTGGAAAATTGGCCCAAAAAGTGAAAATTCGGGCCGATTCGGCCGATTTACCATGTGCTTTCCCAAAATGCCATTACCCCCCAAAAACTGTTTTTCAGGCAAATCCGCTGGGAAACGTACTTAGAGAATTTCGAAAATACGGCACCTAGAAAACCACGAAAGGGCAGATTTTCCCGGTTCGATTTGTTTTGCTTACCAACTATAGGCCCTGTAATCATAGTCTAGAATGTAAATCGGTGCGACGACAGTTAAGACCGGACCATGATGTACCACAAGGTGAATCACAATCCAGCTCAGCGTGTACGGGGTAGGCAATTAGGAAGAAGGAAGAAAGGGAAGTTCATCGATGAGAGTCGGAGATGTTAAGTTGTCTGATGGAGGACGACTTGCGTACGTAGAATACGGGCGCAGACGGGGTACCCGTAAATTTTGCTCACGGTAACTTGAACTCGCGAATGTATAAGGCGATGTGGGCGGAGACCGAGGACGTCACGGATGCGGCAGGGGTTCGGCTGATTGCTGTCGACCGACCGGGGTACGGGGATTCCACGATGCCCAGCTTATCGTACACGTACCATCATTGGCGCCGTGGTAGACTTGAGTTGGGCACGTAATGGCCTCCAGGTCAAAGTTCCACTCGTTGGCTTCCAAGAAGCTGTCCAATGTGGGACCGCAGGCGACTTCTTGTAGTACAGCGTGATCAAGATCGGCCAGCAGGCTGGCACGGCGTTCAGGCTTCGCCATTTGATAGTCCTCCCGCATAGCTCTAGCAGCTCGCGTCCGCAAGGAAAGAAGGTCGTCCCACGAAGGATTGTCCTTTTCAAACATTCTGGTGACCATGTTCATCCGCCGATACGGCCCATCGCTGCTGACTATAACACAACAGTAGCATCTCTCGCGCAACTCTGCCGCCGCACCCAATACGAAAGGGCCTCCTGAGCTGTACCCCATGAGACCGACTTTCTCAATCGAGAGCTTCTGTAGGACCTGCCGGATATCACGGCCCCATTCGGTGTCAAACTGTGCCCGAAACGTGTGCAGTGTACATTGCCAGCCGTATTCACAAAGGTTGCCTTGTCGTGGTTGATGGCGAGAAGTCTTATCTCGTTTTCCTGAGCATGGTGCATAGCAGCACAAATCTTCCATTGTCTACGATGATACAGTGCCGCCGAAAGATTAAGTCCAGGCTGAGGCGGGGGGGGACAAGATGGGGTTCCTTGCTGCTGTTGTCCTGCTAGCGTCAAGTGTACACCTAGTACCGGCTGACGTGCGGATGATCACTCCCGAGGAGTACACCAGCGTGACAGAGAGCGGGGACAAGATCTGGATCGTAATGTTCACTGTGGCAAGATGCAGCTACTGTCAGCAAACACTCGGCACGTGGCGCGTAATTGCTCGAAAGGCGAAATCGGTTCCTGGCGACCCTCTTGAATTAGCGGTGTTCGACGCGATGCTTCCCAAAGCTACAAATATAGTCAGAAGGCTGGGCATCACCAGATACCCAACCTTTGTGCTGGTTCATAGAAATCATACAAAGAGAGCAATCGAAGGGGCCCAAACCGGCCCTAGCCTCCTTCAGGAGTTCATAAGAAATGAGACAGGCATTGATGTTATCGCCGACGCCCAAGAGGTCAAGCAAGGTCTTCTGCAGCATCAGTCAATACAAAAACCTGAGCTATCGTCAAAGGCGCCCGAAAAGACAGCAGAGCCGACCTGTACGGCAGACCAACATGCCTTTGTGGAACCTTCAAACATTGTCTTATCGACAGTAGACGTTCGAGCTGCGCTGCAACGTGCACGCTTAGACTCAATGCATGCAGGAGCAGAAAGGCCTGCGAAACTGGATGAAAACGCTGACATAGTGAACAACTCGCTGAAAGCGTTACTTGTACTATTCCAAGTTACCTGGTGCAACCCGTGCCGCAAGGCGCGAGCCGAGTTAGAGGTTCTGTTGCGTGATGAAGTCGCTAACATCTTCGTCGCTGTCGTCGATGCGGCTAGTTACCCGGAGGTCGCGCAACGGTACAATATCGCAGAGTTTCCTACAATCGCATACTTTCCTCCGGGGTCTAACGATGCGGAGCTGATTACGGGAAGAATCGATCAGGAGTCTTTGCGAAACTTTCTTGTCGGCAAGGGGTTTTGACATGGAACATACTTCAGAACAGGCAACGTCTGTGGCGTCTTTCTAAGACTGTGTGTATTTCACAAATAATGTGCAAGTTCAACAACGTGTTGCGAGCGCGGGGCCTGGCCGAACCTCTTAACTACACCTGTGTCTTCAAGACCATCTATACAACGTTGGCAGGTGGATGCTGCAGTGAAAAGCTATGCATCCTCGATTTTGAAGCTGACTATCCACACCATATCCAAGCTCTTTTGTTGTTGTTTGCGCGTGTGTGGCCGGAGTGGCTCTCGTTCTATTTGCTGAGCTATTTCAACCGTTGCACCTGCCGAAACGCGCGCGAAAGTGGCGCCACCCCGCGGGAGGTGGGAGTTAAATTCACTCGCTGATACTCAAGCAGACGTTACTTCTGAACGCCGTGCAGAACACTCATTCAAATTGTTACCTTAACATAATGTTTTTAAGAGAAATAGACAGTAGCTGATGGTGCCGTCTGTGCGGTTTAAGTTGATGTCTACGAGGACCGCCAACAACTTCTTTTCATCTTTTGATGTGAGGTGGCTCAACTTCAAGAGAAAGCGCTTTTCGTTTCAAGACTGCACACCATTTGATGCGGCGTCCACAGAGTATCCAACGGGGAAAACGGATTCTGACCGACTGCTCTCAACAGTCCCAGAACCTCACCCCACCCACCTGCATATCATCACACTGCGGTGATCTTTCCCGAAAATACATCACCACTGCTGGTGCCTGGGCTGCAGTAGTGGCTGTCTCCCATACTATATACGGTTTATGGTAGAACCAGCTATGAAGGGGGAGGGGCGGTGGGTGAGGGTGGACTTTCATGGATGGCGGAATAGGTAAAAGTGTTGCCGATCAGCGGCGTCAGTTTGAGGCGAAGTATGTGACTTCATGTCTCGAACAAGGCATCGAACCTGTGCCCGAAGTTCTGCAGATGTCTGCCGACATGAGCAGCGTGTCCTTAGCCGGAAAAGGTTGCGGGGAAAAAGGAGTGGCTGCACTGTCGGCGGCACTCACAGAATGCAGTTTGTTCCGCTCAATTTCTATACGTGATAGCTTCATGGGTTGCGAAGGAGCAGTAGCACTATGCTGTGCATTGACCAGCTGTCCTGTAGGCCCAGCCGAACTTGACTTGACAGGAGGGAACATACGGTCGCGAGGGACAGAGGCTCTGGCTGACTACATTCGGCGGCATGCGCTGAAAGAGCTTCGTCTTGAATGGAATGCCACTGGGTCGGGCATTGCTGCATTCGCAGTGCTAATGGACGCTGTGGCCGGGTCGAAGTCGTTAGAACTTTTGGATCTTAGGCACAATCATATCACATCAGAAGGCTGCCAATGTATAGCGAGCATGCTGCACAGAAACAGTAGCCTCCGGGCATTAGACCTGCGGTGGAATCAGATTACGCCGGATGGCTCCTCGTTGCTCGCAGCCGCCGTCAGTCACAATCACACACTCCGTTCCTTGCAGCTGTCAGGAAACGACATCGAGTACCGAGAACTGACACTGATTGACATGGGCATCCGCAATAATATGCAGAGACAAGCCACTAGTCATCCCGTGTCGCCTCGCTCCGTCGCAGGTTCGCAGCCGGGCTTGTCGCTGCAGTCTCCCACGAACAAACAAACCCCCGATCTGCAATTACAGCAGCAAGTGTTCGCACAGAATTCGCAAGCATCGACAGCCACACCTGCCTCGCCGGATGCCACGCGGCGGTGGGTTCGTTCAGGGGCAGCCGGTGCTCTGTCGCCTGACGACGCAGCGCGGGCACCGAAAAGTCTGACAATAGCAGGTCAGAGGTCCTCGGTGTCTCCATGGCAGCCGTCCCAGCCCACAAAGCGTTCAATTGCGGCGTCACCACCCAATGCATGTAGCCACTCAGTGCACGATGCTGTCAAAATCGAGATGTTGACACAACGGAATCTAGAGCTGGCGTCACAGGTTGCCCTGATGGAACACAAGGAGACAGAAATACGTGAGCGAAATGCTAAGTTGGAGCAGCTTAAACTAGACTTCGACAATCAGATGGATGCGCAACAAGCCGAAACCAATGCACTCAAAACCCGCATGAAACAATTAGAAGGTGTGTCTTCGGTTTTTGGTACGGGCGGAATCCCTACTTGTCTTTTTGCTCCTTGTTCGATAGGTGCGCACCAGGTGACAATCACCTCTCTTGAAAACCACAAAATAACGCCAGAAACCCGTAGGACGTACTGCTAAGGGTTGTAGTGCGAGTTGAGTGCGAGCCGAAGCAGGCGTCAGATCTTCGAGATTCCAGTCAGTCAGAAACTTCAGTTCTGTCAACTACTTTCAGCTGGTGAAGATCTTGCGCGGGTTGCTTATTCGACGGCTGAGTACACCTAAGCAGGGCTGCATCTCGTGTTGCAGCCGTGTTGTGTATAAGGCTCCGTGGGGGCCTGGTCAACCACCTCATTACAATAGGCGCAAACTTTCTCGACAGTCTGGAGGCTGCCAGGTAACGACACAGCACTTCCGTTGTACAAACGTCTGCTTAGTTTCCTGTAGCGTCACCCCCACTACAGGCGCGAAGGCGCAGGTTGAAGAAATGCTGAAGTCGAGAGACGTGTCATTGAAGCTGCTGCGTGAGAAAGTGCTTTCCTATCAAGAGCGCTTGGAAAAACTGCTGATGCTGTCCAATGGTCGCAATATGGATGACGTAGTCGAGGAGATGCAAGCGGATTGCCGCGCACAAGTTGACAAGGAGAAGGCGGAAATGGTGGCTCAAGTGGCGAAGCAACGCGAACAATGGCAGCAGCAGGCGGCAGACGAAATTGCGATGCTTAAACACGAAGTCGGCACTCTTCACAACAGGCTTGCTACACAAAGCAAGGAGCTCGATGAAAGCGCTCAAAGATGCAAGGAATATGATGAACGCGCAATGCGACTGAGGGCAAAGCTTGATGGTGTCGATGCTCAGACTGAGCAGCTGATACAAGACTCAGAAGCCGAAAGGCGAACACTGCTTCAGCGTTTGGAAGATGTAAAGGAGGCTTTGCAAAAGTCCGATGAAGCGTCGCGTTTGGCTTGCGAGCGGCTCGCCGAAGATAGGAAGGTGAATCAAACTGAAATTGCGCTGCGGCAGGTAGAATTCGATAAGCGCGAGAGCGCGTGGCGGTCCGAGCGAGCCGAGTTCCTTCAGAAGCTGACGAGGGCACGTCAGCGCAACGACTGTCTTGTCAATGAGAACACTGCGATACAAGCGGAGATGTGCCGCATGAAGGACGACCAAAAAAGCTTTCAACACCGACTCGAGCTGAAGGTGCATGATCAAGTCCGGACACTGCTCAACAACTACAGCACACCCCTACAAGCTATTGATCCCAACCGGATGTCAACACAATTGTCGTTAACTTTGCCCCCCAAGGCACCTTGATTTTTGATGGCCGGCTTCTGCTGTCAGACACAGTGATATATCCTGGGAGATAGGGAGCTTGTTAGCCTGTGTCGTGTGCTCGGTACATTGCAGCCGGGCGTCAGCCATGGAAGAGGGGCTCGCGTGTTGACAAACAATCGGTAAACAATGTCAACCGGTTTCTTGAGGCCGATCGCAGGTCGGAACAGGTTCGTAGGTTCCGCTCTTTGTCACCCCCAGCCCTGCAGATGAACTGTCGACATATTCAGGGACCAGCGGCGACACGAGGAAAGGGATGTTAGTGCCTCTACAGGCAGGGTCCTGGACGTCCTCAGCAGCAACAAACATCGAACAAATGGACTATTGGCCGTTCTATTTAGGTGTATGTGGCCTGTTAATAGGATCCGTCACGCGTCCCCACCTCTGTCTTGTCATGTACGGAACCCGTTATCCATGTTTCGCCAAATCTGCTCTTGCTCGTGTTTAGATTTGTATCTTGCTGTGCTTGTTATTAATAGCACAAATTATATTGTCCCTTTCATTTTTCTTGAGTGGGATAAACACGCAGTCTTTTTCCCTCCGAGGTTTTATTGTCGCAAACGAATCCCCGTGTGCAGCGGGCGGTGCCCACGGCACACGGCACCAAGCATCCATGCGGAGCATCAAGCTCGTGTAGCAGCCAGCGCACACGTATCAGGCTGCCACACAAACCCACATCATCGCACACACACGTATCAGGTTACCACACAACGCACATACACCCTCTCCGGTAGCTCCGGTCCGCTTACCTCCGCGGCCTTTGAAAAGTCACAGCTAGTCGACGACGACGCCAGTGACGATGACTTCGCCCTCGTCGACCCGGAGCACTGGAAGACGATGTCCCCGACGAGTGCCAACCTCAGACGCTTTGAGGACGCCGTCCGTCGGCTCTACCGGTTCAAGGGCAACCAGGCGTTGCAGGACCGAAGGGACCAGATCACGGAAAAGGTTCGTGATCTGGTCCGATTGCGCCAGGGAGAATCAGGCCCCCCAAAGCTCATGTGGCTCCTGCGGCTAGGGGCGCTCTTTGATGAGTACGAGCAGGTGCATGTCTTCGAACTGCGGGACCCAGGAGCGGCGGGAGCAATGCGCCAGATCCAGCAAGTGGATCGGTTGCTAGGACTGTCGTTTCCGGCACGCTGCGCCCCACGCTCCGTCCCGTGCCCTCGCTGAGAATCAGGGCGTTCGCCGCCGCCATGGTCGACAGGACCTTGACCGGGGAGGCGTACACGCGGAGAGCTCCGGGTCAGAGGGGCAGGCCGAGAACCGGGGAGATGCGGACGGTCTCCGTCGGGAATTACGTGGAAGTTCTGGGGGCGAGGCTTGGTGTGCCAGCAACGGAGCTCTCTGCAACGAAGAGGGCCATAGTCAAGGCCAGGCTCGAGCGCAGGGAGGTGCCTACGCATGCCCCTCCCATCACGCTGGAGCAGCAGCGCACCCTTGTCGAACGGCTGGTCGAGGGCGGCGACGAGCAGGTGACGGCGGCGGCTTGCCTGGCGTGGGCAGGCGCATTGCGGATGGCCGACCTGCGGGCCCTGGCCCCGAAAGACGTAGTTGTTGTGGTGGAGCCCGGACTCCTGCGCGTTTCGTGGTGGACGCCGAAGGAGGGCGAACCTTCGGATGAGGGAATCCGAGGTGACGTACCGGGTTCCCCTGACCGTGTCGTCGAGGGTGAGGAGATGGGTGGAGCGCGGAGCCCGCTTCACCGAGGCCACCACCCGCAAGTTGCTGCGCGAGGCAAGGAGGGTGTTCCCGGTGTGTGCGGAGCACAGCTGGAAGCGCGGGGCGCTCCAGCATTTGGCCAAGAGCGGAGCGGACTGGGAGGAGCTCCTGCTCATGGCCCGGCACCAGTCGAGGGACACGCTGAAGCGCTACCTGTGGGGCTGCCTGACCCCGGACAGCGTGAAGACGGCCCGCGCATCGCTCCTACTCCACGCCGCTGAACGGCGGCCTGATGGCGTCCTCAAGATGAAGGGCACCAGAAGGATCAGCACGTACTGCCCTGAGTATGCGTGCGACCTGAAGGGCTCGCATCCCCTGAGTCTGGACATCACAGAAGGCGACCTGGTGGCGATGGTGCGAAGCGGCGTCATTCGGCCGGTCGACACGAGGCCACGGATCACCCTGAAAGTGTTCAAGATCCCCAAGAAGGGCAAAGAGGAAACCCGTCTGCTGATCGACGGCAGGCCTTTCGACAACCGCACCTCCCAACCCCTGTCGCCCATCACCCCCTCACTCCGAGATGTGGAAACATTCGTCCTGGATCACATGTGGTACGCGACCCTGGACCTGCTCGGTTATTTTTACCAGCTTCCGGTGGCGAATGAACTCGGGGCGTACTTAGGTTTTCGAGCACAGGGCTCATACTATGCATTCTGTATTGCCGTCCCGGGCATTGCGCGTGCGCCGGCGATCGCCCAGCTGACGACCCTGGGCGTTCGCCGACAGGCTGGCATGGGAAACCGCAGTCTGGCGATATACGATGATATTGCCTACGGGGGCCCGACAAAGTCCGACGTCCTCGAGGATGAGCAGCGCCTCAGAGCCGCGCTGGCCGAGACCAACATCCAGATCCGAGAGGACAAGACGCAGGGCCCTGCGCAGGTCGGCGCGTTCAACGGTCTGGTGCTAGACCTAGCCGAGAAGACGCTCGCCATTCCGCGGGAATGGGTAGATGTCTGTCTTGCGCACGAGGCGCAGCGCGTGACGTCTTTTCGCGCTCTGGCCCAGCGCATTGGGTGTCTGCGCTGGGCGCTGTACGTGATGCGGTGCCCTGCTGCGGCGTATCCCGGGCTGCTGCGCGCGAGTCGGTTGGTGAGTGGTAGGTGTGTAACCTACCGGGACTGGGATACACTCGTGGTGCTTCCGCAGGAGCTGCTCGCGGAGCTCAAAGCCGGCGAGTGCTGGCTGGGTGACGTCTCCCCCCGCACAGTCAGACGCCCCGCGCGACGGATACACGTCTGGACAGACGCATCCGACCAAGGTGGTGGGGTGGTCGTCCTGGATCCGCAGCAACGGACCATCCTCGCGCGCGAAAGCTGGAGATGGAAGGACAGACTGGCGAGACTGGCTCCGCCGACGCCAATTCGGCGACGCGAGTTCGTGACGGCGATTTTGGGCGTCCTGCAGGCCAGGCACGTCACGACAGGGTGGGTGACGCTGGATGTCTTCCATGACAACAGCACCGCCGAGAGCCGCCACAGGAAGCTCGCGTCCCCCCACCCCGCGGAGAACCGCCTCATCGTTGAGGTGCAGGAGCGATTATACGATGTGGACGTGACCACTCATCTCGTTCCGAGCGAGAACATGGTCGCCGACCTTGACACCAGAGACTGAGAGGGGAGCAAGGGTACCTGTAAATCCAGGGTCTCCGGGGCCCGGGGCCCGGGCCCCGGGCCCCAGGTTAGCGCTAGGGTCCAGGCCACGGCAATCACGCCATCCAAGGATGGAATCTTCAATATTGCAGCTTCCACAACAAGCGGAGAGCAAGACGAGAGAAAATCAAGAAATAAACTTGACAAAATTTGATAAAAAAGCTCACAGTCGGGGCTGAGCGGGCGGAGGCTCTAAATGGTCAAAATGCCCTGGGAAAAATGTGGGACAAAATTTTTTTTTTTCAACGCCCACCTTGCCACCTGTGACCTTGGGTGGCTGAGCCGTGGTACCCTTTAGGCAGCCAGCTAGACCTGCCAGAACCTGAAAACCTCCTTCAGGTTTCGTGGCTATGTCGAAAAATACATTCCGAGGACGTTTTTGAACGCTTTTGAATCCGTTGAGCTCAAGGACAGTCTGGGGCCCTGGAATGGAATTGTAAACGAATTGCATCTCGTACCAGAGAGTTTTTCCGTTGGTAATCGTTCAGGGCAAAAAACCATGGATAATTTTCCAGGGCCCGGGCCCCGGATTACAGGTACCCCTGGGGGGGGGGGCGGCGCGTTCTTTAAATAATGCCTAGTGTTCCTTCCGCGTGGAGGCACACGGAAGAGGGCCTCCGCAGGGGTGCCTACCCCCGCGAGTAATAAGGTGCCTCTTCCAAGGCAGGTTTTATCTAGCAAGGTGGCCGGTGCTTCCTCACGGGCCCCGACGCACGCCGCGTCCTCCTCCAAACCCTCACTGTCGTTTCTCTCCTCTCTCTCTCTCTCTCTCTCTCTCTCTCTCTCTCTCTCTCTCTCTCTCTCTCTCTCTCTCTCTCTCTCTCTCTCTCTCTCTCTCTCTCTCTCTCTCTCTCTCTCTCTCTCTCTCTCTCTCTCTCTCTCGGAAAAGGTCGCGCTGGCAGAAACGGTGAAATAATAAAGGTCGCAGGGTTGGTGAAATGAAAGCGAGAATGTGGGGTAAGCCCTGATTATTAGATTCACGGTTAAACGAAGCTAGCGCACAAGGTTTGCCTGATCTCGCACCTACTTTCCGATACCAAATAGATACTCTATTCAAACTCGGAAAAGGTCGCGCTGGCAGAAACGGTGAAATAATAAAGGTCGCAGGGTTGGTGAAATGAAAGCGAGAATGTGGAATAAAAATCCCTGGACGTGAAACTCAATGAGCTGAGATCCCGCTGCCTCCGGGTCTCGCAAAAAGAAAACAGCGCTATCAGGAGCGCAAATACAAAACTTTCGAGGTAAGGAACCTCATGCAACACAGAACGGGGTCCGGGGCGGCCGGATACCCCGCCTGTATGGATCTCGTGTCCAGACGTCTGCCAGTTGTTCAGCAGTCGGGACCCATACAGTCTCGAGGATACACTGGTGTTCCTCCAAGACGTCGCGCACCTGGCACAGGATGAGGTTCCCGAGCTCGGTCTTCGACTTCCAGTTCTTCAGGCAGTTGACGGCGGGCAAGTTGTCGACAAATATTCTGATTGTCGACAGCGGAGACCGCGAAGCCGCATACGCAACCGCAAACTTGGCCGCCGTAAGCTCGGCGAAGAAGATGTGCTGCGGTGCATCCCTCCATGGGCCCCACATCGCCATGGAACCCACTAGCCAAGCCCATCCCTGCATGCTGGCGTCGGACCACGCCTCCACGAGGGTGTCCCGCTGCTTCGAGTCGAAAACGACCCATCGATTGCCCGACAGGCGCCGCCTCACCCCCGCCAGGAACGGAAGAACGTCGTCGCTCACGCGGACCAGCGACTCCCAGCCCAGGGAACCGGTCAGGACTTGGTGCGCCAGGGTCCCCATCCAGGCAAGCACCGGGCTCACTCTGCAGAGTGGCGTGCCCCACACCGTCCATGCCCAAATGGCGGTTCCGACGACCTTCCAAACGCCACGCAAAGTCATCTGCATCGAACCGACCGAGCAAAAGAGGAGGTGCGCCTTCCTCGCCCACTCCTGCTTCAGTCGGTACCTCTTCGCCGCGAGGTCAAACTCGACCCCCAAGACAACCGGCGTCGAGCTGGGCTCGAGGACGGACTTCTCGTCGTTGACCGTCATGCGCACCTGGCGGGCGCGTCGCAGGACTCGGTCGCGCACTGCGCGAAGCGCGTCCGGACAGTCACCGACGAGGGCCCAGTCGTCGTACCAGACGACCCTGTCGTCCTTCGCAGGCTCCGTGACGACGAGTGCGGAGTCCTGCGCAATCACCGGCGAGTACGACCAGCCCATCGTCAGACGGCGCCACCGATACAGGGCCACGCCCCCGTCCGGCCTCTTCGTTCGAAGCCCGAAGAATGCCGACGTCGACCGTCCTACTGGGAATTGGAAAAAGTAGGACTTCAGGTCAACTACGACTGCGTGTGACTTCGACATCATCTTCTTGATGACCTCGTCGACACGCAAGAGGCTGAACTTCGGCGGGGGCTCCATCAGCTCGTTCAGCGGGCGGCCGTCGACGATGGCGCGCGAGTGCTGCTCGCCCTTCTCGACGGCGAATGCCGGCAGGACGCACTTCAGCGGCTGCGACCGAGGAACCCGCTCCACAAACCCGACACCTTCCAGCGTCACCGCATGCCGGGCAAATGCGTCGCTCTTCCGACCCGGCAGGACAGGCACTTCCAACAACTTCCGACGGAAGGAGTGTCCGTCCGTCAGGAGGTCGAGCAGGCCGTGCAAGCGGGCCCCGGGGCCAGCTAGGCTCCGGAGGCCGCGGAGATCGATCGGCGGCACAGCCGTGACGTCGAGCGGCCTCGTCGATCTCGGGGCACCGATTCCCGGAGTGAGGCCCCTCGTCTCCGGTGGCAGGTAGCCGAGGGGAACTGCGGTCGGGGGGTCGTAGAAGTGGGGGTGGAGCCGCAGGAAAAGCTGCCTTCCCCTGAGCAGTCTCGACCTTCGCGACTTCAACCCCCTGACCTGCCGAGGCAAAAAGCCGGCGTCGGGCAAGGGTTTCTGTCGCGTTGGGAAACGACTGTCGCAGAAGGAGGGGCGAGCTGGGTGGTGCCCGGGAGAATTGGTCGGTGCGCTTCCCGGGTCTTCCTGCTTTCCGCCATCGTCAGCAGGCGACGAGAGCAGAGCAGTCGTCATGCTCCCGCCAGGTCCTTCAAGTTCGGAGTCGGCTGGGGGGGACCAGCCCCCAGGCGACCGTTCCAAGCCGGTCCTCAGCAGCGACCGGTCCTTCCTTCCTTTCCCGCAAGAGGAGGGGCGTGCATCGTCTCCCCGGGCTCGCACGGGTTCCACATGCGCCACTCCCGCGTGGCCCCGTCCGCCGCTTCCTCAGCAGCCGCCCAGTCAGGATCCATCACCCGTCGACGCTTCAGCGCGGCCCGGCGCGTGCGGCTATCCTTGCGGATCGGCATTAATACTTGGGGAGAATGGAAATAAAATGAAAGCGAGAATGTGGGGTAAGCCCTGATTATTAGATTCACGGTTAAACGAAGCTAGCGCACAAGGTTTGCCTGATCTCGCACCTACTTTCCGATACCAAATAGATACTCTATTCAAACTCTCTCTCTCTCTCTAAGCAAACTTGTTTGAGCACCTTCGGTGCGTCTTGGGGGGTCGAGCTGAGGACCTATGGAACAAGGATATATGTTGTTGGGCGACAAGCCCTGAGTATTTGAGTCCACTTGCTCCAGGGCAAGGTTGGAAGGGGACGATTCGGAAACTTAAGGATTCGGAATTAGCAAATAACGCAGGCAAATTCCTCCCTCCTCCCGCAGTCCCGAACTCGCTCCCCTCGATCGATTTTGCGTTAATCGCCCCGATGGCTTCACGTTTCTTACCGATGAAGAGAGTAAAGGTCCGAACGAGACCCTCTCTCTCTCTCTCTCTCTCTCTCTCTCTCTCTCTCTCTCTCTCTCTCTCTCTCTCTCTCTCTCTCTCTCTCTCTCTCTCTCTCTCTCTCTCTCTCTCTCTCTCTCTCTCTCCTCTCTCTCTCTCTCTCTCTCTCTCTCTCTCTCTCTCTCTCTCTCTCTCTCTCTCTCTCTCTCTCTCTCTCTCTCTCTCTCTCTCTCTCTGAACTCCTTACCTCGGGCTTATTTCGGACCGGCCGCGTTGCTGCCCTCAAACCTCGCACTCGTGTGCTTGCTAACAAGAAAGATAAACGGCAAACCAAGCTAGACCACTAAACTGCACTACTTGTGCCACGAAAGATACAAATCCCGATACCATGCCGCATAAAGAACATGAGTCTGCAAAATAAAAACCGCCCGAACAGTACAGTTTTTCGGGAGGGGAGTTGCTGTGTGCTCCTGCGGTCTTTGTGTTTTTCGTACTTGACCAACAGGTTCACCCCCCCGCACGCCAAGTCCGCCCTTCGGTATAAGTTCGTCCAGAACTTCACTCACTTCGTTCACGAAGTTCTTGATCCCTCTCTCTCTCTCTCTCTCTCTCTCTCTCTCTCTCTCTCTCTCTCTCTCTCTCTCTCTCTCTCTCTCTCTCTCTCTCTCTCTCTCTCTCTCGGAAATGTCAGCGCGGTAGCGATGACAGCGAGAACACATATAGGTGGGAGGGGAGAGGCCCTGGGACTGCTAAGGCGTGACAACCGCCTTACTGCTCTCGGGACTCCGAATGGTAGGGTTGGAATGGCGGTGACATGGACGCGCGCGTGGTGGAGATGGACGGGAGGGCCCACAACCCGTCCGGTGGAGCGCGTGGTGCGGGTGGACGGCCGCAGTCGGGCGGACGAGCCGGACGACGAGCGGCAGGCCTTTGGTCGCTGGGTGAGGAAGCGACCGAGGGTGGACGGGGGAAGGCGCCGCGGGGACGGGTGCGGCCGCCGTTCGCTCTCGCCGACGTGGGTGCTTGCCGTTGGGGGCCCGCAGCCGGCCGGTCGCGGTGGCCGTGTAGGCGGAGTGGGTCGGGATGCGTCGCGTCTTGCAGGGCTGCAGAGGCGGCTGCAGGGCATCGCGGGCGGGCTGGCGGTGTACGACGAAGCCCCGGACAACGTGTCCAGCTCGACCTACTCGTCGACGCCCTCACTTCCAGGGTGTCGAGTGGCTCCGGGTAGGCGGGCGGACGCGGGGCTCCCTCTGGCGAGGGTAACGTCGAACCGCATCGACGTGGAGGCGTTGGCGGCGATGGACGGTGTCGGTCGATTCCGCGAGGTGCTGCCGATGTTGATGGATCCGGTAGCGTTTGCGGAGGCGTTCGTGTCTGGGGACGCCGCAGGCGGGTGCCGGGTGCCGTCGCGCGGGATGGAGCGACACCGGGCGACTCTGCGGTCGTGCGGGGTGGCGAGCGACGCACGTTCGCGGCCGGCATTCGCGATGAAGGCGTTTACCACGCCGAAGAAGGACGGACGAACGGCACGTCTCGTTCTGGATGCCCGGCCGCTGAACGACGCGATGCGCCGGCCGCCCAGCATGGACCTGCCCCGGCTGCGCGACTTCATCGCCGAGGTCGAGAGGCACCGGTTCGCCATGCAGTGCGACGGCGTGTCGTACTTCTACCAGTTCCCAGTAGACGCGAGCATTTCGCGATATTTCGGGATTGGTATGAAGGGGTGCGACATGCTGTTGAACGTGCTGTGCATGGGGTGGTCTTGGGCGCCGTGCATTGCGCAGCGCGCGTCGAACGTGCTGGTCCGGGACCTGGGCCTCGCCTGGGTGGACAACTTCCTTGTCTTGGGTGGGACGCTGGACGAGGCAGAGCGGAACGTGGCCGTTTTTCGGAAGCGGGCGCAGGCGGCGCGGGTCGAAGTGCGGGCGGAAGGCGACGACGCGCTGTGGCAGGTTCGCTCGCGGTTCGTGTGTGTGGGTGTGGAGTTCGACCTGGCTGCCGAGACGCAGCGGCACAGGCTCGACCCGGCGTGGGCGGAGCGGTGGGTCGGCGGCAGCGGGATGACGGCGGTGCTTTCCGGCAGAGCGACGGCCCGACAGTTCGCCGAAGTTTTCGGGGGCGCCGTCTGGGCGACGGACATCCTGGCAGTGCCCCGCTGCCTCTTCGCGGCGTTGCTGTCGTTCGCGGGAAGGCTCGGCGGGCGCATGGTGGACGCCGCAGCGCCGGTGTGGGACGAGGTCGTCGACGTTCCTCCGTCGGCAAGACGGGAGCTGGGCGCGCTCCGGAAGATCGTCCGGGAGAACCCGTGGGTCGTGGGCGGCGTTCCTGAGGACACAGGGAGCGTCCTGTGGACGGACGCCAGCTCGCGGGCGTGGGCGGCGCTGCTGTGTTCGCGGGACCGGACGCGGACGCCCACATCAATTTGAAGGACATGTTGGCGTTCGCGGAAGGTGTGGTTCGGCTGTGCTGGGCGCCGGGGGCGCAGCGGTGCCGCATCGACAACGCGGCGGTTGTCGGCGCCGTGGCGAAGGGGAGTTCTTCCTCGTACGCCGCGAATCGCGTTTTGTCCCGGTCTCTTCGTGTTGCCGAGCGCAGAAGGATCGTCCTGTGTCCTGGCTGGGTGCCGTCCGGCGAACAGCAGGCGGACCCGTACACGCGGGGAGCCTCGTTGCCTCGGTTCCCGGCGCCGCTTTCCGCTTCGCGGTGACGTGCCACACCCTTTGACTTGTTTTATGTGTTCTCGGAAATGTCAGCGCGGTAGCGATGACAGCGAGAACACATATAGGTGGGAGGGGAGAGGCCCTGGGACTGCTAAGGCGTGACAACCCCGCCCCTGTCCCTCCCAGGGAGCCACCCCGAAACTAGCCTGCCCACCTGACGGTGGGGGCCCACCTGACGGTGGAGGCCCACACCCTTTGACTTGTTTTATGTGTTCTCTCTCTCTCTCTCTCTCTCTCTCTCTCTCTCTCTCTCTCTCTCTCTCTCTCTCTCTCTCTCTCTCTCTCTCTCTCTCTCTCTCTCACTCTCTCTCTCTCTCTCTCTCTCTCTCTCTCTCTCTCTCTCTCTCTCTCTCTCTCTCTCTCTCTCTCTCTCTCTCTCTCTCTCTCTCTCTCGGAAAAGGTCGCGTTGGCAGAAACGGTGAAGATGATAATTGTCACAGGGTTGGTGAAATGAAAGCGAGTAGGAGGGGCTCCATCAGCTCGTTCAGCGGGCGGCCGTCAACGATGGCCCGCGAGTGCTGTTCGCCCTTTTCAACAGCAAAAGCCGGAAGGACGCACTTCAGCGGCTCCGAACGGGGGACGCGCTCCACAAACCCAACGCTTTCCAGCGTCTGCGCATGGCGGGCAAACGCGTCGCTCTTCCGACCCGGCACGAGAGGAGTGCCCAACAACTTCCGTCGGAAGGAGTGCCCGTCCGTTAGGAGGTCAAGCAAGCCGTGCAAGCGGGCCCCGGGGCCGGCGAGGCTCCGGAGCTTGCGGAGATCGATCGGCGGCACTGCCGTGACGTCTAGCGGCCTCGCAGATCTCGGGGCACCGATGCCCGGAATGAGACCTCTCGTTTCTGGTGGGAGGTACCCGAGAGGAACTGCGGTAGGAGGGTCGTAGAAATGGGGGTGGAGCCGGAGGAAAAGCCTCCTCCCCCTGAGCAACCTGGACCTTCGCGACTTCAACCCCCTGACCTGCCGAGGCGAGAAGCCGGCGTCGGGCAAGGGTTGTTCGAGACTGGAGGTCCTATGAACATGCAATGTGAATAGCCTCTATTCGAGCCAACCCGGCTTTTCTTCATGAAAAAAGTGTATTGTTTTTGGAAAGAGCCGGGCAAGCTTCTTTTTTTCCTCGCAAAAGGTATGCGGGTGGCAGAGTGACCGGGCGTCGGCCTTCAGGCCGGTGGGTCCGGGTTCGAACCCCGCCCATGACATTTTTCCGGTCGAATATTGTTTTCGAGGTTTTGTTGCGTTTCCAGGTCCAATGTGCCCGAAAATTGCGTTTTTGCGGAGTTTCTCAGTATCTCGCGGCATTTGGGTCACCACGGGAAACGGAGTCGGGGGGCCCGGGGGGGGCCGGGGTACTGGCGCCGAACTTGCCACCAGAACCCGAACTTTGCTTCGCCCGAACTTTGCTTCACCCGAACTTTGCTTCGCCCGAACTTTGCTTCACCAGAACTTTGCTTCACCCGAACTTAGCTTCACCCGAACTTTGTTTCGCCCGAACTTAGCTTCACCAGAACTTTGCTTTAGGTTCGCCGAACTTAGCTTCGCCCGAACTTTGTTTCGCCCGAACTTAGCTTCGCCCGAACTTTGCTTCACCAGAACTTTGCTTCATCCGAACTTTGCTTCACCAGAACTTTGCTTCACCCAGAACTTAGCTTCGCCCGACTTGTTTCGCCCGAACTTAGCTTCGCCCGAACTTTGCTTCACCAGAACTTTGCTTCACCCGAACTTTGCTTCATCCGAACTTTGCTTCACCAGAACTTTGCTTCACCCGAACTTTGCTTCGCCCGAACTTTGTTTCGCCCGATCTTAGCTTCACCAGAACTTTGCTTCACGAACTTAGCTTCGCCCGAACTTTAACTGCTGCCTCCAGTCTCGCCACGCGCCGGCCTTAGCCGAGCGCACGTACTTTCTGTCGTGTCGGGAAACGGCTGTCGCAAAGGGTAGGATGAGCTAATTCCGAGTGCCCGGGTGCATTCGTGGAAGCGCTTCCCGGGTCTTCGCGTTGTGCGGCGTTGCCAGCCGGAGGCGGGAGTAGAGCCTCCGTCGTACTCCCGCCAGGTCCTTCAAGTCTGCAGTCGGCCAGGGGGGACCAGTCCCCAGACGACCGTTCCATGCCGGTCTTCACCTCCGACCGGCTTTCTCCCCCTTTCCCGCCGGCGAACGGGGGGCCGCCGACTCCCCGGGCTCGCAAGGGTTCCATACCCGCCACTCCCGGGTGGCCTTGTCGGCAGCTTCCTCAGCCGCCGCCCAGTCAGGATCCATCAGCCGACGGCTGGTCCGTGCGGCCCGGCGGCGCGTGCTACCCGTGTGTACCGGCATTTTTCCCGGAGGGTAGTGTATGATTAGGAGGAGAATGGAAATAAAAATGAAAGCGAGAATGTGGGGTAAGCCCTGATTATTAGATTCACGGTTAAACGAAGCTAGCGCACAAGGTTTGCCTGATCTCGCACCTACTTTCCGATACCAAATAGATGCTCTATTCAAACACTCTCTCTCTCTCTCTCTCTCGGAAATGTCAGCGCGGTAGCGATGACAGCGAGAACACATATAGGTGGGAGGGGGGAGGCCCTGGGACTGCTAAGGCGTGACAACCCCGCCCCTGTCCCTCCCAGGGAGCCACCCCGAAACTAGCCTGCCCACCTGACGGTGGGGGCCCACCTGACGGTGGAGGCCCACACCCTTTGACTTGTTTTATGTGTTCTCTCTCTCTCTCTCTCTCTCTCTCTCTCTCTCTCTCTCTCTCTCTCTCTCTCTCTCTCTCTCTCTCTCTCTCTCTCTCTCTCTCTCTCTCTCTCCGCATGTGATACGAAGAAGCTAGGTTCGTCACGGCAGCTATCCCAGTGAAGGGAAATAAAACCTTTTCTCGTTGCCACTGCCAACAATCGATTGGCACAACACCGATGCGTCAAGAAGGGTCAACACCTGGTGCGTTTGGGTTTATGTGGTCTTATGTTACAATGTACCATGGCAGTCTACCTGGCTGTTACTACTGAGCATAGTGCGTTGCTCAGGGTAGTCGAAGGCCTGACAATCACACTAATGCAACAAATTTCCCGGGAGAGGAGACGGCGGCGTTCTTCGACGGCGGCAGTCGGGGGAACGGGACCAACGGCGCGGTCGCGGGAGCCGGGGCGGTCTTCTACGACAAAGGCGTCAAGCAGTGGGAAGTTGAGGAGCCCATCGCCGGGAGAGCGACGAACAACGTGGCGGAATACATCGGGTTCGTCAGCGTGTTGGCTGCAGGTTGCTGCGGGACCCCGTGCCGCCGACACACCGCACCATCGTCGTCAAGGGCGACAGCGAACTGGTCATTGGTCAGATAAAGGGCACGAAGAGGTGCAACGAAACACTCCGGCGATACTACGACCAGGCGCAGAACCTGTTGGCGAAGCTGCACGACCGACGGACGACGATCGAGCCGGTGCACATTCAGCTTCCGACCCCAGGCCCACTACCCACGGGGGTAGCAACACAGCGGCGAGAAGTGGAAGGCACGGGCAAGACACGACCGGGTGACGCACCGCCGCGCACGCGGCGGCGGCAGCCGCCACCTTTGGGACGTCCTGGCGAACGCCGAGAAGAAGAAAGCCGACGCGCAACGGGCGGGGTGCAGACCGGGATCGTCAACCAACCGCCCGACAGCGGCTGCAGCGGCAGCAACAGCGGCAGCGACATCGACAGCGGCGACGTCGCGAGAACGCACGGAAGGACCCGCGGCACAACACCAGTCCATTCCCCACGCGGGGGGGGATGGCCGTGGAACCCTCCCCCGGGATGACGAAGGCCGGGGAGAGCCGGAGGCAGTGAAGTAACGAAGCCCGCGAACGGTGGGTGGTGACCCCTCCGAACAGCCTCCCTGGCCCTGGCCCACGCCTGATGCCGCAACCCCTTAACCCGGGCGGCGGCGCTTTGGCATGAGCCAGGAACCTCAAGGAGCAGCGCGAGAGGCATCATCCACGCTTCAAAGGCCCACACACACTAATGCAACAAATTACAACTACTACTGACTGGCAGCGCAGTGCAGGGGTTTCAGCGCAGGCTTTGGGCCCCTCCTAGGCATGCATCCGATCCGACTCGTATTTCATGCGAGAATGATTCTCGCATTCTCGCATGAAATTCTTGATGCGAGAATGATACGAGTGAAACACGAGAATGTGTAAACTACTCAAGAACCATGTATTTGACCCGTATTCGAGGCTCCGACAGGAAAATCAAGTGAAGATAGCAAAAGAACGAAATAAGGCTACGCCAACTGCAGCTTTGCAGCTGGCGTTTTGTCCTGCTTTCAAGACAAGGAGACCTCAAGACAATATCTATAACTCTGGTTGCTCCATGGTATTGCTTTCAATGCTTGATGCTTGAATACAACACAAGTGCTCCGTCCGCCACGGTGCCCGCAACTTCTCCAGCTGCGGCTTCTTGAGTTTTCTTACGATTTCCTCTGCCATAGGGGCTCGTTTCGTGAAGCTGGCGACTAACATTCAGTTGCCGCTGACTCAGGAGGCACCGGCATGTTGAATATTGGCCTCGGGGCCGCCTTTGCAGGTGCATTATTAGCCCAGCGACAGCAAGTCAAGGAGACCTATGATTCGGGCGCTGAACTTGTTGCAAGAACGAGCTTCAATCTCCCAAGCTCTTCCACAGATAACGCCAAACCCACAAGTAAATTCGGTTCCCGAGTTCACAAACAGCTTTGAAAGCCTGCATCCACGAACAGACGAAACGAACTGTGGCAGTGAAGGCAGAGGAGGAAAGGAAAGTTCACTACACAGAGGAAGCAACAGCTGGAGAAGTTGGGAGGCCCAGTGGCGGCAAAATTCGCCGCGGAAGCCTCGGAGACGACCTAAAACGTTGATTCCTGCCGGTTTCTCATGTGTTCAAGCATCCCGTACTGTGAGTAAACTCATTCTCATTTTGCGAGAATCGGGGCCGCGACCCCCCAACACGAGAGTATGCGAGAATACGAGTCGTATCGGATGTATGCCTAGGGCAGTGTTCCACACGGCGGACTCCCAGGGGAGGTGACGCTGCTCACCTGCCAGTCTCTCAACTGACTGCTGCCCACAAAGATCTGCTGATAAACAAAAGTTATTGGGCCTACTGTTGTTTGGCTTACCGTATCTTGGTCTGAGATTCCCAGAAAACGCTGTAAGTGCCTCATTTTCTTTGTAATATGGCCTAGGAATGCGGGAGTGGGACTCCCGCACTCATTCCCCCAACCGGTGGGCCTAGCGAGCTCTCGGATCAAGCTGCGTCTGATGCAGCTGTTGTATGGATCGCCTACATACACTCAGCCGCGCGTGCCTTCATTACGAAGGTTACTGCTGCGGCCTTCTGGGTGGCAGCTGTGTCAGGTCAAGTAGCGAGATCTGAGGCCCTGTGATGGCTGAGTGCACACCTAAGCAGGGCTGCATCCTCGTGTTGTAGCCGTGATGTGTATAAGGCTTCGTGGGGGCCTGGTCAACCACCTCATAGGGCACAAACCTTTCTCGACAGTGATTGGACAGTCGGGAATCTCCATGAAGAAGAAAATTGTAAAGCAACCTGCCCCCTGTGCCTGCTGTCTCCGGCTGCTTCGGCAGACGACACATACTACTACTACTATCAGCAGATCGCGCATACCCCTGCCCGCCAGAGAACTGAGGTCTGGCACAAACTGCTGTGTCCCACCCAGCAACTCGGGTAGGAATCGAGCTGCCGACCCTCACCGTGGTGGGTGTGCTGACCGCGAGCTAAAAGATAGCGGAAGTCTTTGAGTTTCACTACCAAAAGAGCCAATTTGGGTTCTTTGCAAAACATGAGGAAGGAGCTCTAAAAGGGTAGGATCACCCTTCCAGCAGGAAGTGGCGACCTCGCACCCTCTGCGAAAATTTTCAAAGTGTTCACATAAAGGGCCCAACTTTCACATTTCTTGACCATACTGCACCTGCTTTGCCCCTGTAGCCCACCGGTCGATTCCTTCTGTAAAGGTCGCTTTTTGTGACACTTTTTTGGATAGGGTGAACAGAAAAGCCTCTAGATTCAAAACCTCAGTTTATAACAAGGCAGCGCGAAATGAAAGGGGTGAGACAGCATGGACACCTCACAACGTGAGAAGCATAGCGTAGGTCACAAGCCGGTGCCCCTCAATGTGTGCATCATTGGAGCAGAAGGCTGCGGCAAGAGCACGTTGCTGGCTCAGGTTCTGGTCCAAACAAAGTCAGTGGACAAAGGCGTTGTGGCGGCAGCAGAAGGCGATGCTATGCAAGTGCGCAAGGGAGACAGAAAGCTATCTTGGATTGTCGACAGGAGCCGCGAAGAGAGACAAAGCGGCGGATCCATCTGCTCTCATGACCAATGGCGTGTCCACCTGTCCAACTATCGAGCATTGATTGTTGACACACCTGGAAAGAGTCGATACCTGAAGAACGCCATCACTGCAATGCAGAACTGCGATGCTGCCATTTTACATATTTCAGCTGTCATTGGCGAGTACGAAAATGGCATTGGTGCTGATGGAAGCATTCGAGACACTGTCCTCGTTGCCTTTGCTCTCGGTGTTCGGTTTCTTATCATAGCCATTGGAAAGATGGATGATGCCACTGTAGCGTTCTCGAAAGACCGCTACCAGCAGGTCAAGAACAGTATTCTTGATTACACCGCCAAAGTATGCGCAACTTCTGAAGAACTTTGATGTGGTTGGGTGAATCAGTACGGTCATCCTGGATGATAGTCGCATACACTTCCAATTGTTGTTCAGAGTGCCGAAGAACACCACCTTTATAAGAGCATCGAGTATGGCCCTGTTTCAAAATTGGCACGGACAGCATGCATGCTGTCTCAAGGGATTCAACCAGGCTTGGGAGGTACTCCTGGAACTACCGGGTAAGTGGCAGTGTCTCGGGCACAGAGGCGGCGGTGCGTGGTACACAGCCACATCAACAACGGGTTGATGTTGTGCGGTTAGAAAAGGAATATGTGGCACCTGAGGTGGGGTAGTCTCTGGAATACCGTGCGCACATTGATTTTGAACGGTGTGCCACTCGTGGCACATCGAAACACGACTCGTGCCAGAAAACCACTTTTCTCTCGAGAATATACAGCAATATCTTTCCGGTTTCCAACCTTGTTCCACCGTTGCCAATCTGTCCGCCAAGTTCGAGTTGGAGAAGAGAGAAGGAAAGGCATGTCTAGGTCGAGAACGATTGCTGGAGCAAATGAAGGTCGCAAGACTGGCCCGTACCGCTAGAGAAGGTAATAATTGGCGGACTGAAAATACTATCAACATCACAGGTTGGGTATTCACCCGGTTGCACTGCTGTTTTACCGCTCAGCGGGTTTACTGGTTCGAATGTAGCAGGCTGTGTGCCTTCCGCCCGCATGCCGTGGTACAAGGGGAGCACGTTGTTGCAACTTCTCGATAGCCTGCCAGCACCGCACCGCATGGTCACTCGGCCTCTGCGAGTTCCAATCCAGCGAGTATACAACGTGCAAGGTGTAGGTGACATTGCTGTCGGCCGCATCGAAGCAGGGTCTGTGAGTGTGCAGGATCCACTCTTTGTGCCTGCGTGTGTTTGGCTGACAGGTAAAACCCGAGCCCGCCTTAGCAGCAATGGAAATTCGCGACCACTCAGTGCGAGTTGTTCGGAAGGTGACAGCAAGCCGAGACAGCCTACTATAAAAGTGCGGTCCCTTGAAATCCAGCATGCAACCTCTGCCAGAGCTGAAACAGGTGAGCTGGTTGGCATCGCGAGTCAAAGTCCGTCTTTGCCAGATGGGACGCTTCGTCCCGGAATGGTCATCGGTCTTTGCGACGAACATGCGCCGCGTTTGTGCAGAGAGTTTGAAGCACAAGTGCTAATTCTTCGCGTCCCTGGCAAGCGTCCGCTACGCGTAGGGTCCGCCCCCGTTGTCGATATTCATAGTGCGCATGTGGCTTGTCGTGTTTCCTCAATCATCCTGACTTTCGACCGTCATACCTCAGTCATTCTCGATAGAAACCCAGCATATTTGTTCCCAGGCACAAGCGCCATTGTTCGGTTCACACCGCTTGCACCTGTAACTGTTGAACCATTCCACAAGTTTCCAGCACTCGGTCGCTTTTGTTTACGTGAGGGCAGCACACTCCTTGGTGTTGGCGTTGTCAGAGATGTAGCCACTGTTTCGAGCTCTCAGCTCTTCCGACGAGGTTGCAAGAAAACGAGTTCGTGAACTAGTCTTATTGTGTCATTGCTTCTTGCATTCTAATGACAGAGGCATTCCAATGTTATCGAATGCCTCGCTATTGTACAGTGGCCTTTGTACGTTTGTACGTGCTCAAAAGCTTTCTTTCTGTGTTTCTCTTTTGGCAAATGCTCTGCAAACACCGTCGACTCGGCATGATCTGAACAATCTGGACAATCGCCCAAGGCAATTGTCTGAGCATCACAGGCGGTGCTAGCCTTCGTCCAGCCACCTACAGTCCTCTGCCATCGCTGTCTAATCACAGAATGATTTATGCAGATCGTCGCACCGGTATTCTGCATATTTACTTTAAACGATCACGTTATACCGTTGTACGTCATGGTCTATCGGGAACGGCTTTCTAGTTCTGACTGCAGACAATTTCATCCTGAGGCTTCATTTGTCGATTACGGTGAGGTGGACACAAGCCACTTGAAGCACGTTGCTCCAGAACCAGTCTTAGGGTTTTACTGATCCTGGTCCCAGAACAGTCTCATTTGTTTTGTGCTAGACCGTCCTTCTAGGGAAAATTGGGCGGAACGAAGGAAAAAAAGTTCTACTCCAAAGGTTCAATGCTGCGCGGGAAAGGACGTGGTGGTGTGCATGTAACTGAAGCTGATGAGAACGAGTCTGAGGATTTGAGTGTTGAGGATGCTGTTGGAGCACCTGGGCGAGGAAGAGGCAGAGGTACTCCGGACACAGCCGAGGAAGAAGAATCTGAAGATGAAGCCTCGCATGAACCTGTCGTCGGTCGTGGGCGTGGTGTTGCAGTTGACAATGAAGATGATGACGATGACGATGACGATGACAGTGACGAGGTCACCGTGGGTGGCCGTGGTAGGGGACGTGGATCTGCCGTTCCCGAAAACGATGATGCCGATGAAGATGACGACCCAGATGAGGCTGCTCAGGGCCCTGGCGGCGGCCGTGGCAAGTATGTCCCTACAGGTGACACAGACGATGAAGAAGAAGAGGAAGAGGACGATTACAGAGTAACTCGGCCTGGACGTGGTAGAGGGAGTGGTTTTGTGTCTAAAGATGGTGAAGCCTACGAAGAGGAAGAAGCAGAATTAGACGAGACAGATGTTGACACAACCAGTTATGGCAGGGGGCGTGGTGGGCATGCGACGAGCTACGATAGTGATGAGGATGACGAGGACACAGACGAGATTTCCCGACCAACCACAGGTCGAGGAAGAGGTTGTGTTTCACAGGACGATGTC
The DNA here is from genome assembly GCA_030068145.1 of Diplonema papillatum. Lineage (NCBI taxonomy): Eukaryota > Euglenozoa > Diplonemea > Diplonemida > Diplonemidae > Diplonema > Diplonema papillatum. The sequence goes on from JAPJBO010000140.1 coordinate 251,618, forward strand.
AATGAAGAAGTGGATGTTTCAGCTGAATCAGTGCCTGTCAAGATAAACGTGAAAGTGAAAGCAGAAGAATAAGCATACAGAGCACCGTCGTATGCACCCAGGTTTGTCTGTGTGCCATGTGGGCGTGTAGGCACGCGATTAGACTCGCAACAGTATCCTACATGGCACTGAAGTTGCACTTCAGTGTGCAGGGCATCAGATGTTTGCAAAGCCTGCCGCTGCCAGGTCCATACACGAGTCTTTTCCGACTCTTCCAAACATCTCCTGGATTTCGGCTCCTACACTCGAGGTTTCGACGTTCAACCGGCGGAGACTCTGGGGAACGCAAATAATGTACGAGTGCCTTTGTTCCCAAGTGAAGGCAATCACAGTTCGAATGAAGAACAAAGAACTTTTCACGAATATTCGAGAGAGGCCTGGAATCAACCGTGTCCTTTGTCTCCTCTCTGGCCTTTTGTTGGAGAAAAAGGGCGAGCTTACGTGGTGGCCTGCCTATGACTCCTCACAAACGCAAGAGCCGAGCAGGTTCTTTTCTGCCAAGTGCTCGTTCCTGTGTCCCAGGATGTGGTGATATGGTCGTTGTAGTGCGGTAGAGTTGGTTAAAGCGGAACATCGTGTCACTTCTCAATGCACTCCATGTGCGAAGTCCGGCTCAAACAGGTTTGAGGCTTGACGGTGTCAACCGAAGGATTGACAACCATAGAAGCGAACTGAGTACCAGCCTGGGAGGTGCTAAATGTTTTTTGGTCAAGTACCCAGGGGTGTGGCTTACTTTTCCGATTTGGCGCTGAGCCTCGGTCGGGGGTAGGTAATGCCCCCCGGGATTACCTACCTCCCCCGTACCCTATAGTAAATGCATACACCCACCGCACCCTACCTCTGCCCTGCCCGCCACCGTCGCCCAGAGCATCATGGACGACGTTCTGCACAGCCACAGGAGCAGCGGTTCCAACTGAGACACAAGAGCACTTGCTCCACACCGCGCCATCATTTGACTGCGCAGATGCAGTCAAGAGGCCATCCAAACTTACGAATGGGGGGTTGCGCTCGCTCGGTCAACCCGTGACTAAAGGGTGCCGGAATTGATGCCAGTACACGTGTTGAGGTTGATGCCCGGTTTTGCCACCACTCTGCCAGCGCCGGTATCCCTTTGTGGACCGCATGCCGACCACTTCCCCCTTCACGGACACGGTGTGTTTGAAAGCCCGCTGCGGGAACGCTGCGTAAGCAAAATGCTGAATTATGGATGTGCACAACATAATAAGTTAATGCCAACCCCCCCCGGGGGCAATACGCGTCTTTCAGGCAAGAGTCATTCCGCTTTTGTTTTTCTGACGGGTGCTGGGCATGAAGAAGCTACGGGAAGAAACATCTTCCTAGCAGTTGGGGTTCAAGTCCCGTTTGTGACGGGCATCGCGTCGGACTTGGGATCGAGCCTCGCCGGTTTCGATGGGTTGGCGGGCAGGTTCCGGGCTCACGGGACAACATGCCAGCGCCGCACTGACGTCTCCAACTGATGCAAGCCATCGGTTGGGCAAAGCTCTGAAAGTCTCTCCCATTGAAAGCATCGCTGGTCTCTTTGATGACATTGAGACGGTCTGGAGAAGCTCAACGAAGCTCAAATGGGCTTTGCCGTCAAGTCAGGATATAAGAATCTTCGGGAGCCGGCCACGCACCACAGCTTGCGTTGGTTGCCCAAGATGTGCAAGGTGGACGCATGAGGGAGCTGTGACCAATGCACATGGTAAAGCACCCTCAGGACTGGTCGAGTGCCGATAAGACCGTCGCGCGTCTCCGCTTGAAAGTGAGCAACAGGAGTTTTGCTCAATTTGGGTTTGCTCAAGCCCTTCCCGTCTTGCGGGCTCTTTGTGTGTCTTTGGATTCTGACTGGCGCGTTCGCCAGCAGTTCAAAGACGAAAAGCAGCACGGACGCGAATCACTGGCGATCGTGCTTGGTGCGCTCCAAAGCATGCCGTACATGTACCGGCTTTTGGCCTCGGTACAAGTGACAATTACAATATGGTACGATGCCAAAAGGGGGGGGGGGGGGTTTGGGCAGATGTTTTCTGGTATAGTCAGATACTGGGCATGTGGGGTATAGGACCCATACCCCCCCAGAAACCATGTTTTCGGGCCGATTTTGGGGTCCAATGCCCTCGGAGAACCTTTTTCTGAGCGCAAAACTCAGTTGTTGTGGACTTTGAGGCCCCAGGTAGGGTTACGACTGTACAATGGCTACGGCGGCAGCACCCACCCAGAACAGGAACTTAACTCTGTTCTCAGAATGCGTGACTCGTAAATGCGTTTCGTTCGAAGAATTGGCTCAAAAATTTGCAAGGCAAGACGCACACGAAGTACGATAGGTCACAGGGCTCCATGCGGAGACACTTTAGAGCGACGAGAGCCTTTCTGATGAAAGCTGCAGGAGTTGACCCGATTGCGCCCGGGGTCTCTGTACAGAGGGCGACCGACAAAGGTGACCCATGAGGCAGCAGGCATTCGACGATCTCGTGGAGGCAACCACCGACGTCGTGGGTCACGGAAAAGCTGTCGTGCACAAGACGTTCGTCGCACAAATCCTTCTAGCACAGGCTGGTGGACGAAGAAGGCCAACTAACGGCAAAGGTGTCGTACACCACGTACCGCCAGCTACGTGGTGCCCGGTTCGAACACCTGGCCGGACGTGTGCGACACCTGCAGAAGGGAACACGATTAACCATCGCCTTCGTGAGGTTACCAGCAGCAAACTCACTTCTTTCGATCCGACAAGCCGATTTCTGCCAATAAAAGTTGCCAATACTGCCAGAAGAACCTGGGGTCAGCTTTTTTAACAACCAGGGGCCTCGCCTCCTTGATGATTGATTTGCGTTGGACGACAGGTGACTCGATCCAACTTGGGGAACTGTTTTAGCTGGTGTACAGTGGGTTTCACACTGGATTTGCGGGTGTCACACTGGATTTCGCACTGGATTTTTGGGTGTCAGTGGATTTCACGCTGGATTTGCGGGTGTGGCACACTGGATCTAGCAGGTGTGCCCACGCCCGACACTTTGGCCGCACAGTTAACACCCCCACACGAAGCTGGAGTGCACCGTGCGGGGCCTCGAAACCCACAGAAACAGAGTTTTGCGCTCAGAAAAAGGCTCTCCGAGGGCATTTGGCCCCAATACCGGCCCGAAGAAATGGTTTCTGGGGGGATATGGGTCCCATACCCCACATGCCCAGTATCTTACTATGCCATAAAACATCTGCCCAAACCCCCCCCCCCCCCCTTTTGGCATCGTACCATATTGTTGAGCGCTTGTTCAGCTCGTTGAAATGCCGCCTGGGGAAGCTTAGACTCGAAACGCTAGAGTCCGAGACAGTCGCCAGGAGAACGCCCCCTTGATTGAGGTCACCAGGGATCTCAAGGAATTCCAGACAGGTGTTCGTATTTTTGTTTGCAGATCCAATCTTCTGAGTCAAAACCGGGTATTCTTGGACCCAGGATCACCCCAGAAGCAAGTTCTCACCAGAGGGTGTCAATGCATAGGAGCTCACAAAGCCACACAATTAGGGACCCTCCCCCCCCTGCCGCATGAGCATGGCTTCCGATGCTTTTGGGCTCAAGTTTAATTCACATGCGGAACGTGCGGAAAAGGTCCAAAAAGGTGAAAAAAAAACTTTTCCGAGTTTCATGCAGGAGGGGTACAAGCTCTAGAAAAGGGTCTAGGGTGTGCCTGGTAGGGAGAGTCTGCCCCAACTTGCCATATTTGGGTCGCCAAGTCCACATCAGCATCACATTCGCTGATCCTTTGCGGGCTTCGTGGTTTTGTGTTGGCTTGGTGGCACGGGATCTATCGGCTTGTTGCGGACCACCTGCAAGAAGACGAAGGTAGTTTTGTTTTAGAAGCAAAGCATACTTGTTTTCCGGTAAGGAGTGGGCAGGACGTTTCAAAAGGGGAAAAGAGGAACAAAGCACATGATTGCTTCTTGGCAAATAGTAGGTGGGCCGTTCTTGATTAGAGTGGAACTTCGTACGTAAGTTAATATCACTCTGCTCGATGGTCGCTTCACACTGCTGCACATCAACCTGCTCATCCTCCTTGGCTGCCAGCTGAGGCCTCTGCCCTTTGCTTCATTGAAGGTGTCCGCGGCCAGTCATATTAGTATCGCCTCACAGGTCGATTAGCCAAGCCAAAAAACACATCCCAGGAGAAAATATTCGGGGCAGGTTGCCATTTACCTGAGCCCTGCTCGCAGTCCATGATCGCAAGCTGGACGGCAAACCAACATATGTTGGTTTGGCGGGACACAGTTCGTGGTCTGGAAGGCGAAATGAGAGCAAGAATTCGTGTAAGAACCTCAAGAACGTCCACGTTTGCTTTGTGTGTGTGTTCCTTTTGCCTTGGCAAATGGTCCACACAATCAGTCGATGGATTGTTGCCCGACTCGGATGTAGGACGGACCCACCCTTCGGACATCCCGTCCAAGGTCTGGACGGAACTCCCGACTGTGACTAACCAATGATAGTAGCTGGTTGACCTTACACATGTGAGTGCTAATTTTAATTGCGGAAACACATGCGGAAAACACGTACGGAATTCCGCACGTACGGAAAATCACAATGTTATTCACGTGCGGAATTCCGTACGTTCCGCATGCGGAACGCAAGGCCGGCGCATGGGCCAAAATGAGGTCCAAACCAGGCAATTTTAACTGATTTTCCACAGGTCTGGGAATGGGTGCCCGGGTCAGCACTGGAGAAAAACATGCTCATTCCGCCCCGGGTGACCATGGGCACCAAATCAGCCTTGAAGACCCCTGTTTTACGTGCAGAATCCTCATTGCCAACTCCCACGACTCTGGCCACCAGAACGGGAGCCATCGTGCAAGGGCTGACTGCAGTCTCATGCCTGTTCCTCAGCAAGCTAGCGGGTGAAGGTGCTAATTGGCTTCTTGCTGATAATTTTGGGCAAGCAAGCAGTAGCACATTTTCCCAACCCCCTTCCTTTTACCTGTCACGAAGTGTTGATTGGTTCAAAGGTCGAACTGCAACAGGCATGTGGAACCGATGAAATTGCAATTGCTTCCTTGGCAGTAGCCGTTCACAAAATCTAGAAAATCTGCGAAGGTCGAAGTGAACTTAGTAAGTTACTTAAACCCCTAGTACCATGAACACCCTATAACTAATTACGTCTCCTCTTCATGGCAAGGCACCCGAATTAGTAGGAGGAGGCGTGGGGTTGTTGTGTTGATGAGATGCGGCGAGGGGGCACGGCTGGGCCTGACAGGATGGATCGGGCCTCGACGATATCGGCCTCGTTTATGCAAATGTCAAGGGCAAGCGCTGCTGTCCAAGTCGTTCCCGACGTTTTAAATACAGACCTGCCGGAAGGCTGGAGGTCTACTGACTTAGGAAACATGATTCGCGCAGACGGTCTTACGGTTGTAGTGTACGGTGTGGAGTGGAACCCAATGTCTAAGGCGTGTATTCTATCCTCGAGGCAGGCTGCAGAGGAGTTGAAGAAGAGGAAGAAGAAAAGCCGAGTACGAGTTCGATTCGGGTGCCTGGACGAAGAAGGCGAGTGGAAGAGAGCTCGGCATGAGAATTTTGTTATAGGAACCCCGTGCCTCTTTTTCTACTTCGAAGGCAAGAAAATGCGGTTTTCTCATCCTTCGGTAGCAGAAGCCAGTCCGGAACAATCCGGTGCGAAAAAGGGGTCTCCTTTAGCGAGTACAGCGGCAACTGCGCTCCCTGGTTCACAACAATTGTCTGGTCTTCCGCCAGCAGTACACATCCGGGATGACATGTTTGTTGGCCCGTTTTCGACGTCCATGCTGCTGGCGCTCATTGACAGTGCTGTTGACTCGATATGTACTCGTACCAAGGGTACCGACCCGAGACCCATTCAAGTACCGCGGTTCAGCAATGTTTTTCTGGTAGACAGTGAACAAGGCAATCAGCAAGTTGGGTTCCAGTGATGACATCGCAACGATGGCTCTTCGGAATATCTTTTCTCGGGTTCAGTCGCTGAAAAACAACCGCGAAAGCCGTCCTGGAAGGAAAAGGTTCTGCCCATCCCTCCGGGGCTGGGACAAATTTGCAACACCAAAGCGCCAGCTCTGCCTGTACTTGGTGCGCGTCCTGAAGAGCTGAGCGAATAGTGATGCTGGTCAAGATGATGAACCGTGCGTCCGTTGGTGGATCCCCTCCGACATTCTTGTTCTTATTCTTCGCTTGCACAGGGCAAAATGATAAGAAGGAGGTATTTGTTTGCTGAACGCTTTGCACACAACGCAAGACCAAGCGATCCACCCATGCTTGGCCGCGTACTGGTATCACAAAGCTAGCCGTGCGTTGGAGTGCGTGGTCCCCGCCGAAGTCGTTGGCATGAGCCTCGATGACAGCTCAACTTGTTGCAGGTGGTGCCTGTCGTGCTAGTCACCTCGGTCACTGCATGCACTTGTCATTTACTGGCTTCTGCGGGCTCGAAACGGGAAAGGTGAGAGCATGCAAACAGACAAAGAAAAAACAGTGGAAACAACAACAAAACGCGCGAATCGGAAAAGCGCTGCCGTCCTGTCCCGTTTTCTCAATCCCGTCCTTCCCCTCGTGTCGTTCTGCACAAGTCTTAGGGGTTCTGACCTGTGTTGGTTCTCAGGTACACATGATCCACGTATCCCTCTCATGCGGAAGTGGAGATACCAGGTGGAGAAATCGCTTGACTGCATCGAAAAGCGAAGGTTTGGCTGGCAGTTGAGCACGGCATGTTGAGCAGACCCTAGCTCGTCGCTTGGAGTCTCTATGACAAAACGCATTCACGACCTTCGACAGTACGCATCTTCTCATGTGTCCAGTGGAGGCAGGCTCCACCATCCACCATCCTTAGAATGGCAGCTGGGAGACAGCAAGTACGTGCGCTCGGCTAAAGACCGGCGCGGGGCGAGACTGGAGGCAGCAGTTAAAGTTCGGGCAACAGTAAAGTTCGGGCGAAGCTAAGTTCGGGCGATGCTAAGTTCTGGTGAAGCTCTGTTCGGACGACGCTAAGTTCGGGCGATGCTAAGTTCGGGCGAAGCAAAGCAAAGTTTGGGCGACGCTAAGTTCTGGTGAAGCAAAGTTCGGGCCGATGCAAAGTTCGGGCGATTCTGGTGAAGCTCAGTTCGGACGACGCTAAGTTCGGGCGAAGCAAAGTTCTGGTGAAGCAAGTTCGGGCGAAGCAAAGTTCGGGTTCTGGAGATGCTGAGTTCGGCGGCGTGTGGAAACGCAAGTTCGGCCTGTGATGGCAAGTTCGGGCGCCAGTACCCGGGGAGACCCCCCCGACTCCGTTTCCCTACCGCCTTAAGGCCGACGCCCGCTCACTCTGCCACCCCTATGAATTTGTAAGGGGGAAAAAAAGTTAGCTCCACGCTATTATCTAGTCCAAAAACAATACACTAAAATTTTTAGTGTAGACAAAAGCCGGGTTGGCTCGAATAGAGGCTATTCACATTGCATGTTCATGGGACCTCCAGTCTCGAAAAACAGTTCTAGAATGGGAATTAGCCCAATGGGAATTGTCCCTCGAAAACAATCTTCGACCGGAAAAGTGTGAGGGGCGGGGTTCGAACCCGGGCCGACCGGCCTGAAGGCCGGCGCCCGCTCACTCTGCCACCCCTATGCATTTTGCCAGGAGGAAAAAAAGCTTGCTCTGCACTATTATCTAGTCCAAAAACAAGACAGTTTCATAATTGTTGCAAGAAAAGCAGGGTTGGCTCGAATAGAGGCTATTCACATTGCATGTTCGTAGGACCTCCAGTCTCGAATAAAGAAACCCCGATTTTCGCGCAGTGCAAATGAGGCACAAAACCGAAAATACTCCAACCAAAGCCAGGTATATAGTAAGAAAATATGAAATCTACACATGTTGGGGCAGTTCTGCTGATGGCTGCAGCTGCTTGGGGGGCAGTGCCAGGGGATGAAGTCGACATGATTCCCACTTTCAACAAGACATCGTTCAAAGTGTACTCCGGGTATATCACTGTGAAAGGGCCTTTCAAGTTGAACCCCTACACCGAGCTGCAGATTCACTACCAGCTTGACTGCTCACAGAGGTCGCAGTCAGACCCGCTCGTGACATGGCACCAAGGGGGTCCTGGAGGCAGTTCTCTTTTCGGTGCCTACACGGAAGGCGGGTACTTCCAGGTTGCGGACTCTGGCAACTTCGTTAACCCCCATGCTTGGAACCAGGTTGCTAACATGCTGTATCTCGAGTCGCCGGCAGGTTCTTCAGATCCCATCGGATTCTCGTACTGCAAGTCGGGCGAGAACATTCTTACTATTTGCAAGTTCGACGACAAATCTCAGGCAGAAGCTTATGCTATGACGATGATGGCCTTCTACGAATTGTACCCCGAGTTTAAGAGCAACGACTTTTACATCACTGGCGAGTCATATGCCGGTCAGTACATTCCGAATATTGCGTACCATATGCTCTACGAGGTCCCAGCTGGATCTTTTCCAAGCTTCAAGGGTATCATGGTCGGAAACGGCTGCTGGGGCGGCACGAACACATCAGTTGACTGCAACGGCCCAAACAGTGACAAAATTGATGTCGACCTGTTCTTTGGCAAGGGCTTGATGTCTAAGAAACTGAGAGATGCCGTTTACACTGAGTGCAAGTTCGCGAACCTCTCGTATGGTGAGGCACCGCCACATTACAGTACTGAATGCGTCGGTTCGTTGAAAAAGGTATGGTCTCCGCATGTATTGGAAACATTTGAAAGCCAGGTTGAGGCGCAAATATTTGTGTGTCGTTTTGCGGTTAAAGACGGACCTAAACTCACTTTTGATGATGGTTTCAATGCTCCCACTCAAACAGCTCAAAGTTGCCCACCCCCATCTGTCCGCTCAACTACCAACCAGTACACCTGCCCACCCACCGGAAGCCCCACTTTTTCCCACAAAATCGGGCTGAGTATCGGGAAGTGTCGGGGAGTTTCGGAAACTTACCAGGAGCCCGGGCCAGGTGGAGTGGATTATCCAGCAATAATCCACTTAGCCGCTTTTAAATCCACTTTTTCGCTTCTGGCACCTGTGTGTGTGGGGGACCCTTTCACGAAAAGTTCCCCACAGGGAAAGTGACTGGTCGGTGGATGCATGAACAGGTGGGTAGTTGGGCAGACGGGTGGGTGGATGGGCGGGCAAGTGGGTGAGGTGTGTACAGGTGTGCAGGTAGGTGTGCTAGTGTGCTTTGGACGCGGCTCTCTTGAGCCGTCGATTCTCTTCCTTGGCCACCTCGACAGCTCGCGAGGGCGTTTCTTAACACCGTACGAGAGAACTCGGATGCATCTACCAACTGTAGCTTGGACTCCTAGGCAGTTGTTAAGGCATACCCTGCAGCCTACGGATTCGGAGGGCCTCAAGGCGAACCAGCAGTTGCTGGAAAATCTGCAGGATCTGCCTTGAGTCCTTCGACACAGGGAGGAGTCTGAACAGGACGCGTCTTGTGCATGTGCGCGGTTCAACCATCATCTGACTCTTCTGTTTGCGGTTGCAACGCGGCGTTCTCGATGGCGGGGTTGGCGCCGGCATCCGCGATTCCCTTGGCGCTTTGGGCCGATGGTCGCAGCTTGCGTCTCGATTTCGGTGTCGCTTCGGGCGTCCCCGGGGGCGAAGGCCTGCGCTTCCGTCTCTTCTGCTGGTCGTGCTCGGGTTGTTGCTGTAGCACCCGCGGTGGTGATGCCCCCGCTTGCAGCACTGTCCTGGCCGCCGACTCCGCACATCGGCATATCGTGCTGCAGGCACCCGTGGTGTGAGTTCCTGCAGAATTCCGCGATCGTCTTGCACGTCCCGCACTGCGTCATCCTGTGCTTCTCACAATACTTCACGGCGAGGCCGTCCCCTGCCGCGGCAGTGACTGTGCCTCGGCAGCAGCGCACTACCGACGCTTGCCGACGCTTGCACTCTTCGCATTTCACTTTGTGATGTCCCGTGCACACTCTCTCGTCCTTGGTGGTGGCCTGGGCACGCCTACCTCCATGCGCTGGGTCTCCGCCGCCACTAAATTTACCCTCTTCTGCCCCTTCTTGCCGGAGGTGCCTCTTCGAAGGTGTCCCACCAGCACGCCCGATCCTTTCCTCCCCATACGTGGAAAATACGTCCATCCCCCAGATGCCCTCATCATTGAAGGCGAGCCTGTTCGTCCCCAGCTGCGACTCGAGCACGAGCATCGTCTCTGTCCTCTGGTGCACGACCTCTGGCGGAACGGTTCCTGCTTTCCTTGCCGCAGCGGATCCTGTCACTACCTGTGTCAAACCGTGTCAACCTGTACCTCCCAGTCTGTCCTTCCCAGCCTATCTATCTTCATCTTCGGGGCATAGCCAAACACGGGACCGCTCTGCGCAAGGTAGGGCCATAATAGCGTAGCCCCCTCCCCGCCTTCGCCAAGGCCGGCTGCAGGGAAAGTGGTCGCCACAAAGGAAATACCCCGAAACTCCCCGAGTTTCCCCGAAACTCCCGGATATTCCCCGAAGCTCCCCGATACTCCCCGAAACTCCCCGAAACTCCCCGATACTCAGCCCGATTTTTGTGGGAAAAAGTGGGGCTGCCGGTGGGCAGGTGTACAGGTTGGTAGTTGAGTGGACAGATGGGTGGATGGTGGTGGGCAGGTCGGTGAATGGGTGAACAGGTGGGTAGTTGGGTAGACTGGTGCGGGCAAGTGGGTGAGGTGTGCAGGTAGGTGTGCTAGTGTGCTTCGGACGCGGCTCTCTTGAGCCGTCCGTGTTCCTCCTTCTCCGATCCTCTTCCTCTACTAACCGGATGCATCTACCAACTGTAGCTTGGACTCCTGGGCAGTTGTTGAGGCACACCCTTCAGCCTGCGGATTCGAAGGGCCTCAAGGCGAACCAGCAGTTGCTGGAAAACCTGCAGGACCTGCCTTTGAGTCCTTGGACACAGGGAGGAGTCTAAACAGGACGCGTCGTGTGCATGTGCGCAGGTTCAACCATCATCTGACTCTTCTGTTTGCGGTTGCAACCTTCGGTACCGCGAGTTTGCCATTCTTATGTCAAACTCTCCAATCCCCTCTTGGATTTTGGTTTGGGCAAAAAGTATTCGCGCCCGCCATCTCCCGATGACCTTCCCACTTCTGACCACGCTGCTGAATTCGTGCACCCGGTTGAAAGGAGTGTCCACTTCGGAGTCCACGTTCACTTATGTGGGGTGTTGTAGAGTACGGGAGGAACCGGAAATCTCCGGAAAGATGGTACCCGCATTCCAACTCGTTTCGGGAATGGTCAGTCGACGACCGTATGCAGGTGGGTGGAGGCCCTGGGACTGCGAAGGTGTGACCACCCCATAAGGAGGACACTCTATCTTGCGTTATCTCTCTGTCCCAGTCGCCATAGCAACCGTATCCTTGGCCAAGCATCATCCTGCAACCCTGCTTTCGGATGGCCATCGTGCCTTTCATTTTGGTTATCAACCTTACTCCTCGCTCGAATTGCCGTCTTCGACCGTAGCTGCCCCTGGTCCTGGTGGTTAGGGTTAGCATGCAAAGAGCCTGTGGCGATAATCTGCATCTGCTCTCTTTCGTGACTACCTCTTCGTGCTACCTCTCTTCGTCACTGGTACCTTATCTTGACCTCTGCCCGCCGCGGAGTGCACGTCTCTGTCTTCGATGATGGCGAGTCCTTACGCCGCCGCTTCGTTGCAGCGGCCGTCCTAGTGTCGTCGCCTTGTCTTCGGCGTTCTCGATGGCGGTGTTGGCGCCGGCATCCGCCGCTTCCCTTGTGGCGCTTTGGGCCGATGGTCGCAGCCTGCGTCTCGACTTCGGTGTCGCTTCGGGCGTCCCCAGGGGCGAAGGCCCGCGCTTCCGTCTCTTTGCCGCCGACTCCGCACATCGGCATATCGTGCTGCAGGCAGGCATCCGCGGTGTGAGTTCCTGCAGCATTCCGCGATCGTCTTGCACGTCCCGCACTGCGTCATCCTGTGCTTCTCGCAATACTTCACGGCGAGGCCGTCCCCTGTCGCGTGGTGTGCCTCGGCAGCAGCGCGCTACCGACGCTTGCCGATGCTTGCACTCTTCGCATTTCGCTTTGTGATGTCTCGTGCACACTCTCTCGTCCTTGGTGGTGGCCTGGGCACGCCTACCTCCATGCACTGGGTCTCCGCCGCCCACTAAATTTACCCTCTTCTGCCCCTTCTTGCCGGAGGTGCCGTCTTCGAAGGCGTCCCACCAGCACGTCCGCCCATACGTGGAAAATACGTCCATCCCCCAGACCTCATCATTGAAGGCGTGCCTGTTCGTCCCCAGCTGCGACTCGAGCACGAGCATTGTCTCTGTACCCGCACGACCTCTGGTGGAACAGTTCCTGCTCTCCTTGCTGCAGCGGATCCTGTCGCTACCTGTGTCAAACCGTGCCAACCTGTGCCTCCCAGTCTGTCCTTCCTTCTCAGCCTCTATCTTCGTCTTCGGGGCATAGCCAAACACGGGACCGCTCTGCGCAAGGTAGGGCCATAATAGCGTAGCCCCCTCCCCGCCTTCGCCAAGGCCGGCTGCAGGGAAAGTGGTCGCCACAAAGGAAATACCCCGAAACTCCCCGAAACTCCCCGAAACTCCCTGAAATTCCCCGAAACTCCCCGAAACTCCCCGAAACTCCCCGATACTCCCCGATATTTTCGTCTGGAAGGTGGGATATGCAGGATATATAGAACCTGTTTTTTCGTTGGCTCGCCCCTGCAAAAACGGAGACCATCCCACCCCCACCGAAATGGTCGTGCAGTTCTCAGCAACAGGATTCAATCAGTCGGTCGCCAGTGCAAGTACTTCGAAAAGCAGGCTGGGAGCTTTCAAGATTGCTCCCCTTGCCTTAGTTGGCCGGATGACAGCAAACAACACAGATGGGCTCGGAGGTTGGTCCCTACAACGTCTACAATGTGTACGACAACTGCCCAGGGGTTGCTCAATGGTCGTTGCATTCAGGGAAGTCGACGCACTGGCTGCGAAGCTTTCTGCGTAAAAATATGGGGAAAAAGGAGGCTGTGGCTCAAGCAATGGAAATGGGCGGTGGCTACACATGGGCATGTGGCGGAATGAACGACTTCTTGAATTTCTTTTCCGAGTCAAACGTGCAGCAGGCAATGCACCTTGGGAAGCAGGACCAGTCGTTGCTGGAATACACCAGTAGCGGACCTGCTTCCATACTGCTGTACCCCGCTCTTGTAAAGAAGATCCGTGTTCTTATTTACAATGGGGATGCTGATGCCTGTGTGCCGTATCCCGGAAATGAATACTGGACGACTCACATGGCAGCCGAGGGCCATGTGAAGGAAGAAAAAGCGTGGCACCCGTGGTATGTCACGTCCACCAGTATTCCTGCCGGGTATGCAACAATGTACAATGTGACCGACTACCCAGAAGGCAGCTTTGGTTTCGTTACCATCAGATTGGCTGGACACATGGTCCCAACCTTCCAACCAGCTGCCGCCTTTTCGATGTTCGACAGGTTCTTGAAGAATGAAGGGTTTTAAGCAAGTGAAGGCTTTCTGACAGATTTACCTCCCTGCTGTATTCTTGCAGACTGCAACATACCGGTAAAATGAAATGAGAAAGTCATCCCGTTGCAAACGTCTGCTTCGCTCAATTCATCAAATTGGACAAACGTTATATTTGCCAGAGGCTCCGGAAGTGCATGGGGCGAAATATGTTGAGACACTACAAAATTTGATGAGCGGCAACCATTAATTTACTTCACCCTGTTCCACCTACTCAAAAAAGGATATTTGTCGCCGAAGCATGCCATTCCGATGATTTGGCGCCCTCTCTCGTTCATGGGTTCGTTTCTTTCTCTTCAGACAGAACATGAAAGTGTGCCATCTGCTGCCGGCAAACCCGCAAACCCGCACTCGGTGGCCCTAGCGGGCCCCCTCGTGAATCCCGAACCTTTGAAAGAAGGCGGCCGTCTTGTCCAGGAAAGGGGGCCTCTCTTCTATGGGAGGCCCGACTCGAGCAAGAAGAAGTTGAAACCATTCAAATTGAAACGACAGAAAAGGTAATAAAAACAACCGGAAGAACATGACACCAAAATAAAAGATGGCGGGGTGACGAGGTTCAATGCCGGTTGTTTTGGCGCCCACCGGAAACAATGCAGTATGCCATTTTTTTTGCGATTAAGTGAACAAGTGCAGAGAGCGGTGTGCGTGCTCAATTTGATGATGGTTTTGACCGATGCATCTGAAGAAACCCTCACAGGAATTCGAAGTACAGACGAACGACGTTCTTTCGAAGATCGGAACTTCTTCCCCATTTCGACATCAGGGGCACTCATCGCATTGTTGAGAGCTCCTTTGGCAAGGTGGCCCTGTGAACTGCAGGAAACTCTTCAAAGGGATCAAGAGTCACACAAAGGATATTCCTCATCATCCTCCGCTTCGAAGTCCAGACGATGGCTCATTGCTTGTTTTTGACATGAGGGACAAAAATCTGACCTGCACCTCCTCGTGGTGTTCCTCGGAAACGCGCTGCAAGCGCGGCCGACGCAGGCAGTCTTTGTTGTTTATCCAACTGTCTTTGCCTGATGATTGATCAGGATTCTTTGACAGGTTTGGACAGTTCCTGTTCAGCCAAACGATACCATTCACGTGTCACGCTGTTCGTTAATTCTGGTGCCGCTTGCTGGTCATTCATTGGCTGTCATTCTTGGGACGATCTCTGGCGATTGGCAGTCGTTCTGCAGTCATTTGCCGTCCTTCAAACAAAGGTGCTTTGGACATTTGCAGTCGCTCTAGTACCGCTCTTTGGCGGTTCGCTGTCATTCAGGCGCGGCTCTTTGGGCATTTGTGGTCATTCTAGCTCCGTTCTTTGGTCGTCGGCAGTCATTCTGGTGCCGCTTGCTGGTCATTGGCTGTCAGTCTGGCACCGTTCTGCGGTCATTTGCCGTCCCTCAAGCAAGGTGATTTAGACATTTGCAGTCGTTCTCGTACCACTCTGTGGCTGTTCACTGTCATTCTGGTGCCGCTCTTTGGTCATTGGCTGTCATTCCTGGGCGGTCTCCAGCCTGTTGCAGTCGTTCTCGCGCCGCAGTTTGGCCATTTTCAGTCATGCTGGCGCTGCTCTTGGGCAATTTGCAGTCGTTCAAGCGCCGTTCTTTGGACATTTGCAGTCGTTCTATCGCCGCTCTTTGGCCGACCGCCGTCATTCAGGCTCTATGGGCATTTGTAGTCGTTCTAGCGGCATTCTTTGGTCATTGGGAGTCGTTCTGGCGCCGCTCCTTGGCCATTTGCTGGCATTCTGGCACAGTCGTTCTGGTACCGCTCTATGGCCGTTCGCTGTCATTCTCGTACCGCTCGTTGGTCATTGGCTGTCCTTCCTGGGCGATCTCCGGCCAGTTGCAGTCGTTCTCGTTGCGCAGTTTGGCCATTGCAGTCGTTCTAGCGCCGCTCTTGGTCCGTCATTCAGGTGTAACTCTTTGTTGGCATTTGTGGTCATTCTAGCGCCGTTCATTGGTCATAGGCAGTCATTCTAGTGCCGCTTGCTGGTCATTGGCTGTCGTTCTGGCGCCGCTCCTTGGACATTGGCTGTCATTCTGGCACCGTTCTGCGGTCATCTGCTGTCCTTGAAGGAAAAAAAGAAAGGTGTTAGGGACATTTGCAGTCGTTCTCGTACCCAGCAGCAGCAGACAGAGGAGCAGCAGCTAGAAGATAAAACAGCTAGAGGGGCAGCAGATAGAGCAGCAAGATGGGAAGAAGCAAGAGAGCAGGAGCAAGATGAGCAGCAACTAGAGGAGCAGCAGCTAGGTGATAGAACAGCTAAAAGGACAGCAGACAGAGTGACTATGCCAGCATTTTGGATCAGAAGCGAGCCCCTCCATAGGCTTTGTTGGGCGTCCTTGACGTCATGCTTTGGGCAACTCCTGCAGGCAGTTCCTCACAACCGGCCGAAAAAACTTTGACTCACAACATTGTATGTGGCCAACTGTAGTGGAAACAAAACAGGGGGAAGCAAACCTTTCGAGGTCTGTGTGTTCAAAGTTCTGATGGTCCTTAATCGGTGGAAGTTTTGGGCAGATTAGAGACAGACAAAGCACATGCATAGCAACAATCTTTGGCATGGGATGTGATTCTTGAACTTTCCTCCTCAAATTTGCTATTTTCGGAAACTTTTTGAAATAGCCAGGAAAGCGGAAAAGCAGAAAACAGCAGCCAAATTCAGCAGCAGAGACCAGCAGCAGCTCCAAGAGGGCCCAGCGTTTGCGGGTTTGCGGGTTTGCGGGTTTGCGGGGGGACAAAATCTGACTTGCCACCTCCTCGCGGTGTCCCCTGGAAACGTGTTTTTCGAAACGCGGCCAAGGCAAGCAGTACCTCTCTGCTCCCTCGTGGGGCGGAAAGGTTGAAGATCGAAGGCTCGAAGGCAGAAGCGGCTTGACAAACCGTTTCCTCACCCAAAGGCTGGTTCTGCCCCCTTGTGGGGCGGAGAGGTTGAATATCGAAGGCTCGAAGGCAGAAGCGGCTTGACAAACCGGTTCCTTACCCAAAGGCTGGTTCTGCCCCCTTGTGGCGGAGAGGTTGAAAATCGAAGGCTCGAAGGCAGAAGCGGCTTGACAAACCGTTTCCGTTTCCGGAAGGCTGGACTCCCCGGTGGGTCTTTCTTGCTGCGAAGGCGAGGTTGCTTTGGTGCTTGGCTTTTCTTGCGGGGCCAAAGTTGTGGAATTTCCTGTGTCTGTGCGAGAAAGGGTTGCTTGTGGCGAAGCGGCGGCCTTTCCAGGCTCCCAGCTGAACCCCCAGAAAGAAAAAAGAAGGGGTTCCCCAGTGCCGTGTGGCAGGCGCCGGTTCACAGTGAACCGGTGCGGTCAAAAACTGCGCCTGCTAGTGGTGTGGTTGTGCCTTTTGTTGTATGTGACGAACCGAAAAAAACACGGAGAACACCGACCAGGCACCAGGTAAACGTCTGGAAACAGTATGGCGGTGCAATTTTTTTTCCCAGGAGACTTGCTCCCAAGAGACTTTCCTTCACTCCTAGCGCCGATTCGCAAAATGACATGGCCGCTTGGTGAAGGAACTTCTCTTTGGGTGTAAGATCTTCCCCGCGGGTGGACGCGGAGGAAGAGGGTTCTTCTCGTATCCCACGAGAAAATTGAAAAGGAACTAGCCCAACACACCCCTAGCCCCATTTGTTTCCCGTACGATGCTCCCAGTTGAAAAAAAAAAAAAAAAAAGGGCAGAGGCGGAGGCACTCGGCAGCTGGATCGTCAACACCATGAGGCGCTGCGTGGGAGAATACGTAGTTACCGGCGACTTCAACGGCAACACCACACCAACAGTCGAGGGAATCGTCAGACGCAACGCAGGGGACGAACTGGTGCGAGGACGCACTACATACCACAGGAGCAACGCAGATACATCGCTGGACAGAGTCTTTGTTCCCCGCAACACAAGCTGCACCTTCGAATCAGCCCGGTTCACCGGAGGCAGTGACCATGCAGCGATCAGCCTTGAATACGACCACACGATCGTAAAGATCATCCCGCCCATGAGATACCCCAAAAACGACCGACCAACCGCAGACGACTTCGATGGCCTCATGGCAACAATGCTAAGCCCAATCGCATACCGGCCGCCCCGATACCGCACGACGAAGATTGCGCGACTCCAGCGAGCGTTAAATACGAGGATGTTGAAGCGACGCAATGCCACCGACGAAGCCGACAAGAAGGAGATGAACCGCCAGGTCAGCGACATTCGGAAACGAATCGCCTACGCCACCAGGGGCGAAACCAGCAACCACGCCCTCCAACAACGACGACCGTACGAGCCCCCGAGAGTCCTGAATGTCGCCGCCGTAGTTGACCGGTTCCAGAGCAGATACGACGCGGTAGCAACGCGAGCCCCTAGACCGATGGAAAAAAAAGAGGAGACCGAGAGACACCACAAACTGTCGCCGGAAGACGTAGAGACAGCGATTCCATTCGTGAAGAAGAAGGCTAGGACGACCGACCTGTCGGCAACGTTCTTATCCACACTCCGCCCAAAAGAAATTACGACTGTAGCTGACACTTTTAACGAGTGGCTGGAAGCCGGAATCCCGCACGAACATGCGCTGTCATGGATTTTTCTCATCTCGAAACCCGGCATCCCAAAAACCTCCCCGAACGCCTACCGACCAATTGCCATCATGCCACTGATGCTAAAATTCCTCCACGTCTGCGTCTACCTCAAGATCCGAGACCTCTGCATTGAGCGGATTAAAGCCAAAGACTTCCAATACGGATGCCAGCGGCAGCATGCCACCCTCGAGATCCTCCAGCGGGCGCAAGAATGGATGGACGGCGGCGACGAAGAGGACCCAGCAGTTGTCATCGCTGACATCGAAGCAGCCTACGACACAGTACCACACGACAAGCTACTGGAAAAAATACGCAACGACTTCGGAGACGAGTGGGCGAGATCGATCGAGGCAGTGTTAGAGTCGCAGTGGTATACGCTGACCACTAACGAAGGTTTTACCCCGCCTATGGCGCTGAGGAGAGGACTGCTGCAGGGTTCCCCACTGAGCGTGATACTCTACCTGTATTACACAGCGGACCCGCCAGACCTCACACAGTGCAAAGCCTACGTTGACGACCTTACATCTCTCGCAGCGGTCAAATCGGTCCCGGTTCAAGTACAGGTGCTCAACGACTGGATGACAAGCAGGGGCTTTAAGTTGGCCCGAAGAAAGCTAGTGGTGGTCGCTTCGAGGGTCAGCAAGATACCGATTCCCGGTCTTGGCACGGTGACGACGCGGCTGTCCACTAGACTTCTCGGGGGATGCCTACACGGAGACAACGACCACGCATCCTGTGCACGTAATCGGAAAAGAGTCGAACGCTTCAGCAGAGTCTGTGCAATGATCTCGCAGTCTTACTACTGCTCCACTCGAGGCAAGAGTGAGCTCTACAGAAGCTATGCGCTGCCAACGCTCGCCATACAGGCAGTCTCGAAGTGCTTCGACCCGACGCACCCCAAGTTGCAAGCCGCTTACACAAAACTCATCCCAAGACACCATGGAAGCAATGGAATCTCAGGATATCCGGCCTGCTCCTTTGGATACGGAATGACACCGATAAAGGACTTCTCTGAACAGCAAAAGGTAAGGGCTTACCTGGCCGCCCACCCCGACCTGACGGAAGGCAGAATCCCAGCAACCGGATTCGAGCTGCGCCCACCGCGGAGGGTGCGAAAGCCCTACGTCATAACATGGACCGAGAGGGCGCTCAGAGAAGCTGAAGCAAGCGGCGATGTCGTCAGAGTAGCAACCGACGGGAGCTACCTGGAAAAAGAAGGCAGAGGCGCTGTCGGAATTTGCGTCAACGGCAGGGCCTACGGTGCGAAGATCCATGGGAGGATCAGCTCGAGCACACAAGCAGAATTGTGTGCGATGATGGTTCTAGCGACTGCACTGAAGGAAGTCAAGCCCCACGCGATGGCCAAGCCGCGAAGCGACAGCATGAGCGCCATCGCCCGGTTAAGGAACCCCCGCAAAGGGGACCCGGTCGC
Source organism: Diplonema papillatum (assembly GCA_030068145.1). Classification (NCBI taxonomy): domain Eukaryota; phylum Euglenozoa; class Diplonemea; order Diplonemida; family Diplonemidae; genus Diplonema; species Diplonema papillatum. The sequence continues at coordinate 271,113 of JAPJBO010000140.1, forward strand.
CATGGTGCTGTGTACTCTCCCAGATGTGCAGTGGGCCAGGGGACACAGCGACAATGCCGACATCAACGCGGCAGACGTCGCAGCAAACGCCGCTTACCAAAAAAGCAGCACATTCAACGTCGAATGGTGCTACCGCAAGGCCAACGTTGCCAGGCTGTGCCAACGGTGGCAAGAAGACGATACCGAAGACAACAATGGTGACCTGGTGCAACTCGAAGAAAACGGACTCTTCGCGAGGAGAAACCGTACCGACAGTCGCGACACCGCGGTCCGTAATCGACTATCTACCGACGTACCACCTCGCTGCCTCAGCGCACAAGCCCTGCGGGCGCTGCGGAACCTGCATGGAGCTACGGATCTCCTCCAAGCACTCACCCGTAGAGCCATTATGCCGTTCAAAACCCGCAACGAGTGCGCCGTAGAAGGCTGCTACCACCGAGGAAGTGCAGATCATGTCCTGACGGCTGGCGATGAACGACATATTCTATGCTACGGACCCGAAGCCAACCTCACGCGCGTCTTTGGACAGAGTGAGGTAACGTACAGACAAGTATTGGATGAATTTGCAGCCCGCAACACAGCAGTCATACTGTCTGTTTGCGCGCGAGTCCGCTATCAGGAGCCCAGCGGAAAAGCAACAGAATGGGCCACTTGGCTAATGCACGCTGCACTTTGCGCTGAACTTCACAAGCATCCAAAAGGTCGAAAGACACCAATCTGTACGTCCATTCGGATCGTCGGAAACACAAAAAAAATTCGCAATTGCCCTGCATGCAGTTCACCCTTCCCATCCCCACCCGTTTCCTTTCAGTTCTCCGTCCCTCCTCCGCCCCTTCCAGCACGGTATGCCCTTTCTTGTTTGCCACAGGGTATGCTGTTTTCTTTTGTTTTCGCGGCCAAGAAGCCGCTCAAAGGTTTGCGGTTTTCTTTTGTTCACCCACAACCCCCCCCCCTCACCATGCAACCAGCAAAAACACAAACAGGCCACAACAAAGAAAAAAAATATAAACAAAGATGCGAGGTGGTTTGCGGATCAAAAAGGGCAGGTGGTCCGCCACCGAAACTGAACCAGCCCTGATAAAATAGTTTAAAATGGTCCTGCTTATGCTTTTGTGGTGAATCTTTCGTCTTCTTCTTCTTTTTCAAAAAAAAAACGACGATCATGCCGTTTAGAACGAGCGAGGCGTGCGCCGTCGTAGGATGCGTTGAACGAGGAAGTGCTAAGCACGTGCTCACGGCCAACGACGAGCTTCACGTGCGGAGTTATGGACCCGAAGCAGACCTGGCGAGAATTTATGGACAATGCAACGTGACGTACTGGCAAATCATGGACGACTTCGCAGCGCGCAACGCCACTGTAATGAAAAGTGTATGCGAGCGGATCAGCTACCAAGAGCCCAGCGGAAAGGCTGCGGAGTGGGCATCCTGGCTCAAGCATGAATTAAAGTCTAGCCCGATACAGTAGAGCTTCCTAACCAACCCCCCCGCCCACCGACCACACGCACCAAGCTGAACCTCACAAACAAACAAAGGTCGAAAGACACCAATCTGTACGTCCCACGGGATCGTCGGAAACACAAAAAAGGCACTCTGCGGCTTGGCTGTACGGCAGCTACGAAAAAAAAAAAAAACGGAGCGCAGCATCATCATCAGTCAGCGGTAGCAAAAACAAACAAACAAACCCAGGAGCAGGAGCGGAGCAGGGAGAGATGGTTGACCTCACTCTCCCTGATGCTGTCGTGACTCGGCCTGACAAGCCCCCCTCCGGGGGAGTCACGGGGGATGGCCTCCTCAGCAGCAGTCTCTAAGGGCCCCCGGTTGTTATAGTGGGTAGCGTTCGGCCACCATAGCTCCACGAACGTAGTCCCACACTCTCCGCTTAGTCCACGGGGGTCGTGCGTAAAGCATTTTTTCCGGGTTAAAAAAAAAAAAAAAATCCCGCAAGCCCGCAAACCCGCACTCGGTGGCCCTAGCGGGCCCCCTCGTGAATCCCGAACCTTTGAAAGAAGGCGGCCGTCTTGTCCAGGAAAGGGGGCCTCTCATGTATGGGAGGCCCGACTCGAGCAAGAAGAAGTTGAAACCATTCAAATTGAAACGACAAAAAAGGTAATAAAAACAACCGGAAGAACATGACACCAAAATAAAAGATGGCGGGGTGACGAGGTTCAATGCCGGTTGTTTTGGCGCCCACCGGAAACAATGAAGTATGCCATTTTTTTTGCGATTAAGTGAACAAGTGCAGAGAGCGGTGTGCGTGCTCAATTTGATGATGGTTTTGACCGATGCATCTGAAGAAACCCTCACAGGAATTCGAAGTACAGACGAACGACGTTCTTTCGAAGATCGGAACTTCTTCCCCATTTCGACATCAGGGGCGCTCATCGCATTGTTGAGAGCTCCTTTGGCAAGGTGGCCCTGTGAACTGCAGGAAACTCTTCAAAGGGATCAAGAGTCACACAAAGGATATTCCTCATCATCCTCCGCTTCGAAGTCCAGACGATGGCTCATTGCTTGTTTTTGACATGAGGGACAAAAATCTGACCTGCACCTCCTCGTGGTGTTCCTCGGAAACGCGCTGCAAGCGCGGCCGACGCAGGCAGTCTTTGTTGTTTATCCAACTGTCTTTGCCTGATGATTGATCAGGATTCTTTGACAGGTTTGGACAGTTTCCTGTTCAGCCAAACGATACCATTCACGTGTCACGCTGTTCGTTAATTCTGGTGCCGCTTGCTGGTCATTCATTGGCTGTCATTCTTGGGACGATCTCTGGCGATTGGCAGTCGTTCTGGTGCCAATCCTTGGCCATTGGCTGTCAATCTGGCACCGTTCTGCAGTCATTTGCCGTCCTTCAAACAAAGGTGCTTTGGACATTTGCAGTCGCTCTAGTACCGCTCTTTGGCGGTTCGCTGTCATTCAGGCGCGGCTCTTTGGGCATTTGTGGTCATTCTAGCTCCGTTCTTTGGTCGTCGGCAGTCATTCTGGTGCCGCTTGCTGGTCATTTGCCGTCCCTCAAGCAAGGTGATTTAGACATTTGCAGTCGTTCTCGTACCACTCTGTGGCTGTTCACTGTCATTCTGGTGCCGCTCTTTGGTCATTGGCTGTCATTCCTGGGCGGTCTCCAGCCTGTTGCAGTCGTTCTCGCGCCGCAGTTTGGCCATTTTCAGTCATGCTGGCGCTGCTCTTGGGCAATTTGCAGTCGTTCAAGCGCCGTTCTTTGGACATTTGCAGTCGTTCTAGCGCCGCTCTTTGGCCGACCGCCGTCATTCAGGCTCTATGGGCATTTGTAGTCGTTCTAGCGGCATTCTTTGGTCATTGGGAGTCGTTCTGGCGCCGCTCCTTGGCCATTTGCTGGCATTCTGGCACAGTCGTTCTGGTACCGCTCTATGGCCGTTCACTGTCATTCTGGTACCGCTCGTTGGTCATTGGCTGTCCTTCCTGGGCGATCTCCGGCCAGTTGCAGTCGTTCTCGTTCCGCAGTTTGGCCATTGCAGTCGTTTTAGCGCCGCTCTTGGTCCGTCATTCAGGTGTGGCTCATGGGCATTTGTGGTCATTTTAGCGCCGTTTGTTGGTCATAGGCAGTCATTCTAGTGCCGCTTGCTGGTCATTGGCTGGGCGATCTCTGGCAATCTGCAGTCGTTCTGGCGCATTCGCTGGCATTCTGGCACAGTCGTTCTGGTACCGCTCTATGGCCGTTCGCTGTCATTCTGGTGCCGCTCTTTGGTCATTGGCTGTCCTTCCTGGGCGATCTCCGGCCAGTTGCAGTCGTTCTCGTTCTGTAGTTTGGCCATTGCAGTCGTTCTAGCGCCGCTCTTTGCCCGTTCACTGTCATTCAGGCGTGGCTCATGGGCATTTGTGTAATTCTAACGCTGTTCATTGGTCATTGGCTGTCATTCTTGGGGCAGTCTCTGGCAATCTGCAGTCGTTCTGGTGCCGCTCCTTGGACATTGGCTGTCATTCTGGCACCGTTCTGCGGTCATCTGCTGTCCTTGAAGGAAAAAAAGACAGGTGTTATGGACATTTGCAGTCGTTCTCGTACCGCACTTTGGCCGTTTGCTGTCAGTCGGGCATGGCTCTTTGGACATTTGTGGTCTAGCTCCGTTCATCTGTCATCTGTCATTGCCGCCCACAGTTGCAGTCGTTCTTGCGCCGCTGTTTGATTATCGGCCAATTTGCAGTCGTTCTTGGGCCGCTCTTTATCATTCAGACGCGACTCTTTGGGAATTTGAGGTCTTGCTATCGAGCTGTAGCGTGATGAGCAGCAGACAGGAGGAGCAGCAGCTAGAAGATAAAACAGCTAGAGGGGCAGCAGATAGAGGAGGAGCTGCAAGAGGAAGATGCAAGAGGAGCAGCAGCTAGATGATAGAACTGCTAGAAGGGCAGCAGGTAGAGGAGCAGAAGCAGGAGGAAGAGCTACAGCAAGAGGGGGAGAAGGAAGACGAGCCGGAGCAAGATGAGCAGCAGCTCGAGGAGCAGCAGCAAGAGGAAAGAAGCAAGATGAGCAGCAGCTAGAGGCAAGAAAGGAGCAGCTAGAGGAGCAGCAGATGGAGGAGCAGAAGCAGAGGAAAAGCTACAGCAAGAGGGGAAGAAGGAAGATGAGCAGGAACAAGATGAGCAGCAGCTCGAGGAGCAGCAGCAAGAGGAAAGAAGCAAGATGAGCAGCGGGATGACGTTTTTGGAATACCGACGGACAATGTCCCACCCTGGGGCCGTGGGCGGGGTGGGTGGGTACCCCCCCCCCCCATAGATGGAAACATAAAACCCAAAACCCAAGGCCACCAGACACCTAGTATTTGGTGGCCAGCCACTACTGGGCGGCTGGTCCTTTTTCCCGATCGAATATACACACCTCCGAATCTAAACGGGCGAAGCCCGGCTTTTCTTTGCACCAATCCTTCCAAAAAAGAGGGGGGGATCCGGGGGGCACCGCCCCCCGGCCGAACGGTACGGTACAGCGACACAGATCGTGCGGTGAAAAACCTCAAGCTTCACGGATTTCCAAGGGAATCTGTGAAGCTTTACGAACCTTCTCACACTCGTATTTCTTAGTTTCGAGTCCCCCACCAACGAGACCTGTAACCGAGTTTAACTAGTGCGTACCCAGTCTGTAACCACTGTAACCACTTGTAACCACTTGTAACCGGGTGTAACCAGTCTGTAACCGGGATGTAACCGCTGTAACCACTTGTAACCAGCATGTAACCGCTGTAACCGAGTGTAACCAGTCTGTAACCGGGATGTAACCGCTGTAACCACTTGTAACCAGCATGTAACCACTGTAACCGAGTGTAACCAGTCTGTAACCAGTCTGTAACCGATGTAACCGCTGTAACCACTTGTAACCAGCATGTAACCGCTGTAACCGAGTGTAACCAGTCTGTAACCGGGATGTAACCGCTGTAACCACTTGTAACCAGCATGTAACCACTGTAACCGAGTGTAACCAGTCTGTAACCGGGATGTAACCGCTGTAACCACTTGTAACCAGCATGTAACCGCTGTAACCGAGTGTAACCAGTCTGTAACCGGGATGTAACCGCTGTAACCACTTGTAACCAGCATGTAACCACTGTAACCAGTCTGTAACCGGGATGTGAATGCTTTGTGCGCTTCACTCGGTGACAGTGATAAGTTCAATGATAATGAACGCGAAAGGAAGAAAATTAAACGAATTGCACTTACGATGGGGTAACCCCCCGAGATAGCCGCTGAATGGTGAGAGAAACAGGCTAGCCCAGGAGGTCACGGGGGACGGAGGGCGGGAACCCAGGTCCCCTGGACCTCGCGCTGAACGCGGACACGAAAAACAAGACAAGCAAACCGGTGTGGGTGGGTGGGAACTTTTGTTGTCTGATTCCTTTGAATCCGGTGCCCAACACCTTCCTAGAGAGTGGTTCGTTACGCGCTTAGCATTCCCACGATGAATCGACAGAATGCTTTGTGCGCTTCACTCGGTGACAGTGATAAGTTCAATGATAATGAACGCGAAAGGAAGAAAATTAAACGAATTGCACTTACGATGGGGTAACCCCCCGAGATAGCCGCTGAATGGTGAGAGAAACAGGCTAGCCCAGGAGGTCACACCACCAAACCCATATCGCCAGTCAGGAACTGCCTAACTGCAAGTGCCATGTCGGCCATATTCTTATCGGAAATTGCCGATAACGGAACCCGTGACGGAAGGTCAGCAGGATTCCCGGCGCTTTTTACCCAGCGCACAGATAAGGAAATGTTCATGTGGCGCAGGCGTGTGAGCCCGTTCACCACGGCATCGTTCAAAGTCTGCGATCGCAGACATGCCCCTTTCCGAGCAACACCCTGCACCGTCGTGTTGTCGACCACGACGGTGACCGTGCCGCCCGCGTACTTGTCAGGCACTGCCGACACACAAAGTTCAAATGCAAGGGCCTCCAGCTCGTTGATGTGAAGGCCCTTTTCTTTCCTGGACCACCGCGAGCCCAGAACTTCGATCGCGTTGGTGGCGACGTCAACCAGCACGCCGCCCCATCCCTCGAGACTTGCGTCCACAAACACGGTGAGCGACGGCACCCGGGCCGTCACTGGCATTCTTCGCTTCTCCAACACCGCGCGAACCCAGCCGTCGAGTAGCCGCTGCACACTACCCGAGAGGCGAACCGTCTGGTCGACGGCCTTCTCGCCCCGGTTCAGCGCATTCGTCAACCGGCGAAGAAACTTCAAGGCGAAGTAGAACTCGCCGACGAAAACACCCACGATGGCCGACGCGTGCAGCAACCGACCACCCAGCGTCTCCAGACCGGACGCGGACATCGCACCCTTGCGCACCTCTACCAGATCCCGTGCCAATTTCTTCGACAACCTTGCCGAAATGCCGACCTTCCCGCTCTGGTGGTCCCAGTGCACCCCGTAACCTTCGAACGAGCTGCCAATTCGTCGACCTTGCGGGACGCCTCGAGCACGTCTTTCCGGGACCCCGCGTAACGCACGTTGTCGACCCACGTGTGCACCGTCACAGCCGCTGGCACCGCATGCACCGTCTTAACGAAATCGGGGTGCCCGGCGATCGTCGAAGTCAACGTGTGCATCAATTCCGGTGCACACGTGTGGCCCATCGGCAGGCGGGTGAGTTCCCACCAATCGCCTGCGTCGTCCTGGAAGCGAAAGGCATCCCGTGCCCCCCGCGGAACTTCTACGCCGTAAAAACCGCAGCGGAGGTCGCGTGTCGAGCCACACTCCGCGTGCACCGCGTCGAGGTACGTGCTGACGTGCTTCAGCGGTACCTGGGCCTCGTAGCCATCCGCCTCGATCGCGTCGTTCGCCTCGTGCGTCCACAAAATAAAACGTTGGCGCAGAGCGCCTTCCTTTTCCTCCACCACAGTGAAGGGGACGTTGACCGACCTACCCGGGCCGCTAGCCCGTTGCGCAATGCCGTTCAACTCCAGCTCCTCCGCATGCTTCGCTTGCAGCCGCGAAACCCGTCGAGAAGAAGACGGCCGCAATTTCGCCACATCGAACGTCCGCCGCCACGTCTCATCGAACCTGGCCCGCGTCGTCTCGCTCATACGCCCACGCAACAGCCCCACGTTCATGGGTCGCACGTTGTCGACGTGCAACGGCGAAGCCTTCTCGTCCTCCGTCTTCGGTAGGCGCGTCTGTTTGCCGCGCTTGAACACCGAGTGGTGCTGCCGCATGAATTGTCTCGGATCATCGTGGCCCCGCTTCCGGCCCTTCACAGGTGTTCGGTCACCTCCGCCGTCCTCAACACGCGCGCCAGTGCCACCACATCCGATGTGTACCGCACCGTCATTTGCGCCAACGTCGGGTCGACGTTGTCGGTGGTGTGTTTCGCCAAGCGCGAAATCAGGTGCTCGGGAAACGGAGCTCCCGCCGCTTTCGCGCACACGAGGTGGTCGACCGCCCCTCGTTTGATACTGTGTGCCGAGTACCGGCACATCCGCGGTTCGCGCGCCCACATCCCGTCGAGCTGCGACGTTGTCACCGGCGTCAGCGGGCTGAAATTCCCCGCGCCACGTACCAACGCCGCGATCTCCTCCGTCAACGCCCCGCGAATCACTGCTGTTTTGCTCAGACAATACGGGTTTCTGGAACGCCCCTTCGGAAGCGTTCCCCAGTCGATGATCACCTCCGTGGTGCTCACCAGCACAAAACACGGGCGCGTCAACAGTCTCACCTCCGCCCAGCGCGACGCCGTCTTCCACGCCACGAACGCTGCCAAACGCAGGTGCGGCACCTGCCGCCTCGCCCACGAAATCAGCGTCTCCCTCGGGATACCCTCCGCCTGGGACAGGGGGATAGACGCCCCATCCCCACGAAGCACCGACGCCAGCACCTTCAACGGCTTGCTGTCCACCCCCATATGGCCAAAAACTGCCGAAAGGAGGCGGGAATACCCCAACATCCCCTGGGGTTCCACTGACGTTGCCACAACAAAAAGCACAGCCACATCCGGGTTGAGGCCCAGTCCACGCCCACTGGCCCACGCCTGGAACCGGCGCCACATATTGCGCCGGTCGTCCACCGTAGAACTCGCCCATGCCCGACCAACTGCCTGCTGCAAACGGCGGTGCGCCTCCGCCACCGACACCCCATTCTCCTTGTGTCTCGCCGCAAGAGCCCGGGAAATCCCCACGCCCGCCTTCGACGCAACCAACTCGTGGATCGCCTGCCCGATGACTGAGGCTGCGCGCGCCGACGGTTTCAGCACGTCTGCTACCCCGAGCGAGGATGCGGGAAACTGCGAAGAGTTGGTTCTCCCGCTCTCGCGTGAAAGGCCGGTGGTCGGGTTCTGATCGGACCGGTCGCTCGGGAGAAGATGGTCCGCGTCTAGGGCGCGCCGAACGGCCGCCAAAACCATCTCGGTCTCCACTTCGAGAGGAAGTCTGTGGTTGGTGAGGGGCCGGCGGCACCGTGACTGCCGCGGGGGTGGGAGGATTGCTTAAAAGAGGGGGAGGAAGAATAACTGGCCGTGCAGGGGTAGCCCCGCTTACTTGCCGGGGGAACGCCAGTCACTTCCCCCCGTAACCGTTTCCCTGACCATACCAAGACTTGCCCGCTGTAACCACTTGTAACCAGCGTGTAACCACTGTAACCGAGTGTAACCAGTCTGTAACCGGGATGTAACCGCTGTAACCAGCATGTAACCACTGTACCCGGGTGTAACCAGTCTGTAACCGGGATGTAACCGCTTTAACCACTTGTAACCAGCATGTAACCACTGTAACCGAGTGTAACCCGAACCCGCACTCGGTGGCCCTGCGGGCCCCCTCGTGCATTTGATGGATTCTCAGCGCTTTGATGTGGGCCTTCTTGTCCAGGTTCGGCCTCTTGTGTGAAGAGGCCGACTCGAAAGAAAACAGGATTCAGCACACACAACGCAAACAGGAACTAGAAGAAGAAAAGAAATTCACAAGATGGTTCGGGTCGGAGTTGTGCTTGAAAAATCTGGTGTTCGAGAGTTCGTGTGCAAGCAGTCAAGGTATGTGAAGTTCCGAGTCAGCGAAAAGGTTCTGTCAGAGCTATGGGTGCATATTTTGTTGATATTTTGACCGATGCATCTAACGAAACCGTCACAGGAATTCGAAGCTCCTACGAACGACGTTCTTTCGGTCGCAACTTCGGGAGAACGTGCCCTCCCCATTTCGACATGCAACAGTTGCCTATCACGTTTTCGGTGTTCCTTCAGCAAAGTGGTCCTGAGAGGTCGTGAAGTCCAAGAAGCTGGCCATCAAAGGCCCCTGGGTGGTCTTGGGGTTGGGGGACAAAATCTGACTTGCCACCTCCTCGCGGTGTCCCCTGGAAACGTGTTTTTCGAAACGCGGCCAAGGCAAGCAGTTCCTTTGCTGTGGGTGAAAGCCCCTAACTTCGTATCTGGCCTCCGAGCTGCGCACCTACCCTTCCCAGGCGTAAAAAAGGTCGGCAAGAAAGCAGCAGCAGCAGCAAGGCAGCAGCAGAAGCAAGACAGCTGCGGGAAGACACGAGCAGCAAGGCAGCTGCGGCAAGGCAACAGCGGCAAGGCAGCAGCAGCACGACAGCAGCGGCAAGGCGGCATCCGGAAGGCAGCCGCGGCAAGGCAGCAGCAGCAAGGCAGCAGCCGCAGCAAGGCAGCCACAGCAAGGCAGCCGCAGTAAGGCAGCCGCAGCAAGGCAGCAGCAGCAAGGCAGCAGCAAGGCAGCAGCAGCAAGGCAGCAGCGGCACAGCGGCAAGGCGGCAGCATCGCGATGGCAGCGGCAAGGCGGCATCAGCAAGGCAGCAGCAGCAGCAAGGCAGCAGCAGCAGCAAGGCAGCCGCGGCAAGGCAGCACCAGCAAGGCAGCAGCAGAAGCAAGCCACCAGCAACAAGGCAGCAGCGGCAAGGCAGCAGCAGCACGATAGCAGCGGCAAGGCGGCATCCGCAAGGCAGCAACAAGGCAGCCGCGGTAAGGCATCAGCAGCAAGGCAGCAGGAGCAGCAAGGCAGCAGCAGCAAGGCAGCAACGGCAAGGCAGCAGTAGCAGCAAGGCAGCCGCGGCAAGGCAGCACCAGCAAGGCAGGAGCAGAAGCAAGACAGCAGCAACAAGGCAGCGGCGGCAAGGCAGCAGCAGAAGCAAGACAGCAGCGGCAAGACACCGGCAGCAAGACAGCATCGGCAAGGCAACAGCGGCAAGGCGGCAGCAGTTCGATAGCAGCGGCAAGGCGGCATCAGCAAGGCAGCCGCGGTAAGGCAGCAGCAGCAAGGCAGCAGCAGCAGCAAGGCAGCCGCGGCAAGGCAGCAGCAGCAAGGCAGCAGGAGCAGCAAGGCAGCAGCAGAAGCAAGACTGCAGCGGCAAGGCAGCAGCAGCAGCAGGACAGCAGCAGCAAGGCAGCATCAGCAAGGCAGCAGCGGCAAGGCAGCAGTAGCAGCAAGGCAGCCGCGGCAAGGCAGCAGCAGAAGCAAGACAGCAGCGGCAAGACACCAGCAGCAAGGTATCAGCAAGGCAGCCGCCGTAAGGCAGCAGCAGCAAGGCAGCAGCAGCAGCAGCAAGGCCGCCGCGGCAATGCAGCAACAGCAATGCAGCAGCAGCAAGACAGCAGCAGCAGCGGGACAGCAGCAGCAAGGCTGCAGCGGCAGCAGGACAGCAGCAGCAAGGCAGCATCAGCAAGGCAGCATCAGCAAGGCAGCAGCGGCAAGGCAGCAGCAGCAAGGCAGCAGCGGCAAGGCAGCAGCAGCAAGGCAGCAGCAGCAAGGCAGCAGCAGCAGCAAGGCAGCAGCGGCAGGGAAGCAGGAGCAGCAACACAGCAGCGGCAAGGCAGCAGCAACAAGGCAGCAGCAGCAGCAGCAGCAGCAGCAACAAGGCAGCAGCAGCAGCAGGCAGCAGCAGCAGCAAGGCAGCAGCAGCAGCAAGGGCAGCAGCAGCAGCAAGGCAGCAGCGGCAGGGAAGCAGCAGCAGCAACATAGCAGCGGAAAGGCAGCAGCAACAAGGCAGCAGCAGCAGCAGCAGCAGCAGCAGCAGCAACAAGGCAGCAAGGCAGTAGCAGCAAGGCAGCAGCGGCAAGGCAGCGGCAGCGGCAGCAGCAGCAGCATCATAGCAGCGGCAAGGCAGCAGCAGCAACAAGAGACGAAGTTTGTTTGAAGCGCTTAAGTTGGAAAACGAAGCTTGCGATGAACATCACTAGCTAGGAAGCAGCAGCAAGACAGCAGCAGCAAGACAGCAGCGGCAAGGCAACAGCGGCAAGGCAGCGGCAGAAGCAAGACAGCAGCAAAGCAAAGCAGCAGTAGCAAGGCAGCATCAGCAAGGCAGCAGCAGCAAGAAGACAGGTGCGGCAAGGCAACAGCGGCAAGGCAGCAGCAGCAAGGCAGCAGGGGCAAGCAAGGCAGCAGCAGCAAGGCAGCAGCGGCAAGGCAGCAGCGGCAAGCAGCAGCAGCAAGGGAGCAGCGGTAAGGCAGCAGCAGGAAGAGCACCAACAGAAGGCAGCAGACAGAATAGGAGCTTTCAATTTAAAGAAACATAAACAGGTAATCAAAACACAGACGAAGTTTGTTTGAAGCGCTTAAGGTGGAAATCGAAGCTTGCAATGAACATCAGTCTTTGCAAGCCTTTCCATTTCGAAGTGGGGAAGGTCGTTGACTGCAGTGTTTGGTTTTCCGAGAATTCCACAGCTTCGGAGAAAGGCAGCAGAGCAGCAGGAGCAGCAGGAGCAAGAGTAGCAGCAAGAACAGCAGCAAGAGCAGGAGCAAGGCAGCAGCAAGGCAGACAGCAACTTTCAGTTCAAAGAAACCTAAACAGGTAATCAAAACACAGACGAAGTTTGCGAATCTGGGCTTCGATGAAAAATGCAAGCCTTTCCATTTCGAAGGGGGGGAAGGTCGTTTACTGCAGTGTTTGGTTTTGAGAGAGTTTCACAGCTTCGATGAAAGGCAACAAGAGAAGCAGGAGCAAGAGCAGCACCAAATCAGCAGGAAGTAAACAGTTACTGTGTTGTTGGCGGGATTGTCGCAGCTTCAGGGAAATCAGCAACAGCAGCAGGAGCAAGAGTGGCAAGGCAGCAAAACCAAACACAGGAACAAGATGAGCAGCAGCAGGGCAGCAAAAACCCCATCGAAGTCAAGAGAAGGTTGCTTTAAGCCTTTTGTCCAAACTTTTCTTCTTATTGTAAAGAAATAAAAAGATGTCCCCCCCGCAAACCCGCAAACCCGCACTCGGTGGCCCTAGCGGGCCCCCTCGTGAATCCCGAACCTTTGAAAGAAGGCGGCCGTCTTGTCCAGGAAAGGGGGCCTCTCATCTATGGGAGGCCCGACTCGAGCAAAAAGAAGTTGAAACCATTCAAATTGAAACGACAAAAAAGGTAATAAAAACAACTGGAAGAACATGACACCAAAATAAAAGATGGCGGGATGACGAGGTTCAATGACAGTTGTTTTGGCGCCCACCGGAAACAATGAAGTATGCCATTTTTTTTTGCGATTAAGTGAACAGGTGCAGATAGCGGTGTGTGTGCTCAATTTGATGATGGTTTTGACCGATGCATCTGAAGAAACCCTCACAGGAATTCGAAGTTCAGACGAACGACGTTCTTTCGAAGATCGGAACTTCCCCCCCATTTCGACATCAGGAGAGCGGGTACTCATCGCATTGTTGAGAGCTCCTTTGGCAAGGTGGCCCTGTGAACTGCAGAAAACTCTTCAAAGGGATCAAGAGTCACACAAAGGATATTCCTCATCATCCTCCGCTTCTAAGTCCAGACGATGGCTCATTGCTTGTTTGACATGAGGGACAAAAATCTGACCTGCACCTCCTGGTGGTGTTCCTCGGAAACGCGCTGCAAGCGCGGCAGACGCAGGCAGTCTTTGTTGTTTATCCAACTGTCTTTGCCTGATGATTGATCAGGATTCTTTGACAGGTTTGGACAGTTTCCTGTTCAGCCAAACAACACCATTCACGTGTCACGCTGTTCGTTAATTCTGGTGCCAATCCTTGGCCATTGGCTGTCAACCTGGCACCGTTCTGCAGTCCTTCAAACAAAGGTGCTTTGGAGATTTGCAGTCGCTCTAGTACCGCTCTTTGGCGCGGTTCGCCGTCATTCAGGCGCGGCTCTTTGGGCATTTTTGGTCATTCTAGCAGCTCGAGCAGCAGCTAGAGGATAGAACAGCTAGAGGGGCAGCAGATAGAGGAGCAGAAGCAGGAGGAAGAGCTACAGCAAGAGGGAAGAAGGAAGATGAGCAGGAGCAAGAAGAGCAGCAGCTCGAGGAGCAGCAAAGAGGGAAGAAGCAAGATGAGTAGCAGCTAGAGGAGCAGCAGCTAGGATAAAACAGCTAGAGGGGCAACAGAAAGAGGAGCAGAAGCAGGAGGAAGAGCTGCAGCAAGAAAGAAAGAAGCAAGATGAGCAGCAGCTAGAGGATAGAACAGCTAGAGGGGCGGCAGATAGAGGAGCAGAAGCAGGAGGAAGAGCTACAGCAAGAGGGAAGAAGGAAGATGAGCAGGAACAAGATGAGCAGCAGCTCGAGGAGCAGCAGCAAGAGGAAAGAAGCAAGATGAGCAGCAGCTAGAGGATAGAACAGCTAGAGGGGCAGCAGATAGAGGAGCAGAAGCAGGAGGAAGAGCTACAGCAAGAGGGAAGAAGGAAGACGAGCAGCAGCTAGAGGATAGAACAGCTAGAGGGGCAGCAGATAGAGGAGCAGAAGCAGGAGGAAGAGCTACAGCAAGAGGGAAGAAGGAAGATGAGCAGCAGCTAGAGGATAGAACAGCTAGAGGGACAGCAGATAGAGGAGCAGAAGCAGGAGGAAGAGCTACAGCAAGAGGGAAGAAGGAAGATGAGCAGGAGCAAGATGAGCAGCAGCTCGAGGAGCAGCAAAGAGGGAAGAAGCAAGATGAGTAGCAGCTAGAGGAGCAGCAGCTAGGATAAAACAGCTAGAGGGGCAACAGAAAGAGGAGCAGAAGCAGGAGGAAGAGCTGCAGCAAGAGAGAAAGAAGCAAGATGAGCAGCAGCTAGAGGATAGAACAGCTAGAGGGGCGGCAGATAGAGGAGCAGAAGCAGGAGGAAGAGCTACAGCAAGAGGGAAGAAGGAAGATGAGCAGCAGCTCGAGGAGCAGCAGCAAGAAGGAAGCAAGATGAGCAACCACTGGAGGCAAGACAGGAGCAGCTAGAGGAGCAGCAGCTAGAGGAGCCGCAAAGAGGGACGAAGCAAGATGAGTGCAGCTGGAGGAGCAACAGCTAGAGGGGCAGCAGATAGAGGAGCAGCAGCAGCTGCATCAACAGGGGAATAAGCAAGATGAGCATCAGCTAGGAGGGGCAGCCAGGGTAACAGCTGGCAGCAGCAGGGGCAGCAGATAGAGAAGCAGAAGATGAGGGGGGAGCGTCAGCAGGAGTCAGGAAGCAGAAACAAACACATACCATTGCCCAAGCACCAACAGCACCAACAGCACCAACAGCACCAACAGCACCAACAGCACCAACAGCACCAACAGCACCAACAGCACCAACAGCACCAACAGCACCAACAGCACCAACAGCACCAACAGCACCAACAGCACCAACAGCACCAACAGCACCAACAGCACCAACAGCACCAACAGCACCAACAGCACCAACAGCAGCAACAGCAGCAACAGCAGCAACAGCACCAACAGCAGCAACAGCACCAACAGCACCAACAGCAGCAACAGCACCAACAGCACCAACAGCACCAACAGCACCAACAGCATCAACAGCACCAACAGCAACCCAGCACCAACAGCACCAACAGCACCAACAGCACCAACAGCACCAACAGCACCAACAGCACCAACAGCACCAACAGCACCAACAGCACCAACAGCACCAACAGCACCAACAGCACCAACAGCACCAACAGCAGCAACAGCAGCAACAGCAGCAACAGCAGCAACAGCAGCAACAGCATCAACAGCAGCAACAGCATCAACAGCATCAACAGCATCAACAGCAGCAACAGCATCAACAGCACCAACAGCACCAACAGCACCAACAGCATCAACAGCACCAACAGCAACCAGCACCAACAGCACCAACAGCACCAACAGCACCTACAGCACCTACAGCACCTACAGCACCTACAGCAGCAACAGCAGCAACAGCAGCAACAGCAGCAACAGCAGCAACAGCATCAACAGCATCAACAGCATCAACAGCATCAACAGCATCAACAGCATCAACAGCATCAACAGCATCAACAGCATCAACAGCACCAACAGCACCAACAGCATCAACAGCACCAACAGCACCAACAGCACCAACAGCACCTACAGCACCAACAGCAGCAACAGCAGCAACAGCAGCAACAGCAGCAACAGCAGCAACAGCAGCAACAGCATCAACAGCATCAACAGCATCAACAGCATCAACAGCATCAACAGCATCAACAGCATCAACAGCATCAACAGCATCAACAGCACCAACAGCACCAACAGCACCAACAGCACCAACAGCACCAACAGCACCAACAGCACCAACAGCACCAACAGCACCAACAGCAGCAACAGCAGCAACAGCATCAACAGCATCAACAGCATCAACAGCATCAACAGCATCAACAGCATCAACAGCACCTACAACAAACAGTGGCAGAACGAAAGGTGTGTTGTTTGCATTGCACTTAGGGTCCAGCTTGCTGCACAAGAAGTCAACAAAGAAACGCAAAGCAATAGATGAAGCAATGAATCGATGAAGCAATATATCGATGAAGCGATGCGCAAAAGGGGGAAGCCACAAGAGTGTGAGTACAGTATGTCGAATTCTTCCTTTAATTTTTTAATTCCCAAATCGGGGGGCACTTGGACTGCCCCTGGATTCTTCAAAGCAGTACCTGTAAGTGAGGTGGTGCTGTGCACAAAAACGTTACAAACCTGTGCTGCAAACCCGACCAATCCTGACACCTGGACTGTTATAGGCTATTTCACGGATTTCTGTAGGGGACCCTATTGAATTTTTTTTTTGAGTTTTATAAAATTTTTCGACGAAGGTGAATTTTAAACAAGGAAAATCTTACTGTGACGGACGGACGGGTTTTGAAGCCACAAATATTTCGAGACTGGAGGTCCTATGAACATGCAATGTGAATAGCCTCTATTCGAGCCAACCCCACGAGCAGCTCGCACTGCGAGGGAGGTGTACAGCGGAAACACTGACGGTGGCGGCTCGCGACCTTCTAGGCATCATCCTCCTCAGGGGGAAACCGCCTCGAAAGCACCCCCCGGGGAGGTGGTCTGCCCTCCTGGGGACCTTGCAAGACGGGGAGGAGGGCCAATGGAAGTTTGCCAGGGCACACCCGAAAGGGAAGGGGATCCTGTTCATGGACACCGAGGCAGGAGAAAGCCGCCAGGACCCCGCATGGCACGAGCTCGACGCGGTCTACACGACTTTGTACGCCCAGGTCCCGCTGCCGCTAAAATGAGGCACGAGCCCCTGATCCAACGGGGGGAGCCCAATGGCCCACCCCCACCCCCAAACCTGGCGCACTCCCCTCCCCATCCCTCGACCCCAAACCCCCCCCGCTCCCTCTCCCACAAACACAAAACCCAACCCCCCCACCTCCCCACCCCCACCCTACCCCTCACTCTCCCCCGCACTCGCCCTTGTCTCTCTCACCCACTCCACCGCACTCTCTCTCTCACTCTCTCTCTCTCTCTCTCTCACGATCACCCTCTCACCCACACTGTCTCTCACTCTCTCTCTCGTTCTCTCTCTCGTTCTTTTGTTTTACCGTTCACCCTTCCCACCCCCACCCGTTTCCTTTCAGTTCTTTGTTTCTTCCCTTTCATCCTCCTCATTATGGTATGCCCTTTCTTGTTTTGTCACAGGGTATGCTGTTTCTTTTTTTTAGGGCGGCTCGAGAGGGTGCAGGTCCGGTCCGGTCAAGGTTTGCACTTCTCTTTTGTCACCCCCCCCTCACCATGCAACCAGCAAAAACACAAACAGGCCTCAACAGAGAAAAAAGAAAAAAAAAACAAAGATGCGAGGTGGCTTGCCACCGCGGATCGAAGAGGGCAGGTGGTCCGCCACCAAAACTGAACCAGCCCTGATAAAATAGATTAACCCGGGCACCCTCGACTTTTTTCCGGGGTTTTGGGTCTAAATCCTGGTCATGTCAGGTTGGCACCTTGTATGCGGTCTCGGGACCTTTCGCAGGGCACATTTTAAAGATTTTGCGACATTTCCTGCAGATGCGCCCTTCCCCGGAAAGAAATACCGCATTGACCCTGAACAGATGCCACAACGACCCCGGGGACCCAGTCAAAAATTGGGATATATTTGGATGCTCGCCTGTAGCCATTGCAGGTACCAAGTGTTGGCACTTCCTTTCAGCTGGATCGGTGGCCATGCCACTCAAACTCACCCACGCTTCTGCTTCGCCTCAAGATGGAAAACGGGAAAACATGTAGCGACAATCTGCCGGCGCCGGGAAACACCAAAAGGAAAGGAAAAGAAGCCCTGCCTGGTCTCAGGGATGGTTAGTCTGCCTTCCGCTGTTTTGAGGCTTTCTTTGCTGACGTTTTGCAGAGGGACTGGGGACGTCCGCGCTTGTTCGGCCGCCCTGCAGGTTTCTTTAGGCGGCGTTCAGAATCAGTCATCGCAGGATCATCGGTAATCATCGGCAAATGGTAGTTCGAGAGCGTGTGAAAGCGCTCGAAACATGGCACCATGCATAGAGCAAGACCACACTGTTTGCATGCGTACAGGGTCCGTTTACGCTGAACATGGCATTTGCACACGACATGTGTCTTCAAAAGCACGGGAGCATGAAATCTACCTTCGAGGCGTTGTGCGTGGTCAGTGGCACCGGGTGTGCGACTGGGACTGGGGCTGTTAGTCTCGCTTTTTGTCGGCGTGCTGGGCTCGTCTGCTGGAATAGGGCTGCGGGACAGCAGGCCCCGGATGAGTTCTTTCTTGAACCATGAAAATGAAAGCTTGTTTCGATTATTTTCGTCGGACTTTTTGTACACCACGAACGCATTCAAGGTGGAAACCTCAAGAAGATAAAAAAATAACTTCATGTACCACCGTTTCCCTCTCATCATTCGGCCACAACTTGCCATCAGCTGATCACTGAGGTCAACACCGCCCATGTGCAAGTTGTAAGACTCAATGATTTCCGGTTTCATGCTTGTAGTTTTTGTCTTGTTTCGGCCGTGACGAATGATTTCTTTTTCGGTTGTGCCAATGGGGAGGGTTGAGAGGACACGCACCTCTCTTTTGTCATGCCACTCAATGAATGTAAGAGGACCACTTTGACGGTAAAAACAATCTCCGCGCTTTGGCGCACGGTCTTGTTCCTCTTTAGATTTGCGGCCTCTTTTTTTAGGCACCTTTTCCCGGAGCACAGGCAAGTGTTTCCTATTTTCCCGAATCGTTCCGCAGGCATGAAACCCCATGGAGGACAGAGTCAACATCAACGGCACACTGGTGTAGTAGTTATCGAAGTACATCCAGTGGCCAAGATTGGCATAGCACCTGGCAGAAGAAAGCAGTTCACCCTCACCAACGTTCCCGCCGTTACTGCCAGTATAGATGTTAGCGGTCAGGACGTACCCGGTTCCTGCTTCGGCAAGCACGAATGCCTTCAGCCCGAAGCGGTGTCTCTTCATGGGCAGATACTGTTTGAAACTCAGCCTCCCCTTGTACTTTATGATGCTTTCATCAAAAGACAGGTGTTTACTGGGTCTCCAGAGGTCGCGCCACTGCAGTGAGATGAGCTCGAAAACGTTTCGGATTTTTTTCAACCTGTCAGTCTCACTCGTGTTTGCGCTGTCATCCGAAAAATGCAACGTACGATACAGTTCATGCCACCGTGAACGGGTCATTGCAGACGGAAAGAACGGGGTGTTCAGGATGCTGTCTGTGGACCAATAATCGTATAAGTCCATCTTCACGGTGATGCCCATTGCTAGCGTCACCGCAAACCAACGCAGAAGCTCACCCTCCTCCGGTTCGTGAAACGACCCACCCGCTGCTTTCTGGTTGTGGTATACTGTCATCTGGCCGATGATCTTGCCGATAACCACAGAAGTGAATAAACATAAGAATATGTCGACAGGGGTGGACTCTTCCGAAAGGTTGTAAGCCGGTCTTCTCCTCGTCAAACGGGAGCTCTGCGATGGGGCTCACCTTGTCAGACCGCTTCAGGTTTGTGCGGACTGCTTTGATCGGCGCCTTCTTGTTCAGGGCGGGTTTGCGAGCGGGCTTGGGAGCTGCCTTCTTGGGGGCAGGCTTGGTAGACTTAGCAGCAGGGGGAACGGGCGGGTCGCCAAGGAACATGTTGCAAAAGTGACCGTTGTGACCGTTGCCGGCACCGCTGAGGAAGACAACGTTCTCTTTTCTCAGCGCATCTCGTTCTTCGTTGTTGGCGAACATCCCTGTTTTCGAATTGAAGAGGGCCGTCAGTGCGCAGTCCGGAGACAGCATGAACCCCAGGTCCTCCTGCTGGCAGCAGCGGGCAACCTGCCAGCAGTCGAGCTGGGGTAAGCCGGCTACACTTCTACTTGTCGTCCCGAAGCGCTCACGGGCGAACGTCAGCAACTGAGACGTCGAGGGCAGGTCCATCCTACCCGTGCTGCGCCAGGTAACTGCGCGCCACAGCGCGATGTAGCCGCACTCAGCACCCCTCTGTTCGTTGCGCAGCTGGAAGTGGGCTCCTGGTATCTGCCCGAACTCACGCTCGCTGCGGTTGTTCTGCCACTGTGCCATCGAGTCGACGATGCTGACAGGCCCCACAAGCTCTGGGGAGAGCTCCGCAACCAATGCTGCCATTGTTGTGCCTCCCCCCTCCACATCCTTTTCCACCTTCTCTGCTTCTTCAATCGCTTCGGACCCTTCGGGTTCACTCGATTCTTCGTAGCATGTGGAAGAATCCGAAGACTCCGTGTCAGTATCGCAGATGGCAGACACAGAGCCACGCTTGACCATATTTGAGTTTGATAGTTGGGGATCGGGGGGGCGGGGGGCTATCCTATAATTGTGGGGTTTTGGGGTAGATGCACAGTTCTGCCACAGGTCTTCTCATTCCCGCCCTCGAAAGTTGATTTGGACACTCTGATCCACCCCCCCAGGCACGAACAAGACACAGTACACCCTCTGCAAAATTCGTGTCTCAAAACAACAAAAAAGCGCAAAATCCTGCATTTTTCGGTTGGATGCCTGACTCGTCGACTCCTCGAGGGGGGAGGGAGAGCGGGATTTCCGAGGTTCAAGGGCGGGAATAAAGAGATACACCACATATCTTTTCATTCCCGCCCTTGAAAGCTGTTTTCGACACACCTATCCCAACTTTCCGGCATATCTAAGAAATGGGCTATTTAACGACCCCTGTGGAGGTCGCTGGTCGGTAAGGGGTTAAAATGGCCATGCTTATGTGTTTTTGTGGTGAATCTTTTGTCTCTTTCTGTTTTTCCTTGGTCTCTCTTTTGGCCCCCCGTTATTACAAAGGAAAAAAAAATCTCCCCATCGGTGCTGGCGTGGAGGCCCCTTTCGCAGCAAGGCCAAAGACAGGAACCACAGATGCCAGCACATGGGTACTTCACTGGCTTACCGTTTAAAAAAAAAAAGCTCGCTGCCCCTGAGGCTGGGCGGCCTAGGGATGCACTCGTGCGCCGACTCGGCGGCCGTGGCAGGGGTGGCGGCGACCTTGGAGGGCATCAAGGGGCTGCCGCTGCTGACGAGAGCCCCCGGGGGGGGGCCACTTCAAATCACACTCACACAGGACTCCGTATGCGCGGCGTCGCTCGCCTGCCCCAGACTTGCACTCTTTCCGGAAGTCCTGACCGAGGTCAGAGACTCACTGCAAGCAGGGGCAGCGGGCGCGCCACGCAAGCAGAAGGAATGGAGTGGGAAGATCTCCGGGGCCAGGCAGGCGGGCCTGCTGAGGGATCCGCTCGTCGGGGTCAGGGGCCAGGCGAGGATCCGCAGCTGTGCCGCCAAGCACGCCTCCACGTGGCTCTACGGGGCGCACAACGCCCCGGACGACCTCTGGATGTCCCCAGCCGAGCTCACAGTGGCAGTGCGCTTGCGGCTGGGGATGCAGCTGGCGCCGCAGGCACGCGAGTGCCGGCTCTGCGGGGCGGCCGAGGCCGACCGCTTCGGGGACCACTCCCTGACGTGCCTCAACGCGGGGCTGCGCACGCGGGCGCACACAGCGCTCCGCAACGAGGTGGGCGCCCTCGCGAGGGAGGCGCTTCTCTGCCCGGTCCTAGAGGACCGGCCCTTCACAAAACACCCACACAGGAACAAGCGCGTCGACGTAGCGTACACGCGCGGAGAGAAGAGGAGGCTGATCGACGTGG
Source organism: Diplonema papillatum (assembly GCA_030068145.1). Taxonomy (NCBI): domain Eukaryota; phylum Euglenozoa; class Diplonemea; order Diplonemida; family Diplonemidae; genus Diplonema; species Diplonema papillatum. The sequence continues at coordinate 292,854 of JAPJBO010000140.1, forward strand.
CGATCACCTTCCCGCTACAGGCGAACGCGGTGAAGAAGGCGGCGGAGACCGAGGGTGGGGCGGCCACGAAGTACGAGGCCGTCAAGCGGCGGACGTACGACGGCCCCATCCTGGCGGAGGCTCCTGAGCAACAGGACCTGCTGCTGGTCCCGATGGTGGTGGACACCTTCGGCGCCTGGGGCGAGTCGGCCCTGCCCGAGCTGCGGGCGCTAGTGAACGCAGTGCACAGGAGGCACGACTGGGAGACCTACGCGGCGGTCTCCCACCTAGCGTTCCACAGGCTCAGCTTCGTGGTGGCAAGGGCGGTGGCCCGCATCGCCCTCGTGAACGCGGACGTGCACCTCGGGGCGCGAAGGGTGGAGGAAGGCGAACTCGAGCTGGACGAAATCTCCACGGACGACGGGGCAGGCAGCAGCAGCAGTAGCAGTAGTAGCAGCGGCAGCAGCAGCGGCGGCGGGGGCGGCAGCAGCAGCAGCAACAGCAGCAGCAGCGTCGCGAGCGGCGGCGGAGGCGGCGGCGGCGCCCCGGAAGGCGGAGGCGGAGGCGCCCCCGGCGGACCGCAGGCCCCGGCAGCGCAGGGACCACCGCCCCTCCCCCCCCCGAATGACGAACAATCACAGGAGGGGGGGCAGGGTGAACAGGGAGATGAGGGACGAGCGCCCGGCGCCCAAGCTGCCCCTCGGGGGCAGGTGCAAGGGGAAGTGATGCCGATCACTGGGGGGGTAGAGCCGATCCCCCGAGTCCCCCCCCTCACCACCCAGCGCCACACACCCGGGTCACGTGCGAGCTGTAGCGGGCCAGCCGTCACGACCGACCACACGCATGCCGGACCAAGGGCACCCGGCATGCACACCACCACCACCAACACACACACCCAGGGGGGCGGAGGGGTTCGGCTCTACCACCCTTTTGCTAGGCAGAGCGACTTCCTGCACCGGCCTTCGGGGGTCAGGGAGGGAAGTCCAGCGGTGCCCCCTAGGGGGGGCTCACCAGCGGCGGCCGGACAGACGGCAGGGCCCGCAGCAGCGCCGGAGGAGCGCATTCTCTGTGTCCCTGGGGAGGGTGGCTCCCTCCTTGGGGACACGGAGGGTGCGCCGGGGCGGACGCCCCCGGAGAAGCAAGCAGCCGTCCCGGAAGACGAGGAGATGCCGGCCTCGGACGGCGCGCAGGCTGACGTCGAGCCACCGAAGGCGACGCGACGGGAAGGCGAAGTCCCCCCCTCAACGGCAACACCCCCAGTGCCACCCGCACCCCCAAAAGAAACAGTAGCACCCCAGCCCCCCCAGCACGCCGCGGCCGGAACGGCAGAGGGAGTGCGGGTGGCTCCCCTGCGCCCAAGGCAGGCTGGAAAGGCGAACCCCAAGAGGGGACCGAGTCAAGTGGACTCGAGGGCGGGTACTGGGGCAACAGGGAGCGGGATCCGAGGCCCCTCACAGCACCCCCCAATCCAACACGACACCAACATGCAGGTCGAGGAGGCAGAGGCGACGAGGAAGGACATCCTCAAGCCACTCGAAGCAGGCAGGGCGGGCACGGCGTCGTCGCGCGACGGCTGGCGATGCGCACCCCCGAGGGCAACCCCGTCCGAGCCGTACAGGCAGAGACCGCGGTCGATGGGGACCAAGCGGGACCCGTTGGGGGTCGAGGATGGGCCATCCTCGTCGGTCGTGCCGCCGCTGCCACCGGCCGGTCCAACCCCAAAGCCGCAGGTCCGCAAGGGGGAGACCGCCCCGGCCACCTCGAAGCCCCTGGATCCCCCCGGAAAAGGTCGACCCCCACCAAAAAAGCAAGGGCTACCAAAAGGCCCCAATCCACACACACAGGCGCTCAAGCTGCAGGCAGCCGCGAAAACCCCCCAGCCCCCCGAAAAACGCCAACCACCAACAAACCCACAGGCACCCCCCCAAAAACGAGAGCTCCCCCCCCCGAAAAACGCCTCAGCATCCGAAACAAACCCGCAGGCACCCCCCCAAAAACGAGAGCTCCCCCCCCCGAAAAACGCCCAAGCATCCGAAACAAACCCACAGGCACCCCCCAAAAAACGAGAGCTCCCCCCCCCGAAAAACGCCTCAGCACCCGAAACAAACCCGCAGGCACCTCCCCCAAAACGAGAGCCACTCCCCCCGAAAAACGCACCAGCACCAGAAACAAACCCGCAGGCACTCAAGAGAAAAGACCCCCCGGTGGGACTGAGCAACCCACAACTCTTGAAAAAACCGCGCCCCCCGGGGGACGACCAGCCACCACCGCCCCCCCCGAAAAAGGCTCCCTCCCCCCCAGAAATAATAATAATCGCCGCCCATCAGCCACCGCCCCGGCTGAAGCGAAAAGACCCCCCCTGCTCCATACTCCTGGGTGAGAAATACTGCCCCAAAAAAGCCCGCCTTCAGGACCCCAGCCTGAGCAAGAGCGCCCAAAACACCCAGGTGCAGCAGCAACCTCACCCGAGGCACCCTCCCAGACCGGTCGCAAGCCGGTCGCTAGTGGAGGGTGTCTCCCCGAGTGAGTTGAGCGGCGTGATCGTACCCTTGCCACAGTCTGCTGGTTCAACCGGACTCGCCCAGACTGGACGATCACCAGGTACCCCAACGACCGTAGAAAAACGGAATTGGGGACCGCCAAGCCGCGCCACAGCGAGCGCAAACCCGCAGGGGTTCCGACGCAAGATCCGGCTAGCCACCGGGCACCCCTGCGGCAGACAGCGCAAGGACTGGCCAAGTCCCGCGTGGAGGGTGGCCCCTCCATCGCGCCGCGTACACGGTGAGAACCGTGGGTAGCACCCTCTGCATCTCTCGAATCTCTGAGTTTAGGTAGTTTTAGTGGGTAAGTCCCGACGGAAAAACGGACAGTCCCACACTCACAAGTTTGCGGGGGGACAAAATCTGACTTGCCACCTCCTCGCGGTGTCCCCTGGAAACGTGTTTTTCGAAACGCGGCCAAGGCAAGCAGTACCTCTCTGCTCCCTCGTGGGGCGGAAAGGTTGAAGATCGAAGGCTCGAAGGCAGAAGCGGCTTGACAAACCGTTTCCTCACCCGAAGGCTGGTTCTGCCCCCTTGTGGGGCGGAGAGGTTGAATATCGAAGGCTCGAAGGCAGAAGCGGCTTGACAAACCGTTTCCGTTTCCGGAAGGCTGGACTCCCCGGTGGGTCTTTCTTGCTGCGAAGGCGAGGTTGCTTTGGTGCTTGGCTTTTCTTGCGGGGCCAAAGTTGTGGAATTTCCTGTGTCTGTGCGAGAAAGGGTTGCTTGTGGCGAAGCGGCGGCCTTTCCAGGCTCCCAGCTGAACCCCCAGAAAGAAAAAAGAAGGGGTTCCCCAGTGCCGTGTGGCAGGCGCCGGTTCAATGTGAACCGGTGCGGTCAAAAACTGCGCCTGTCAGTGGTGTGGTTGTGCCTTTTGCTGTTGTGATGAACCGAAAAGAACACGGAGAACACCGACCAGGCACCAGGTAGACGTCTGGAAACAGTACGGCGGTGCATTTTTATTCCCAGGAGACTTGCTCCCAAGAGACTTTCCTTCACTCCAAGCGCCGATTCGCAAAATGACATGGCCGCTTGGTGAAGGAACTTCTCTTCGGGTGTAAGATCTTCCCCGCGGGTGGACGCGGAGGAAGAGGGTTCTTCTCGTATCCCACGAGAAAATTGAAAAGGAACTAGCCCAACACACCCCTAGCCCCATTTGTTTCCCGTACGATGCTCCCAGTTGAAAAAAAAAAAAAAAAAAAAAAGCGCGGAGCTGGCTTTTTCTCCCCCTGGGAAAATGTATATGGGTGGCAGAGTGAGCGGGTGTCGGCCTTCAGGCCGGTGTGTCCGGGTTCAAACCCCGCCCATGACACTTTTCCGGTCGAAGATTATTTCGAGGTTTGCTGTCGTTTCGGGGCCTGATGTGCCCGAAATTTGCGTTTTTTGCGGAGTTTCTCAGCCCCCCGGAGAAATACCGGAGGGGGGGGCGGCGGGAAAAGGCTGCCCCAGGGCGGCCCCCCCCCGTGCTGGGCCCCGGGTACGAGGCCAAACTTTACACCCGAACTTAGCTTCGCCCGGACTTTGTTTCGCCCGAACTTAGCTTCACCCGAGCTTTGCTTCGCCCGAACTGTGCTTCACCTAACTTTGCTCACCCGAACTTTGTTTCGCCCGAACTTTGTTTCGCCCGAACTTAGCTTCACCAGAACTTTGCTTCACCTGAACTTAGCTTCGCCCGAACTTTGCTTCACCCGAACTTAGCTTCGCCGAACTTTGTTTCGCCCGATCTTAGCTTCACCAGAACGTCCACCGAGAACTTAGCTTCGCCCGGACTTTGTTTCGCCCGAACTTAGCTTCACCTTCGCCCGAACTTTGCTTCACCAGAACTTTGCTCACCCGAACTTAGCTTCGCCCGAACTTTGCTGTTCCCCGAACTTTAACTGCTGCCTCCAGTCTCGCCACGCGCCGGCCTTAGCCGAGCGCACGTACTGCGCCAAAGTGTGGAATTTCCGACGTCTGTGGCGGAAAGGGTTGCTTGTGGCGGAGCGGCGGCCTTTCCAGGCTCCCAGCCGAACCCCCAGAAAGTGAAAAGAAGGGGTTCCCCAGTGCCGTGTGGCAGGCGCCGGTTCAATGTGAACCGGTGCGGTCAAAAAAACCGCGCCTGTCAGTGATGTGGTTGTGCCATTTGCTGTTTGTGTTAAAAAGAATACGAAACACGGGGAACACCGGCCAGGCACCAGGTAGACGTCTGGAAACAGTACGGCGGTGCATTTTTTTTTATTCCCAGGAGACTTGCTCCCAAGAGACTTTCCTTCACTCCAAGCAGCGCGCGATCACCAATTTAAATGGCCGCTTGGTGAAGGAACTTCTCTTTGGGTGTAAGATCTTCCCCGCGGGTGGACGCGGAGGAAGAGGGTTCTTCTCGTATCCCACGAGAAAATTGAAAAGGAACTAACCCAACACACCCCTAGCCCCATTTGTTTCCCGTACGATGCTCCCAGTTGAAAAAAAAAAACTTATAGTTATAGTATCCTGACACCTGGACTGTTATAGGCTATTTCACGGATTTCTGTAGGGGACCCTATTGATTTTTTTTTTTTGAGTTTTATAAAATTTTTCGACGAAGGTGAATTTTAAACAAGGAAAATCTTACTGTGACGGACGGACGGGTTTTGAAGCCACAAATATTTCGAGACTGGAGGTCCTATGAACATGCAATGTGAATAGCCTCTATTCGAGCCAACCCCACGAGCATTCTCCGCACTCGCCGTGTCCGCCCTGAAACCAAAACGACGTGAGCCCCATCAGCCCGTGGACAGAACGACCCCGAGGCACCCAGACGCACGGGCACCCCCTCGATTTCAAAGCTCTCCCGCCCGCGTGGCTTTAACAGGGGAAACAGCTGGAAGGCCGGCCCGTCCCTGCTGAGGTGGGTAGCAATAGCAGTCGCAGGCGTAGCGCTGGCAACACTGGTGGAAAGGACTGGGAGTCGCAAACCCGCAAACCCGCACTCGGTTGCCCTGCGGGCCCCCTCGTGGATTGGATTGATTCTCAGTGTTTTTAGCCTTCCTTCTAGATACGGCCTCTTTGTGAAGAGGCCGACTCGAAAGAGAGCGAAAAACGCAACAAAAACAGGAATAATTAGCACCAAAGAACAAGTTCACAATGAATGGCGACGATGTCGGACGAATTTGGTGATCCCGTTTTCTCGATTTTTTGACCGATTCATCCAAAGAAACCCTCACAGGAATTCGAGCTCATACGAACAGTGTTCTTTCGCCGGTCGGAACTTCGGCAGTACAAGCCCCCCGTTTTGAAAAGGGAGAAGGTCTCTTATCATGCGTTTCTTTACATGAGGGACAAGAATCTGACCTGCACCTCCTCGTGGTGTCCCTCGGAAACGTGCTCAACGCGCGCCCGACGCAGGCAGTCTTTGATATTGTTTCCCCAGTTGGTTGGTCAACAATGACCGTGTGTTTGGTTGATTGGAAAAGCTCTTCTTGGGGAAACAGTCAAAGCATGCGAATTTGCGAGTCATTCAAGCGGTTCTGACAGAGCTATGGGTACTCATTTTCTTGGATTTTTGATCGATTCATCCAAAGAAGCCCTCACAGGAATTCGAAGCTCAGACGAACGACGTTCTTTCGAGGGTCGGAACTTCGGGGAACGCCCCACCCAATTCGACATCAGGGGATGGTCGCATATTAAATTGTTTGGCGTTCCTTCAGCAAGGTGGCCACTAAAGACCGTGAAGTGGAGGAGACTGGCCTCCGGAGGCCCAGGGGTTATCGATGAGTGGTTCTGCGGGTCTCGTGTGGAAACAATCAGGGTATGCGGATTTGCGAGTCATTGAAGAGGTTTTGGGAGAGCTATGGGTACCCGTTTTCTTCCGTTTTTGACCGATTCATCCAAAGAAGCCCTCACAGGAATTCGAAGCTCAGACTAACGTCATTCTTTGAAGGGCCGGAACTTCGGGGAAAACGCTCCCCCCAAATTCGACAACAGGAGAAGGTCGCATATTGCCGTTTTTGACGTTCCTTGAACAAGATGGCCCCTAAAGACCAGGAAGTGAAGAAGACTGGCCTCCGGAGGCCCAGGGGTTATCAATGAGTGGTTCTGCGGGTCTCGTGTGGAAGGTATGCGGATATGCGTGTCATTGAAGAAGTTGTGAGAGAGCTATGGGTACCCGTTTTCTTGCATTTCGGACCGATGCATCCAAAGAAACCCCCACAGGAATTCGAAGCTCATGCGAACAGTGTTATTTCGATGGTCAGAACTAAGGGTCTTTTTGAAAGCGAGAAGGTCTCATATCTCGTGTTTCCGAACATGGGGGACAAGAATCTGACTTGCACCTCCTCGTGGTGTCCCTCGGAAACGTGCTGAACGCGCGGCCGACGCAGGCAGTCTCTGATTATGTTTCCCCAATTGGTTGGTCAACAATGACTGTTTGTTTGGTTGATGGGAAAAGCTCAGCTTGGGGGCCCGCGTGGAAATGGTCAAAGCAAAGATGCAAATTTGCGAGTCATTGAAGGGGTTCTGGGAGAGCTATGGGTACCCGTTTTCTCGAATTCTTGACCGATTCATCCAAAGAAGCCCTCACAGGAATTCGAACCAGACGAACAACATTCTTTCGAGGGTCGGAACTTCGGGGAATTAGCCCCGAATTCGACATCAGGAGAAGGTCGCGTGCGTTTTTTGATGTTCCTTCAGCAAGGTGGCCCCTATAGACCCGCCGAAGTGCAAGGGACAGCCTTGCGAAGCCCAGGTGATGTCAATGAGTGGTCTTGCAGGTCTCGTGTGGAAACAATCAGAGTATTCGGATTTGCGGGTCATTGAAGAGGTTCTGAGATACTTGCGTGTACCCGTTTTCTTGTATTCTCGATCGATTCATACTAAGAAGCCCCGGGCGACAATGTCGGACGAATTTGGTGATCCGAAAAGCTGGTCTTCGAGGTTTCGCGCGAAACCAACGAAGGTATGCCCACTTGCGAGTCATTGAAGAGGTTCTGGGAGAGCTATGGGTACCCGTTTTCTCGAATTTTTGACCAGTTCATCCAAAGAATCCCTCACAGAAATTCGAAGCACAGACGAACAGTGTTCTTTCAAGGGTCGGAACTTCGGAAGTACAAGCCCCTCCTTTTGAAAAGGGGGAAGGTCTCTTATCATGCGTTTCTTACATGAGCCTGCACCTCCTCGTGGTGTCCCTCGGAAACGTGCTCAACGCATGGCCGACGAAGGCAGTCTTTGATATTGTTTCCCGAATCGATTGGTCAAACAATGACTGTGTTTTTGGTTGATTGGAAAAGCTCGTCTTGCGGAAACCTTCAAAGCATGCGAATTTGCGGGTCATACAAGAGGTTCTGACGTTTTTATGACATTCCTTCTGCAATATGGCCCTGAACAGCATAGAAGGTCGGAACTTCCCCGAATTCGACATCAGGAGAAGATCGCATACGAGTGGTTTTGCGGATCTAGTATGCGGATTTGTTGGTCATTGATTGATTTCTTGATTTCGGGGCTTCCCAATTGCTTCGAAGTGATCCGAAATGAAAAGGCTCACCTCCCTGAAGTTGTGGCCTTCAAAGAAAGTTTTGGTAGTTAGTAGTGGAAGCTCCAACCTCACATGAGGGTTTCTTTCGAAGCATTTTGCAAGTTTGGGAAGCCACACAGGGATAAGGCCACATAAGGCTGTTCATGCTCACTTTTCTCCATCTTTATAAAGAAATGATAAAGAAGTCCCACGAGTGCTGACATGGCAGGCCCCTTTTGGCCGAAAAACAGGTTGCCACTAATGTCAGCATGTGGAGTTTTCACCCCTTTGCCTTTTCCAGCAGAAGCAGCAGCAGCAGAGCAGCAGCAAGAGCAGCAGCAAGAGCATCAGTAGCCAGGAAAGCGAAAGCACAAAAGAGCAGCCAAAAGCAGCAGCAGAGACCAGCAGCAGCAGCAGCAGGACCCCAGCAAGACCGAGAGAATGCCTTGACAGGATTCCTTGGCACCTTCAAGAAAGAGAATGTAGACACACAGGACTCCAACACTATCCATTTGCTTCCCGTTCTGCGCCGTTCCTCTGGAGTCCTGTGTTTGCCCCACCTGAACTTGCAAAAGTGGGATGCCAACCCCTGCATTCTAGAACCCAAAGGTTCACGGAAAAGAGGGTGGAGTTAGAGCAGCCAGAAATGGCAGGTCCAGGGGACCAACGCGCCGCAAACCCGACCAAACCTGGTCTGATCTTCTTGGGGTCTGACCTGCGAGAATTGGGTGCTGCCAAAATTTTGCAGTTTTCCTAAAGGAATTGCCTAGGAAAATGGATTTTTGGATTTTTTTTTTCAGGAATTTTTTGGAATTTTTTTTTCTATGAAGGTGAAATTTTTGCTTGGAGTTTTTCATTGTGACAGACGGACAGATTCTTAACCCGCATATTTATATAGTAACCCGCAAACCCGCACTCGGTGGCCCTGCGGGCCCCCTCGTGCATTTGATGGATTCTCAGCGCTTTGATGTGGGCCTTCTTGTCCAGGTTCGGCCTCTTGTGTGAAGAGGCCGACTCGAAAGAAAACAGGATTCAGCACACACAACGCAAACAGGAACTAGAAGAAGAAAAGAAATTCACAAGATGGTTCGGGTCGGAGTTGTGCTTGAAAAATCTGGTGTTCGAGAGTTCGTGTGCAAGCAGTCAAGGTATGTGAAGTTCCGAGTCAGCGAAAAGGTTCTGTCAGAGCTATGGGTGCATATTTTGTTGATATTTTGACCGATGCATCCAACGAAACCGTCACAGGAATTCGAAGCTCCTACGAACGACGTTCTTTCGGTCGCAACTTCGGGAGAACGTGCCCTCCCCATTTCGACATGCAACAGTTGCCTATCACGTTTTCGGTGTTCCTTCAGCAAAGTGGTCCTGAGAGGTCGTGAAGTCCAAGAAGCTGGCCATCAAAGGCCCCTGGGTGGTCTTGGGGTTGGGGGACAAAATCTGACTTGCCACCTCCTCGCGGTGTCCCCTGGAAACGTGTTTTTCGAAACACGGCCAAGGCAAGCAGTTCCTTTGCTGTGGGTGAAAGCCCCTAACTTCGTATCTGGCCTCCGAGCTGCGCACCTACCCTTCCCAGGCGTAAAAAAGGTCGGCAAGAAAGCAGCAGCAGCAGCAAGGCAGCTGCGGGAAGACACGAGCAGCAAGGCAGCTGGCAAGGCAACAGCGGCAAGGCAGCAGCAGCACGACAGCAGCGGCAAGGCGGCATCCGGAAGGCAGCCGCGGCAAGGCAGCAGCAGCAAGGCAGCAGCCGCAGCAAGGCAGCCACAGCAAGGCAGCCGCAGTAAGGCAGCCGCAGCAAGGCAGCAGCAGCAAGGCAGCAGCAAGGCAGCAGCAGCAAGGCAGCAGCGGCAAGGCGGCAGCATCGCGATGGCAGCGGCAAGGCGGCATCAGCAAGGCAGCAGCAGCAGCAAGGTAGCAGCAGCAGCAAGGCAGCCGCAGCAGCAAGGCAGCCGCAGCAAGGCAGCACCAGCAAGGCAGCAGCAGAAGCAAGCCACCAGCAACAAGGCAGCAGCGGCAAGGCAGCAGCAGCACGATAGCAGCGGCACAGCGGCAAGGCGGCAGCATCGCGATGGCAGCGGCAAGGCGGCATCAGCAAGGCAGCAGCAGCAGCAAGGTAGCAGCAGCAGCAAGGCAGCCGCGGCAAGGCAGCACCAGCAAGGCAGCAGCAGAAGCAAGCCACCAGCAACAAGGCAGCAGCGGCAAGGCAGCAGCAGCACGATAGCAGCGGCAAGGCGGCATCCGCAAGGCAGCAACAAGGCAGCCGCGGTAAGGCATCAGCAGCAAGGCAGCAGGAGCAGCAAGGCAGCAGCAGCAAGGCAGCAGCAGCAAGGCAGCAACGGCAAGGCAGCAGTAGCAGCAAGGCAGCCGCGGCAAGGCAGCACCAGCAAGGCAGGAGCAGAAGCAAGACAGCAGCAACAAGGCAGCGGCGGCAAGGCAGCAGCAGAAGCAAGACAGCAGCGGCAAGACACCGGCAGCAAGACAGCATCGGCAAGGCAACAGCGGCAAGGCGGCAGCAGTTCGATAGCAGCGGCAAGGCGGCATCAGCAAGGCAGCTGCGGCAAGGCAGCAGCAGCAAGGCAGCAGCAGAAGCAAGACTGCAGCGGCAAGGCAGCAGCAGCAGCAGGACAGCAGCAGCAAGGCAGCATCAGCAAGGCAGCAGCGGCAAGGCAGCAGTAGCAGCAAGGCAGCCGCGGCAAGGCAGCAGCAGAAGCAAGACAGCAGCGGCAAGACACCAGCAGCAAGGTATCAGCAAGGCAGCCGCCGTAAGGCAGCAGCAGCAAGGCAGCAGCAGCAGCAGCAAGGCCGCCGCGGCAATGCAGCAACAGCAATGCAGCAGCAGCAAGACAGCAGCAGCAGCGGGACAGCAGCAGCAAGGCTGCAGCGGCAGCAGGCAGCAGCAGCAAGGCAGCAGCAGCAAGGCAGCAGCGGCAAGGCAGCAGCAGCAAGGCAGCAGCAGGAGCAGGACAGCATCAGCAAGGCAGCACCAGCAAGGCAGCAGCAGCAGCAAGGCAGCAGCGGCAGGGAAGCAGGAGCAGCAACACAGCAGCGGCAAGGCAGCAGCAACAAGGCAGCAGCAGCAGCAGCAGCAGCAACAAGGCAGCAGCAGCAGCAAGAGGCAGCAGCAGCAGCAAGGCAGCAGCGGCAGGGAAGCAGGAGCAGCAACACAGCAGCGGCAAGGCAGCAGCAACAAGGCAGCAGCAGCAGCAGCAGCAGCAGCAGCAACAAGGCAGCAGCAGCAGCAAGAGGCAGCAGCAGCAGCAAGGCAGCAGCGGCAGGGAAGCAGGAGCAGCAACACAGCAGCGCCAAGGCAGCAGCAACAAGGCAGACAGTGACCGGTGAAGCAAGACAGCAGCGGCAAGGCAGGAGCGGCAGCAGGACAGCAGCAGCAAGGCAGCAGCAGCAAGGCAGCAGCAGCAAGGCAGCCAGAGCAAGACAGCAGCGGTTAATCAGCAGGAGGAAGAGCACCAACAGAAGGCAGCAGACAGAATAGGAGCTTGAATTCAAATAAGCATAAACAGAAAATTAAAACACAGACGAAGTTTGTTTGAAGCGCTTAAGAAGGAAATCGGAGCTTGCAATGAAAGCAGTCTTTGCAAGCGAAGGTCCTTGACTGCAGTGTTTGGTTTTGCGAGAATTCCACAGCTTCGGAGAAAGGCAGCAGAGCAGCAGGAGCAAGAGTAGCAGCAAGAAGAGCAGCAAGAGGAGGAGCAAGGCAGCAGCAAGGCAGACAGCAACTTTCGTTTCAAAGAAACCTAAACAGGAAATTAAAACACAGACGAAGTTTGCGAATCGGGGCTTCGATGAAAAATGCAAGCCTTTCCATTTCGAAGGGGGAAGGTCGTTTACTGCAGCGTTTGGTTTTGAGAGAGTTTCACAGCTTCGATGAAAGGCAACAAGAGAAGCAGGAGCAAGAGCAGCACCAGCACCAAACACAGGAACAACAGGAGCAGCAGCAAGGCAGCAAAAACCCCATCGAAGTCAAGAGAAGGTTGCTTTAAGCCTTTTGTCCACACTTTTCTTCTTATTTTAAAGAAATGAATGTAAAGAAATGAAAAGATGTCCCAGTGCTGGCATGGCAGGCCCCTTTTGGCCCAAAGAACAGGTAGCCACCGTTGTCAGCACATGGGGTTTCCACTCATTCGCATTTTTTTTTGTAGCAGCAGAAACATCAGCAAGACTGAAGCACCAGCAGGGGGAGAAGGAGCAGAAGCAGCAGCAGCAGCAGCAGCAGAAGCAGCAGCAGCAGAAGTAGCAGCAGAAGCAGCACAGCATCAGCAGAACCAAACCAGGAACCCAAAACATTGGGAGGAAGGATGGGGGAGGGGAAAATGGCTATTGGTTGTCTCTTGTGTGCGTGCTTTGTCCTATCTTTGAAGGGTTGAAAGGAAGCTGCACTTTGCAACGCGGGAGTACCTGTCGAGCCAGTCAGCAAGATCAACCCGTGTCACTATGCCAGCATTTTGGATCAGATGCGAGCCCCTCCATAGGCTTTGTTGAGCGTCCTTGACGTTCATGCTTTGAGCAACTCCTGCAGGCAGTTCCTCGCAACTGGCCGAAAAAACTTTGTCTCACGACATTGTATGTGGCTAACCGCAGTGGAAACAAAACAGGAGGAAGCAAACCTTTCGAGGTCTGCGTGTTCATAGTTCTGATGATCCCTAATCGGTGGAAGTTTTGGGCAGATTAGAGACAGACAAAGCACACGCATAGCAACAATCTTTGGCACGGGGACTGTGATACTTGGGTATATTTTTCGAATTTTCAAGTTTTGGAAAAAAATATTATGAGCACCAGGCAGCACCAGCAGGAGGCACACACCAGCCAGCACCAGCAGCAGGCAGCACCAACGGCAGGCAGCACACGCAGGCACCAGCAGGAAGCACATAGCAGGCAGCGCAGTACCAGCAGACACCCACCCAGGCCAGCACCCAGCAAGTCAGCACCAGCAAGTCAGCACCAGCAAGTCAGCACCAGCAAGTCAGCACCAGCAAGTCAGCACCAGCAAGTCAGCACCAGCAAGTCAGCACCAGCAAGTCAGCAGCCAGCAAGCCAGCCAACAAAAAGCCTTGAGTGAGAGACAAGCCCCTAGACACACAGGACTCCCACCACTCATCCTTTTGCTTCCCATTCTGCGCGTTCTTTGGGGGTCCTGTGTTGCCAAGCCTGATTGCAAGAGATAGAGGGGGGCACACCTCCAGCAAACCCGGGCAAACCTGACCTGTGGAATTGGATGCTGCCAAAAAATGGCTGGTTTGCGGGTCTGGTTCATAGGAAAACCAATAGAAACTGGATTCTGAATTTTGAGTTTTTCAGAATTTTTTTTTGACAAAGGTGAAATTTTTGCTTGGAATTTTTCATTGTGACGAACAGACAGACAGACAGACGGACAAGCCACATAATTATATAGTAACCTGACCTGTGGAATTGGATGCTGCCAAAAAATGGCTGGTTTGCGGGTCTGGTTCATAGGAAAACCAATAGAAACTGGATTCTGAATTTTGAGTTTTTCAGAATTTTTTTTTGACAAAGGTGAAATTTTTGCTTGGAATTTTTCATTGTGACGAAGGGGGAGAGGATTATTACTATCGCGGAATTTCTTCCCGCAAATTTGGCTCAGAGGTGGGTAGGTCCCTCCCCCCCCCCCCCCGATTTAGGTGGTGAACCCACTCACACACTGAGAGTAGCTGGGCCCGGCTTTCGATTCAAAAAGCTTTATCTCATTGTGCCCGGTAGCTCGTAAACGGCACGTAAAAGGCACCCCTCGCTGCTATCGATGGTTCGTTACTTCCCCCACGTTCACGCCCACTGGTACCTGGTGTTGTGTACTTCCTTACAATGCTGCACTGTTTTCTATAACTGTCCGTATACCAACTGCAATAGCCCTGAGGTGTCCGACTATGTCCGTCTGGGTCCGCAGCTCCGACTCAGTTCAATAACACGGATTGCTTGTGCTGAACCAAGAGGGTAAGAAGAAACACACAAATCCAAGCTCTGCAACTAGCAACTGGCAGAACGATAGAAAGACTAGCTGGTTAGGGTATCGGAATCCGCCGCAACGACCTCCTGGTGCGTGTTCACCCGGATTTCAGCAGAAGAAATAGAGAAACAACCCTACGAGTAGGCCACGACGACAAAGGAAAACAGAACCAGCGGTTACACGGTATTCTGGTGACGGTCTTGATGTAGAACCCTAGTACTTAAATCACTTGTTTCAGCCAAGGACTGGCGGTGCGGAATGAACGGAAAACTGACGAGCATACAGAACACGAAGTTGCAGGATTGGGACTGGAGCCAGGGCCTACTCACTTTCTTCGTCCACCTGCTGGCTACTGGTAGGCACATGGTAGCGGTGAGACTTTCCGGTTTCCACCTCTTCCAGAAGTCCATGAACCCGGTCCCATGCGGCAAGCACAGATGAGACGAGGAGCCCCTTTGCCGCACTGGTCGCCGAAGGCAGGGGGACGGGTGGGACTGCCTTGCTTGCGAGCGTCCGCAGCTGGGTTACTGTAAGCAGCTGCACCCGTGCACTCCTTCCTGCTTGCGAATCCGGGTCTTTCTTCGCCACTTTGACGAGATCTTTCCACGTGACTCTCTTTTTCTCTTCACTGGCTTCGTGTGTGGAGAGGGTCTCGTGGTGCAGGCGAAAGTGCCGGTCTCTGTCGCTGGGGTTCAAACACAGAACCTTACAAGTGGGGCACCTCATGTCGCGCCCGGCAGCTCGCAGAGAAGGACGGTAGAAGTCGGTGGGAACTTCGATGTGCTTTCTGGACAGCAGCTCTTCCAGGCAAAGAAAGTGCCCGGTTTCTTCAGGCCGTTCTTGCTGAAACGGCTGGGGGTCATCGTCAGCAGAAAGGTCCTCTTGCGAGTCCTGAGATAGGACAGACCCGTGTTCGCTGTCACTTGCTACTTCCGGGCTTTCACGGCTTTCTTCGACGGCACTTGCTTGTGACGCGGGAACCTGCTGTTGAAACGGCTCGTCAGGTGTCCCATGTGGAATGGGTGTGTAGAAGAGGCCGGAAGTTGCCTCCTGCATCTCCCGGTCGAGGAAATGGCGGGCACGGAGTGCCGGGAGGTTCTTGCAGTGCCCGCAAGAAGACGGCTTCGAGCAGCGTCGGAAGACAACCATGTTCTTCCGCCGATCCATGTGTCGGCTCATCTCCAGGAGCTCTGTATGCAGCTCCCGAAGTTTGGGATCACCACGGATCCGTTTCTTCGACGAGGAAAGAAGCAGGCGGATGTCGTCGTAGTCGTTGTAGACAATCCCCTTTCTTTGCCACGTCTGCAGACTCCAAACGCACACGGTCAGAGCAGCGGAAATGCAAGCCGTGGTGTAAGGAAGCAGCGGCGTGTGCACTGCGGCAGTCCAGGCTATGACAAGGACGGCGGACACCAACGCATCAAGCGTCGCAGGGTTTACCGGCTTTCTTTTTTTCGGCCGTTTGGGAAGGATCGCACTGAGCATCCGTGCACTCGCCAGATCCACGGGCACGCTGTGGAAGCGCAGGGCCCCTGATGCAGTGTTGAACGTCAGTTTCTCCGCCATAGCCTGCATCGCATCCACATGCATCTTCCGATCCTCTTCCGGATTCCTTTTCTCCGCCGTCCCGAACTTGCAGCCCGACATCGCCTTCGACATCCACGACATCGCTCTCTCTACCGGGTTGAATGCGCTGTGTCCGGCGGCGTAGGTCACGCACACCACGGCGTCGAGCTGGAAGTCTCGGAAGAGCCTCCACAGCGATACGTCGGTTGACAGGACAGCGGGCGAGTAGTCGCTTGCATTGTCCGAAATGCAAACGACAACCGGAGGGACAGTCTCCCTTTCCAGCAGAACTCTCCGCATATCCCCGACGTTCGTTTGGCTGTTGCAAACACTGTACTTCAGTGAGCGCAAGAAGCACCGCAGAACGCCATTTCTGGGGAACGGGTAGTGCATTCTGCCCAGTCCATCACGGGCGTTCTGCACAGCAGCGGCGAGCTCACACTTGGCTGCTATGAGCTCCAGAATGCACACTGGCTTCACGTTAGCACCCGTCACGAAGCTGTGGTCGTCAACTAACGTAGGCCCCAGGCAGTACGTGCGGGTGTTGCAACCTTTGTGGACCGCAACAGTGCCCAAGGGGACCACACACTTTGCGTCCACACTCAGGACGAGGCATTCGGCCTCCGAGGCAAGGGCATTGGCGCGCATTGCGGCCTCGACAACCATTCTGACCTGAGCCCTGCAGTAATGGTCATCGACATGGTCTTCGCGTTGCGCGTCTGCATGGCCCGAGAGACGAACGTCGAAGAAGTCCTTGTAGCGCACTGCAACCTTCCGACCAGGATGCGGTGCCTTGAACATCCGACGCAGCGTAGACTCGGAGATGCTGTAACCCTGATTTACTCGCATCTCGTCTAACAGCTCGCGCAATGTGCACCCAGCCTTTAGCACGGTTTCCCGCCTTCTCGCATGGCTCTTCATGGAATACCGTGAGAGGACGAGCCTTATGCCATCCACCAGGGCGGGGTATTTCGCAGTTAAAGGCTTGCGACCCTTCTTCACTGCATTCCGGGTTTTGGGTTGCTGCACGGCTTGAGGCTCCCCCGGCAGCACCAGGTGGCTTGCATCGTTTAAGATGACATAGTCTGGAGTGCATGCAGCGACGATCGGCCCCAAGGCAGTGAGCTCGACAGCCAGCTTTACGAGAACCTGACGTTCCGTTCCTGGGAGGAACTCGTTTAGGACCAAGCTGCCATTCCGATGAACGAGGAGCATGATCTCGCGAACCTGGTCGAGCCTTAGCCCTGAAACCAGGATGCACGCTTTGCGAGCCTTCGTTACGTTTCGCAGACCCTGAAGAGTTACCCCCCAACGCGGAAGAAGCCCACGGTTTTTACAATGAGCCCAGATGGTGGTCTCCCCCTCATCGACGTTCATGCTCAGCTCTCTAGAAGCGCGCCCTATGACCTTGCTCCTGTTGTCGCTATGCCGCCTGCCCCTTTTCTCCGTGCACTTCTTAAGAAAGTCGGTTGTTGACGTAACGGATGCTTTCAGAAAGCTGATCCCCGCTCCCACGTTTTCAACCCACTCCCTGAGCTGATCCTCATCCTCAGCAAGACGTGTGTCGCGGCGGTTTGTGGTCTCCTCATGAGGAGCCGTCGAAGGCTCCGGACAGCTACAAGAAAATTGGTCGACCTTTTTCTGCAGGTCTCTCATGCGCAACTCTCCTTGGCTGCTTAACTTCTTCGAGCCGCCGTACCCGTGCTTGTATTGGGTAAAGGCAGCATCAGTGGACCCCAATGCCTTCTGTATCTCATTAATGCCGGTGATTGCTGTTTCCTTGTCTTCCGCAGCGCACTGTCTCAGGCACAAGCATACAGCTGCTAGCGAGCTCCAGCGCGATTCTGAGTCTTCGGAAGAGGTTCCACTATCCTCCTCTGACCACTCCAACAGTTCCTCGGCAAAAACCTCGTCGACGGCCTCGCGCAGAACATCACCGCCGCTGTCACTCGAGTTGCTGCCCGTCTCTGGTTCTTCGAGAGCAGGTGCGTCTGCGTGTGCTGCCGATGGTCGGCTAAAGCCAAACTGCAGAAGGGAGGACTGCTGTCGCCGCTTCGCTTCAGCTTGGGCAAGGATTCTGGCCTCGTCGCTTGAAGGCAGAAGCTTTGCAAGACGCCTGGCGTCGTTGAGCCCCTTGCCAAGAGTAATGTAAGCCGCCGTGAGGGCGTCGCGCCTGCGAGCCCTTTCTGTCTTAGCTGCATTTCTCTGCAGCTGCTGCTCCTGCGCTTCTTCGTGCGCCTCTTCCTCGAGCTGGCGAAGTTCGCTTTCCATAGCATCTACCTCCAGGACCTTCCATCTCCGAAACCGAGCCAGTTTCTCTCGTACCGAGAGCCCCAGAACCATACCAAAACTCTGGATTCTGTTCCACAGCTCGTTTACGGAGGATCTGTCAGCTTGAAGGGTAGTCCCTGAGGATGCCGGGAGCTCGTTGTCGCCGGGACTGGAGTTGTCTGCTTGATGGATAGTCCCTGACGATGCAGCAGGGGGCTCGTTGTCAAGGCTGGAGTTGCCTGCTTGATGGGTAGTCCCTAAGGATGCAGCAGGGGGCTCGTTGTCTTCAAGGCTGGAGTTGCCTGCTTGATGGGTAGTCTCTGAGGATGCAACAAGGGGTTCGTTGTCATGAATCCTGGTGCCTGCTTGGTGGATTGCAGGAGGCTCGTCATCGTCAAGACTGGGGATGCTTGATGGACCGGTAGTCCCAGGGGGCTCGTTGCCTTCGAGGCTTACCATCTCGATCACACCGTCATCCCAGAACTGGGCGCCGGCCACAGCCGTAGATACGGACACCCTCTTCTCCAATACTTGGCTTGCAGCTGTCCAAAAGACGGCGACATAATGCCCGACGTCTCCCGGGCCACGCAGGTAGAGCACATTGCTGGGAGAAAGAGGCTGCTTTTCCCCGGAGAGCTGCTTCTTCAGCACTGATGCCGAAGGAATGTACCCCACACCGTTGTCACGGCACCACTTCTCCAAGGCAAACGACGACACCGGATCACACCACGAATTGGCGCCAACTTCTTTGGCCACCTGCTTCACCTCGCATTCGGTGGGGGTTTCTACAGACCCCTTTCTCGCCCGTGCTGCGGCAATGAATCCGCACTCTGATTCAACCTGCTGGCTCTCTCCGCTGAGCACAACCTTAAGTTCAGGGAACATATCCTCCATGAGCTCCAGGAGCCTTGCCGTGCAGTTGTTGTGCCACTGCAAGAGGCTATCGCATACGACCAACGCGGAAACTGGTGGGTTTGCGGGTGATGTTTGGGCGGCTGAGGGGTTTGCGGCTGGGCCTTCCGGGTGCTTGGGTACGTCAGGACGAGTTGCCGCTGATTGCTCATTTCTGGCCGCTGCTTCGGTGATCGACGGGTTTGCGAATTGTCCACGTCGAACTGAGGATCTGGGGGGTGGCGGGCTTGAGGGTACTGTTTGGGCGGCTGGTTCCGGATGCATGACGTCTGGGTTTGCATGACGGAAATCTGGAGTTGCAGCTGGTGGTGCAAAAATGGGCGCTGATTCCGTGGTCGACAGGTTTGCGATCTGTCGGCGTTTTGCGGAGGTTGTGGCCGGTGGGCTTGTGGGTGATTTCTGGGCGCTTGCGGCTGGACCTTCCGGACAGCAATCTGGGGTTGCAGCTAATTGCTCAGAAATGGGCGCTACTTCGGTGAGGTTTGCGATCTGTCGGCGGCGTTTTGGGGTGGTTGTGACCGGTGGGCTTGTGGATGATGTTTGGGCCGCTGAGGCGTTTGGGGCTGGCTGCACGAGTGCGTCTGGGTTTGCAGGACGGGTTGCAGCTGATTGCTCCTGTATGGGCGCTGCTCCGGTGGTCGACGGGTTTGCAGGACAGAAACCTGGAGGTGCGGCTGATTGCTCGTGTGTGGGCGCTGCTTCGGTTGTTGACGGGGTTGTGCTGGCAATTGTCGCGACTAGGAGCAGCTGCGCTCGAAGGAGTGCTACCTCCTGCCGCAGAGCACTAGCGCTATCTTGTCCATTCTCGCAATTTCCGATTCGTGGGCAAGCGGTCGCCGCATCCATGCGCAGTTCTCTTTCAGCCACATTCGCCTCCCGTTTGGCCACCGCTGCTTCCCTTGCAACGACAGCTCGAATCCGTTCTTGCAGCTGCTGCTCCTGCACATGCGCTATAACGCCGACTCCGGCACCGGGCTGATCTCTTTCAAGTGATGCGTGGGAAATGTCGGGAATCCCTCGAGAAAGTCCGGACGAGCCTTCAACAACCTCGCAGGCTGCTGGACACTCGCCGCTCATGCATCGACTTCCATTCCCAGGCGGGTTCAGACAGTATAACGGTACATTCTTCTTACCGCCCTTGTCGTGGCGCACTAGGTACGGACTAAGCTCTCCAGCGGCAGACCACTTTCCAACCATCACCTTCTGCAAGTGCGTTCCCGTGACCTTGGCGTATTCTCCTTTCAGCCTCTCAAAAAAAACACCGAGCTCAACGTGACATGCTGGCTCGTAGTCGCCTTCTTCCAGTACGCTCCTCAACGTGTCCTTGCCTGACTCCTCTTCAACCTTCCTTTTCGGCATGCTTCAAACGTTTCCTTACTTCCTCCGCCTCCCAAAAATATCTTCTCTCAGCCTTTCGCAAATAAGGGTTTCAGTGGCTCACAGACAACTATCATCACACACTTTCCTACTTGGCTTGACAGTACAGACAGAGACCCTGGTACAGTCCTCTCGTGCGAGATCACTAACATAAACAACAACATGCAATTAGCACCTCAAAACAAGGGAACGAGTTTCCGTGTCGGAGGCGGGTGACTGCAGTCCTCACCCAGGTAGTGACTGGCAGGCCTCAGCAGTTCCCGTGCTATCGGCGTCTTAAGGAGTCTTCCTTCCGCAATGACAAGCAAGAGGAGAATGGAGAACATTACACTTCGTCTTAGAAACTTGAACATCAAAAAGACTAGTTAGAGTAAAACGTCCGCTACCGTCCGCTAGCTCGGATACTCCGTCCGCCACCGTCCGCTAGCTCGGATACTCCGTCCGACACCGTCCGCTAGCTCGGATACTCCGTCCGCTACCGTCCGTCTCAGTTTCACTGTGGGAATCGGACATCAAACCCAGAGCAGGACAACACAGTCAGTCTACCAGGAGGAGGGGGGTGTGTGCTACTCAAGAACCAAAACGGTTCTGCGATGATCAGGGCAATTGGTACCAGTTGAGCCGACTCCCAATGGGCCATTCGGCGGCCCCCGAGATCATGCATACCTTGGCAGCGGCAGCAGCAGGCGATCCGGCCTACGTACGCCCGGAGTTTGCAGCCCGGGGGGTGTCGACACACGTGTGGATTGACAACATCCACTACTCAGGTGATGACGCTGCAGTACGGGAGGCTACGAACATCCTCGACGCAACGGCAAAGGCCGCGGACATTTCGTGGAAGGAGGCAGATTCGGTCACCTGCGAGACCGAATACACCTTCATTGGAGTGTCGTTCGTGCACACTGCTGGTACTGTTGCGCCGTCCAAACGCCTTCTTGAGAAAATAGCAGCAGCCCAGCTCGTTGATCCTACAGCTGGCGAACTCGAATCCCTTGGAGGCAGACTGCTCCATGCCAGTGCGATTGGGGGGGTTTTCCCGGGATCTTTCTGGTTTGGGCTGAAGTTCCTGCGCCGCATTACGAATCAGCTGAACCGAATGAACCGCGTTCCGGCCGACCGGGTGCGCGTGCCACCGTCTGTAAAGCGGGAACTCAGCGAATGGATCAAAGCCGTGCATTGTCGCCGGCAGGTTCCAAACCCACCAGGGATACCCTCGCATGCCGTGTTTGTCGATGCCTCTCTTACGGGGTGGGGCGGTGTGCTCTGTGACATGTTCACGTCCAAGCTAACTATTGTTGGTGGTGCCTGGAAGGGGGATGATGTGGGGCGCCACATAAATGAACTGGAGGCACGTGCTTTGCAAAACACACTCGAGGGGCTCCCTGTGACTGCCTCAAATGGTGAGATTCTCGTGTACGTGGACAACACCAGTGTGGCCGGCGTCGCCAGGAAAAAGATGTCGTTGGCATCACGGACGCTCAACGGGGCAGTGGTGGCAGCATTGACCCGCTTGCGGGAGATGAACATTACCGCGGGCTTTCGCTGGGTGCGGTCAGAACTAAATCCTGCCGACTTACCCTCGCGAATTTCACCATCACTCCTTTCGTCCGACGCGACCTTGCGACAAGCAGAACTCGCGGTGAGGAGCTTTTTCCTCAACGCATCACTGGCGTAGGGGCGGCGGGTGACCTCGACCTTTTAGGCCGAGGTAAAATACCCCAACGCTCCTGCAAGTCTTCCCTCGTTCCCTCTATCTTTCTCTTTCTATTCCAAACTATCTGACATGAAGCCCATTGTTCTCCATTGTTTCCCCCTTTTTTATCCCTGCTCGTAGCTGCTGATGAAAGATTCTCTCAGTTTCACTGTGGGAATCGGACATCAAACCCAGAGCAGGACAACACAGTCAGTCTACCAGGAGGAGGGGGGTGTGTGCTACTCAAGAACCAAAACGCCCACCCTCCCATCCCCCTGTGACCTCGACCTTTTAGGCCGAGGTAAAATACCCCAACGCTCCTGCAAGTCTTCCCTCGTTCCCTCTATCTTTCTCTTTCTATTCCAAACTATCTGACATGAAGCCCATTGTTCTCCATTGTTTCCCCCTTTTTTATCCCTGCTCGTAGCTGCTGATGAAAGATTCCTCGCTCGGATACTCCGTCCGCTACCGTCCGCTAGCTCGGATACTCCGTCCGCTACCGTCCGCTAGCTCGGATACTCCGTCCGCTACCGTCCGCTCGCTCGGATACTCCGTCCGCTACCGTCCGCTAGCTCGGATACTCCGTCCGCCACCGTCCGCTAGCTCGGATACTCCGTCCGCTACCGTCCGCTCGCTCGGATACTCCGTCCGCTACCGTCCGCTAGCTCGGATACTCCGTCCGCTACCGTCCGCTAGCTCGGATACTCCGTCCGCTACCGTCCGCTAGCTCGGATACTCCGTCCGCTACCGTCCGCTAGCTCGGATACTCCGTCCGCTACCGTCCGCTAGCTCGGATACTCCGTCCGCTACCGTCCGCTAGCTCGGATACTCCGTCCGCTACCGTCCGCTCGCTCGGATACTCCGTCCGCTACCGTCCGCTAGCTCGGATACTCCGTCCGCTACCGTCCGCTAGCTCGGATACTCCGTCCGCTACCGTCCGCTCGCTCGGATACTCCGTCCGCTACCGTCCGCTAGCTCGGATACTCCGTCCGCTACCGTCCGCTAGCTCGGATACTCCGTCCGCCACCGTCCGCTCGCTCGGATACTCCGTCCGCTACCGTCCGCTCGCTCGGATACTCCGTCCGCCACCGTCCGCTCGCTCGGATACTCCGTCCGCTACCGTCCGCTCGCTCGGATACTCCGTCCGCCACCGTCCGCTCGCTCGGATACTCCGTCCGCTACCGTCCGCTAGCTCGGATATCTCAGTTTCACTGTGGGAATCGGACATCAAACCCAGAGCAGGACAACACAGTCAGTCTACCAGGAGGAGGGGGGTGTGTGCTACTCAAGAACCAAAACGAAGGGCAATTGGTACCAGTTGAGCCGACTCTCTCAGTTTCACTGTGGGAATCGGACATCAAACCCAGAGCAGGACAACACAGTCAGTCTACCAGGAGGAGGGGGGTGTGTGCTACTCAAGAACCAAAACGCCCACCTCCCATCCCCCTGTGACCTCGACCTTTTAGGCCGAGGTAAAATACCCCAACGCTCCTGCAAGTCTTCCCTCGTTCCCTCTATCTTTCTCTTTCTATTCCAAACTATCTGACATGAAGCCCATTGTTCTCCATTGTTTCCCCCTTTTTTATCCCTGCTCGTAGCTGCTGATGAAAGATTCCCAATGGGCCATTCGGCGGCCCCCGAGATCATGCATACCTTGGCAGCGGCAGCAGCAGGCGATCCGGCCTACGTACGCCCGGAGTTTGCAGCCCGGGGGGTGTCGACACACGTGTGGATTGACAACATCCACTACTCAGGTGATGACGCTGCAGTACGGGAGGCTACGAACATCCTCGACGCAACGGCAAAGGCCGCGGACATTTCGTGGAAGGAGGCAGATTCGGTCACCTGCGAGACCGAATACACCTTCATTGGAGTGTCGTTCGTGCACACTGCTGGTACTGTTGCGCCGTCCAAACGCCTTCTTGAGAAAATAGCAGCAGCCCAGCTCGTTGATCCTACAGCTGGCGAACTCGAATCCCTTGGAGGCAGACTGCTCCATGCCAGTGCGATTGGGGGGGTTTTCCCGGGATCTTTCTGGTTTGGGCTGAAGTTCCTGCGCCGCATTACGAATCAGCTGAACCGAATGAACCGCGTTCCGGCCGACCGGGTGCGCGTGCCACCGTCTGTAAAGCGGGAACTCAGCGAATGGATCAAAGCCGTGCATTGTCGCCGGCAGGTTCCAAACCCACCAGGGATACCCTCGCATGCCGTGTTTGTCGATGCCTCTCTTACGGGGTGGGGCGGTGTGCTCTGTGACATGTTCACGTCCAAGCTAACTATTGTTGGTGGTGCCTGGAAGGGGGATGATGTGGGGCGCCACATAAATGAACTGGAGGCACGTGCTTTGCAAAACACACTCGAGGGGCTCCCTGTGACTGCCTCAAATGGTGAGATTCTCGTGTACGTGGACAACACCAGTGTGGCCGGTGTCGCCAGGAAAAAGATGTCGTTGGCATCACGGACGCTCAACGGGGCAGTGGTGGCAGCATTGACCCGCTTGCGGGAGATGAACATTACCGCGGGCTTTCGCTGGGTGCGGTCAGAACTAAATCCTGCCGACTTACCCTCGCGAATTTCACCATCACTCCTTTCGTCCGACGCGACCTTGCGACAAGCAGAACTCGCGGTGAGGAGCTTTTTCCTCAACGCATCACTGGCGTAGGGGCGGCGGGTGACCTCGACCTTTTAGGCCGAGGTAAAATACCCCAACGCTCCTGCAAGTCTTCCCTCGTTCCCTCTATCTTTCTCTTTCTATTCCAAACTATCTGACATGAAGCCCATTGTTCTCCATTGTTTCCCCCTTTTTTATCCCTGCTCGTAGCTGCTGATGAAAGATTCTCTCAGTTTCACTGTGGGAATCGGACATCAAACCCAGAGCAGGACAACACAGTCAGTCTACCAGGAGGAGGGGGGTGTGTGCTACTCAAGAACCAAAACGCCCACCCTCCCATCCCCCTGTGACCTCGACCTTTTAGGCCGAGGTAAAATACCCCAACGCTCCTGCAAGTCTTCCCTCGTTCCCTCTATCTTTCTCTTTCTATTCCAAACTATCTGACATGAAGCCCATTGTTCTCCATTGTTTCCCCCTTTTTTATCCCTGCTCGTAGCTGCTGATGAAAGATTCCTCCGTCCGCTACCGTCCGCTAGCTCGGATACTCCGTCCGCTACCGTCCGCTAGCTCGGATACTCCGTCCGCTACCGTCCGCTCGCTCGGATACTCCGTCCGCTACCGTCCGCTAGCTCGGATACTCCGTCCGCTACCGTCCGCTCGCTCGGATACTCCGTCCGCTACCGTCCGCTAGCTCGGATACTCCGTCCGCTACCGTCCGCTAGCTCGGATACTCCGTCCGCTACCGTCCGCTCGCTCGGATACTCCGTCCGCTACCGTCCGCTAGCTCGGATACTCCGTCCGCTACCGTCCGCTAGCTCGGATACTCCGTCCGCTACCGTCCGCTAGCTCGGATACTCCGTCCGCTACCGTCCGCTCGCTCGGATACTCCGTCCGCCACCGTCCGCTAGCTCGGATACTCCGTCCGCTACCGTCCGCTAGCTCGGATACTCCGTCCGCTACCGTCCGCTAGCTCGGATACTCCGTCCGCTACCGTCCGCTAGCTCGGATACTCCGTCCGCTACCGTCCGCTCGCTCGGATACTCCGTCCGCTACCGTCCGCTAGCTCGGATACTCCGTCCGCTACCGTCCGCTAGCTCGGATACTCCGTCCGCTACCGTCCGCTAGCTCGGATACTCCGTCCGCTACCGTCCGCTAGCTCGGATACTCCGTCCGCTACCGTCCGCTAGCTCGGATACTCCGTCCGCTACCGTCCGCTAGCTCGGATACTCCGTCCGCTACCGTCCGCTAGCTCGGATACTCCGTCCGCTACCGTCCGCTAGCTCGGATACTCCGTCCGCTACCGTCCGCTAGCTCGGATACTCCGTCCGCTACCGTCCGCTCGCTCGGATACTCCGTCCGCTACCGTCCGCTAGCTCGGATACTCCGTCCGCTACCGTCCGCTCGCTCGGATACTCCGTCCGCTACCGTCCGCTAGCTCGGATACTCCGTCCGCTACCGTCCGCTAGCTCGGATACTCCGTCCGCTACCGTCCGCTAGCTCGGATACTCCGTCCGCTACCGTCCGCTAGCTCGGATACTCCGTCCGCTACCGTCCGCTAGCTCGGATACTCCGTCCGCTACCGTCCGCTAGCTCGGATACTCCGTCCGCTACCGTCCGCTAGCTCGGATACTCCGTCCGCTACCGTCCGCTCGCTCGGATACTCCGTCCGCTACCGTCCGCTCGCTCGGATACTCCGTCCGCTACCGTCCGCTAGCTCGGATACTCCGTCCGCCACCGTCCGCTCGCTCGGATACTCCGTCCGCTACCGTCCGCTAGCTCGGATACTCCGTCCGCTACCGTCCGCTAGCTCGGATACTCCGTCCGCCACCGTCCGCTCGCTCGGATACTCCGTCCGCTACCGTCCGCTAGCTCGGATACTCCGTCCGCTACCGTCCGCTAGCTCGGATACTCCGTCCGCCACCGTCCGCTCGCTCGGATACTCCGTCCGCTACCGTCCGCTCGCTCGGATACTCCGTCCGCCACCGTCCGCTCGCTCGGATACTCCGTCCGCTACCGTCCGCTCGCTCGGATACTCCGTCCGCCACCGTCCGCTCGCTCGGATACTCCGTCCGCTACCGTCCGCTAGCTCGGATACTCCGTCCGCTACCGTCCGCTAGCTCGGATACTCCGTCCGCCACCGTCCGGTAGCTCGGATACTCCGTCCGCTACCGTCCGCTCGCTCGGAGAATTCTACTTCGGCACCTTGCACTTGTCACTTTGAACCAAGAAAGGTAGAAAGAGGAGCAGTGGCATTACTAGCGATGGGGTAAACCCCGCAGAGGCCTTAGAGAGTGAGAGAAGATGGCTACTGCGAGGTCACGGGGGATGGCGGGCGGGCCTTACCCCGGCACTCGTTGCAAGCAACGGACTACTTGGTGCAAGCTAGAAAAGTAAGCAAGACACGAAGCGAAAGGGTCAACACATAATTAAGCTCCGAAACCATGTCAATCAAGGGTGGGCGGGTGGGAAAGCAAATTGATTTGCCCAAACAACCCAAGTACCCTGTACGTTTAGGTGCCTCAAGGATTCCCTCGATGAATCGGGAGAATTCTACTTCGGCACCTTGCACTTGTCACTTTGAACCAAGAAAGGTAGAAAGAGGAGCAGTGGCATTACTAGCGATGGGGTAAACCCCGCAGAGGCCTTAGAGAGTGAGAGAAGATGGCTACTGCGAGGTCACCACCTACCCCATTCCGCCAGTCAAGAAACTCCCGACCGCTCGTTTAATCTCAACAAAATTATCATCAGTGAGAGTCGTTACCGGCACCCGTGACGGAAGGTCAGCAGGATTATCAGCGCTCTTCACCCAACGAATAGAGAAAACAGCATCCAATTGACGCAAGAAAACTAAAGCACGAACAACGGCATCATTCAAGATTTTCGATGCCAAAGAACAGCCTTTCCGAGCAACACCGTGGACCGTCGTGTTGTCAACGACCACCGTGACCACAGCGCCTCTGCGCATAAGCAACAACGCCTTCACTGAACGCTCAAAAGCGAGCGCCTCCAATTCGTTTATGTGGAAGCTTTCGGTTTCCGACCATCTGGAACCCACGATTTCCACCGCGTTGGTCTGCTCGTCCACGAGCACGCCCCCCCAACCTTGAAGGCTGGCATCAACAAACACTGTGACGCGCGGTTTCGCACTCACATGTTTGTCCGGCAGTCTCTGCCGATCGAACACGCGACCAATCCAGCTCAAAAGCAATCCCTTCACCGACTCTGGAACCTGGACACGCGAATCAATGTTCCGCTCCCCACGATTCAGGGAGTTCGTCAAACGACGAAGGAATTTTAAGACAAAATAAAATTCCCCCAGAAAAACCCCCGTGACAGACGACGCGTGCATCAGCCGTCCGCCCAGTGACTCCAACTCTGACGCCGACATGTGACCCACTGCGAGAGCCTCGCGAGCGCGAGAAAGCTTTGAACGCATCTTTGCCGATATCCCGACCCGTCCGGACGCATGATCCCAGTCGACTCCGATGAACTCGTACCGGGTCGAAGCCGTCCTGGAGTCCGACGGCTTCCACGTGAGCCGAGCCTTCTTTGCAAACGCATCGAGATCGTTCGTCATCTGCACCACGTCATCTTTGGGTCCCGCGTAGCGGATGTTATCCACCCAGACGTGCACCGTCACCGACGCCGGGGCAGCCAACTCTTCGCGAACATAGTCCGGATGACCCGCAGCAGTCGATGCTAGAGTGTGCATCAATTCCGGAGCACACGAATGCCCCATCGGAAGACGCATCAGCTCCCACCATTTTCCGGTGTCGTCCTGGAAGCGGAACAAATCGCGGGAATGATCCGGAATTTCGATGCCGTAAAATCCACAACGAAAGTCGCGCGTCGATCCGCACTCCTCGTTCACAGCACCCAAATACCTAGATACGTGCTCCAAAGGCACAGCAGCCTCGTATCCATCGACTTCGACCCAACCATTCGAATCGAAGGTCCACAGAATGAACCGCTGCCGTATCGATCCATCCTTCTCCTCGACCACTGTGAACGGCACATTCAACGAAGACCCTGGACCAGAAGCCGCGCGCGCTATGTCGTTGCTCTTCAACAGTTCTGCATGTGATGTCATCAGTCGCGAGGGCCGTGTCGTTGCCGAAGCGCTTCGTCCCCTTCTGACCGGGAAAAATGTTCGCCTCCACGTCTCATCAAACCGTCTCCGCGTAGCGTCGTTCATGCGACGGCGCAACTGTGAAACGTCCATCGGCTGCACGGAGTCCACGTGAAGAGGCGATGCCTTTTCCTCCTCCGTCCTTGGAAGATGCGTCCGCTTCCCGCGACGCAGGAGAGAATGATGTTGTCGTAGAAAATGTGATGGATCAAGGTCTTTACGATCCGCCCGAGGTCGAAGGCTTTTGGATCGTTTGCGCTTCACAGGAACGCCGTCACCTCGGCCGTCTGCAGTACCCTCGCCAAGGCCACCGAGTTCGAGACGTACCGGACCGTCATGTCCGCCACCGTCGGATCGACGTCGTTGGCGTGTTTTGCCAAGCGAGAGATCAAATGTGCCGGAAACGGAGCCCCCCCAGCCTTTGCCTCCATCAAGTGGTCCACAGCACCTCGCTTGATCGAGTGAGCCGAGAACTGACTCATCGACGGGTCTGCTGCCCACATCCGGTCCAGCTGAGACGCCGTGATTCCCGACAACTGTTGAAAGTCGCCCAGGCTTCGAATCAACGCCGCAATTGCTGCCGTCAACGGTCCCGCAATGACCACCAGCTTGCTCTTGCTGTACGGGTTCCGGCTGCGGCCCTTGGGCAGGTTGTGCCAATCCACAATCACCTCCTTGTCCGTCACCAAAACAAAATGGCGCCTGGCCAAATTGCACACGTCTCCCCAGCGCGAAGCCGTCTTCCATGCAACCAAAGCCGCCAGGCACACACGAGGGTCCTGTCGGAGAGCCCATTCCACCAGTGTATCTTTCGGCACCGCCAAGGACTGGTTCAGCGGGATAGCCGCCCCCATACCACGAAGTGCTGTAGCCAACGCCTTCAAAGACTGGGCATTGATACCCATATGGCCAAAAGCTGCCGACAGGGACCGAGCATATGCCAACATCCCCTGGGGTTCGACCGACGTTGCCACCACAAACAGGCATGCTGTATCCGGATTGACCTGCAAATTGCGCTCCGACGCCCATGTATGGAGTCTCCTGTACATGTTCTGCCGGTCCGAAACGGTCGACACCGCCCATGCCTGACCCACAATGCGTCCCAACTCCCGTCGCGCTTCCGCCACCGACATGTTGCGTTCTCTGTGCTTCGCCCGGGCGCTGCAGGTGGGATCCGCAATCTTGGCTGAAACCAGCTGCTGAATCGCACGACCTACCACTGAAGTGACGCGCACCGGCTGCCTCAGCTGTTCGGCGACCTCGGGCGAGGATCCTCGAGAGGGCATGCAGCTGGTTGGCATGCTTACGAGTAAAGCGCTGCTCTCGGGTTTGAGGGTTGGGATTTGGGCGGGGTTGGTCGTCCGGACCGCGGAAGGACTCCCAAGACTCGCCTTTATGTCTTCCAGCACACGGTCGGCTATGAACGACGTCTCGATTGTTTGATTGGTTGAACCGGGAAGTTGGGGAGAAATTTGTACTGGCGCTGTGCGGGCGAGCCCGCTCACTGACTGCCGAGGGAATGCCAGTCATTTTCCCCCGTGCATCGCATTTCCCGGACCTGGATACCAACCTTTGCCGCCTTTGCTACCTTTACCGCCTCTAAATCTCGGGGCCGCATCCCACTTCCTTGGTCCGCTCTTCGCTCTCTCCGTTTCCACCTTAGCCAGGGCCCTTTCCAATGGGTCATCCGACGACGAAGCCATTTCCCTCAACAATCTGCCGCGTGGAATACGCTTCACGCACCACGTGTGGTGAAGTCTCAAATCTTGGAGAAGCTCGTTTCCCAACCGCGTCAATTCGTCATTGGACGACCATCCCGACGACCCCACTGCAATCCCTAACACCCACGATCGCAAACGTTCATACGCGTCACGCAACGCATCGCCTCCCTGCCGATCCAGATAGCCCGCAACAAAGTGCGAGTGCACATCCCTGATCAACCCGTTCGGGTCGTGTTCGACAGCGTGCACCCAGCTGCGCACATCCTTCCAATCGTACCGGGCCGCAGCGAACATTGCCTCTCGGGAGTTGTACGCTTCATCGACCATCTCAAAATCACCTCCGGGCCGCGCCTGGGACGCCTCGATAGCCAACATCCTGGCCCGAAGCGATTGAATCTCCGTCTTCTGTTGTTCAATCGTCGAGCTCGCCTGTACCAGCAACGACTTCAACTTCGCTACGTCTGACTCTCCCGACTCCGTAAGTGGCGGGGGTGGAACCGGCAGCGGCGGCAGATAACCCGCCAGACCATGCTTTACCATAGCGGCCTGTAGAACTGCCGGCTTCTCCTTCTCTGCGTTCATCAGCAACACCAACATCCTCCCCATGTCCAAGCCGGCCAGCGCCGGCCCCGGAACCTGCAGGAACTCGACCGCAACGCGGCGCACTACTTCCACTGTGCCATCATGACAGCCGCCGAAGTTCTGCGTGCACCACCGAGTCATGTCGTCTGTCCTGGCGCTCAACTTCGCCGCAGCTTCCTTACCCACTACCTGCATCCATGCCTCCCGCAAGGCCGCAGGAAACCGCTGGTCGAACCTTTCCTGGTCAGGCAAAGGAGACGCCATTGAAAGCAAATTGATTTGCCCAAACAACCCAAGTACCCTGTACGTTTAGGTGCCTCAAGGATTCCCTCGATGAATCGGGATACTCCGTCCGCCACCGTCCGCTCGCTCGGATACTCCGTCCGCTACCGTCCGCTCGCTCGGATACTCCGTCCGCCACCGTCCGCTCGCTCGGATACTCCGTCCGCTACCGTCCGCTAGCTCGGATACTCCGTCCGCCACCGTCCGCTAGCTCGGATACTCCGTCCGCTACCGTCCGCTAGCTCGGATACTCCGTCCGCCACCGTCCGCTCGCTCGGATACTCCGTCCGCTACCGTCCGCTCGCTCGGATACTCCGTCCGCCACCGTCCGCTAGCTCGGATACTCCGTCCGCTACCGTCCGCTAGCTCGGATACTCCGTCCGCTACCGTCCGCTCGCTCGGATACTCCGTCCGCTACCGTCCGCTCGCTCGGATACTCCGTCCGCCACCGTCCGCTAGCTCGGATACTCCGTCCGCCACCGTCCGCTCGCTCGGATACTCCGTCCGCTACCGTCCGCTCGCTCGGATACTCCGTCCGCTACCGTCCGCTAGCTCGGATACTCCGTCCGCTACCGTCCGCTAGCTCGGATACTCCGTCCGCTACCGTCCGCTAGCTCGGATACTCCGTCCGCTACCGTCCGCTAGCTCGGATACTCCGTCCGCTACCGTCCGCTAGCTCGGATACTCCGTCCGCTACCGTCCGCTAGCTCGGAAACTCCGTCCGCCACCGTCCGCTAGCTCGGATACTCCGTCCGCTACCGTCCGCTAGCTCGGATACTCCGTCCGCTACCGTCCGCTAGCTCGGATACTCCGTCCGCCACCGTCCGCTCGCTCGGATACTCCGTCCGCTACCGTCCGCTAGCTCGGATACTCCGTCCGCCACCGTCCGCTAGCTCGGATACTCCGTCCGCTACCGTCCGCTAGCTCGGATACTCCGTCCGCCACCGTCCGCTCGCTCGGATACTCCGTCCGCTACCGTCCGCTCGCTCGGATACTCCGTCCGCCACCGTCCGCTCGCTCGGATACTCCGTCCGCTACCGTCCGCTCGCTCGGATACTCCGTCCGCTACCGTCCGCTAGCTCGGATACTCCGTCCGCTACCGTCCGCTAGCTCGGATACTCCGTCCGCTACCGTCCGCTAGCTCGGATACTCCGTCCGCTACCGTCCGCTAGCTCGGATACTCCGTCCGCTACCGTCCGCTAGCTCGGAAACTCCGTCCGCCACCGTCCGCTAGCTCGGATACTCCGTCCGCTAGTCTCGGATACTCCGTCCGCTACCGTCCGCTAGCTCGGATACTCCGTCCGCTAGCTCGGATACTCCGTCCGCTACCGTCCGCTCGCTCGGATACTCCGTCCGCCACCGTCCGCTAGCTCGGATACTCCGTCCGCTACCGTCCGCTCGCTCGGATACTCCGTCCGCTACCGTCCGCTCGCTCGGATACTCCGTCCGCTACCGTCCGCTAGCTCGGATACTCCGTCCGCTACCGTCCGCTAGCTCGGATACTCCGTCCGCTACCGTCCGCTCGCTCGGATACTCCGTCCGCTACCGTCCGCTAGCTCGGATACTCCGTCCGCTACCGTCCGCTCGCTCGGATACTCCGTCCGCTACCGTCCGCTAGCTCGGATACTCCGTCCGCTACCGTCCGCTAGCTCGGATACTCCGTCCGCTACCGTCCGCTAGCTCGGATACTCCGTCCGCTACCGTCCGCTAGCTCGGATACTCCGTCCGCTACCGTCCGCTAGCTCGGATACTCCGTCCGCTACCGTCCGCTAGCTCGGATACTCCGTCCGCTACCGTCCGCTCGCTCGGATACTCCGTCCGCTACCGTCCGCTAGCTCGGATACTCCGTCCGCTACCGTCCGCTCGCTCGGATACTCCCGTCCGTCGAGGGAATCCTTCCGCACCTAGTCGCGCTAGCTCGGATACTCCGTCCGCTACCGTCCGCTAGCTCGGATACTCCGTCCGCTACCGTCCGCTAGCTCGGATACTCCGTCCGTACCGTCCGCTCGCTCGGATACTCCGTCCGCTACCGTCCGCTAGCTCGGATACTCCGTCCGCTACCGTCCGCTCGCTCGGATACTCCGTCCGCTACCGTCCGCTCGCTCGGATACTCCGTCCGCTACCGTCCGCTAGCTCGGATACTCCGTCCGCTACCGTCCGCTCGCTCGGATACTCCGTCCGCTACCGTCCGCTAGCTCGGATACTCCGTCCGCTACCGTCCGCTAGCTCGGATACTCCGTCCGCCACCGTCGCCTCGCTCGGATACTCCGTCCGCTACCGTCGCTCGCTCGGATACTCCGTCCGCCACCGTCCGCTCGCTCGGATACTCCGTCCGCTACCCCTCGGCATCCGTCCGCTCGCTCGGATACTCCGTCCGCACCGTCCGCTCCGCTCGGATACTCCGTCCGCTACCGTCCGCTAGCTCGGATACTCCGTCCGCTACCGTCCGCTAGCTCGGATACTCCGTCCGCCACCGTCCGCTCGCTCGGATACTCCGTCCGCTACCGTCCCTCGCTCGGATACTCCGTCCGCACCGTCCGCTCGCTCGGATACTCCGTCCGCTACCGTCCGCTCGCTCGGATACTCCGTCCGCCACCGTCCGCTCGCTCGGATACTCCGTCCGCTACCGTCCGCTAGCTCGGATACTCCGTCCGCCACCGTCCGCTAGCTCGGATACTCCGTCCGCTACCGTCCGCTAGCTCGGATACTCCGTCCGCCACCGTCCGCTCGCTCGGATACTCCGTCCGCTACCGTCCGCTCGCTCGGATACTCCGTCCGCCACCGTCCGCTAGCTCGGATACTCCGTCCGCTACCGTCCGCTAGCTCGGATACTCCGTCCGCCACCGTCTCGCTCGCTCGGATACTCCGTCCGCTACCGTCCGCTCGCTCGGATACTCCGTCCGCCACCGTCCGCTAGCTCGGATACTCCGTCCGCACCGTCCGCTCGCTCGGATACTCCGTCCGCTACCGTCCGCTCGCTCGGATACTCCGTCCGCTACCGTCCGCTAGCTCGGATACTCGTCCGCTACCGTCCGCTAGCTCGGATACTCCGTCCGCCACCGTCCGCTCGCTCGGATACTCCGTCCGCTACCGTCCGCTCGCTCGGATACTCCGTCCGCTACCGTCCGCTAGCTCGGATACTCCGTCCGCCACCGTCCGCTCGCTCGGATACTCCGTCCGCTACCGTCCGCTCGCTCGGATACTCCGTCCGCTACCGTCCGCTAGCTCGGATACTCCGTCCGCTACCGTCCGCTAGCTCGGATACTCCGTCCGCTGGCTCGGATACTCCGTCCGCTACCGTCCGCTAGCTCGGATACTCCGTCCGCTACCGTCCGCTAGCTCGGAAACTCCGTCCGCCACCGTCCGCTAGCTCGGATACTCCGTCCGCTACCGTCCGCTAGCTCGGATACTCCGTCCGCTACCGTCCGCTAGCTCGGATACTCCGTCCCACTACCGTCCGCTCGCTCGGATACTCCGTCCGCTACCGTCCGCTAGCTCGGATACTCCGTCCGCCACCGTCCGCTAGCTCGGATACTCCGTCCGCTACCGTCCGCTAGCTCGGATACTCCGTCCGCCACCGTCCGCTCGCTCGATACTCCGTCCGCTACCGTCCGCTCGCTCGGATACTCCGTCCGCCACCGTCCGCTGCGGCTCGGATACTCCGTCCGCTACCGTCCGCTCGCTCGGATACTCCGTCCGCTACCGTCCGCTAGCTCGGATACTCCGTCCGCTACCGTCCGCTAGCTCGGATACTCCGTCCGCTACCGTCCGCTAGCTCGGATACTCCGTCCGCTACCGTCCGCTAGCTCGGATACTCCGTCCGCTACCGTCCGCTAGCTCGAAACTCCGTCCGCCACCGTCCGCTAGCTCGGATACTCCGTCCGCTACCGTCCGCTAGCTCGGATACTCCGTCCGCTACCGTCGCTAGCTCGGATACTCCGTCCGCCACCGTCCGCTCGCTCGGATACTCCGTCCGCTACCGTCCCGCTCGCTCGGATACTCCGTCCGCCACGTCCGCTCGCTCGGATACTCCGTCCGCTACCGTCCGCTCGCTCGGATACTCCGTCCGCTACCGTCCGCTCGCTCGGATACTCCGTCCGCTACCGTCCGCTAGCTCGGATACTCCGTCCGCCACCGTCCGCTCGCTCGGATACTCCGTCCGCTACCGTCCGCTAGCTCGGAACTCCGTCCGCTACCGTCCGCTAGCTCGGATACTCCGTCCGCTACCGTCCGCTCGCTCGGATACTCCGTCCGCTACCGTCCGCTAGCTCGGATACTCCGTCGCTACCGTCCGCTAGCTCGGATACTCCGTCCCCTAGTCCGCTAGCTCGGATACTCCGTCCGCTACCGTCCGCTCGCTCGGATACTCCGTCCGCTACCGTCCGCTAGCTCGGATACTCCGTCCGCTACCGTCCGCTAGCTCGGATACTCCGTCCGCCACCGTCCGCTAGCTCGGATACTCCGTCCGCTACCGTCCGCTCGCTCGGATACTCCGTCCGCTACCGTCCGCTCGCTCGGATACTCCGTCCGCTACCGTCCGCTAGCTCGGATACTCCGTCCGCTACCGTCCGCTAGCTCGGATACTCCGTCCGCTACCGTCCGCTAGCTCGGATACTCCGTCCGCTACCGTCCGCTAGCTCGGATACTCCGTCCGCTACCGTCCGCTAGCTCGGATACTCCGTCCGCTACCGTCCGCTAGCTCGGATACTCCGTCCGCTACCGTCCGCTCGCTCGGATACTCCGTCCGCTACCGTCCGCTCGCTCGGATACTCCGTCCGCTACCGTCCGCTAGCTCGGATACTCCGTCCGCTACCGTCCGCTAGCTCGGATACTCCGTCCGCTACCGTCCGCTCGCTCGGATACTCCGTCCGCTACCGTCCGCTAGCTCGGATACTCCGTCCGCTACCGTCCGCTAGCTCGGATACTCCGTCCGCTACCGTCCGCTAGCTCGGATACTCCGTCCGCTACCGTCCGCTAGCTCGGATACTCCGTCCGCTACCGTCCGCTCGCTCGGATACTCCGTCCGCTACCGTCCGCTAGCTCGGATACTCCGTCCGCTACCGTCCGCTCGCTCGGATACTCCGTCCGCTACCGTCCGCTAGCTCGGATACTCCGTCCGCTACCGTCCGCTAGCTCGGATACTCCGTCCGCCACCGTCCGCTCGCTCGGATACTCCGTCCGCTACCGTCCGCTCGCTCGGATACTCCGTCCGCTACCGTCCGCTCGCTCGGATACTCCGTCCGCTACCGTCCGCTCGCTCGGATACTCCGTCCGCTACCGTCCGCTAGCTCGGATACTCCGTCCGCTACCGTCCGCTAGCTCGGATACTCCGTCCGCCACCGTCCGCTAGCTCGGATACTCCGTCCGCTACCGTCCGCTAGCTCGGATACTCCGTCCGCCACCGTCCGCTCGCTCGGATACTCCGTCCGCTACCGTCCGTCTCAGTTTCACTGTGGGAATCGGACATCAAACCCAGAGCAGGACAACCCAGCCAGTAAACCAGGAGGAGGGGGGGGTGGGCTACTCGAGAACCAAAATATCGATCACCTGCGAGACAGATTACACCTTCATTGGAGTGTCGTTCGTGCACACTGCTGGTACTGTTGCCCCGTCCAAACGTCTCCTTGAGAAAATAGCTGCCACTCAGCTCGTTGATCCTACAGCTGGCGAACTCGAGTCCCTTGGGGGCAGACTGCTCCATGCCAGTGCGATTGGAGGGGTTTTCCCGGGTTCTTTCTGGTTTGCGCTGAAGTTCCTACGCCGCAAC
The DNA here is from genome assembly GCA_030068145.1 of Diplonema papillatum. NCBI lineage: Eukaryota > Euglenozoa > Diplonemea > Diplonemida > Diplonemidae > Diplonema > Diplonema papillatum. Next base: position 329,722 of record JAPJBO010000140.1, read on the forward strand.
ACGAACCAGCTGAACCGAATGAATCGCGTCCCTGCCGACCGGGTACGCGTGCCACCGTCTGTACAGCGGGAACTGAGCGAGTGGATCAAAGCCGTGCACTGTCGCCGGCAGGTACCAGACCCACCGGGAACCCCCTCGTATGCCGTGTTTGTCGATGCCTCACTCACGGGGTGGGGCGGTGTGCTCTGTGACATGTTCACGTCCAAGCTCACCATTGTTGGTGGTGCATGGAAGGGGGATGATGTGGGGCGCCACATCAATGAACTGGAGGCACGTGCCTTGCAAAACACACTCGCGGTGCTCCCTGTGAGTGCCTCAAATGGTGAGATTCTCGTGTACGTGGACAACACCAGTGTGGCCGGTGTCGCCAGGAAAAAGATGTCGTTGGCATCACGGACACTCAACGGGGCAGTGGTGGCAGCTTTGAGCCACTTGCGGGACATGAATATTACGGCAAGCTTTCGCTGGGTGCGGTCGGAACTGAATCCTGCTGACTTACCCTCGCGAATCTCACCGTCCCTCCTGTCGTCCGACGCGACCATGCGGCAGGCAGAACTCGCGGTGAGGAGCTTTTTCCTCAACGCACCACTGGCGTAGGGGCGGTGGGTGACCTCGACCTTTTAGGCCGAGGTAAATACCCCAACGCTCCTGCAAGTATTTCCCTCGCTCCCTCTCTCTTTCTCTTGCTCATTATTGTGATTCCCAAAACGATCTGACATGAAGCGCATTGTTCTCCATTGTTTCCCCCTTTTTTATCCCTGCTCGTAGCTGCCGATGAAAGATTCTCTCAGTTTCACTGTGGGAATCGGACATCAAACCCAGAGCAGGACAACCCAGCCAGTAAACCAGGAGGAGGGGGGGGTGGGCTACTCGAGAACCAAAATACCCACCCTCCCTTCCCCCTGTGACCTCGACCTTTTAGGCCGGATTTAGCTCGGATACTCCGTCCGCTACCGTCCGCTAGCTCGGATACTCCGTCCGCCACCGTCCGCTCGCTCGGATACTCCGTCCGCTACCGTCCGCTAGCTCGGATACTCCGTCCGCCACCGTCCGCTCGCTCGGATACTCCGTCCGCTACCGTCCGCTAGCTCGGATACTCCGTCCGCTACCGTCCGCTAGCTCGGATACTCCGTCCGCTACCGTCCGCTAGCTCGGATACTCCGTCCGCTACCGTCCGCTAGCTCGGATACTCCGTCCGCTACCGTCCGCTAGCTCGGATACTCCGTCCGCTACCGTCCGCTAGCTCGGATACTCCGTCCGCTACCGTCCGCTAGCTCGGATACTCCGTCCGCTACCGTCCGCTAGCTCGGATACTCCGTCCGCTACCGTCCGCTCGCTCGGATACTCCGTCCGCTACCGTCCGCTAGCTCGGATACTCCGTCCGCTACCGTCCGCTAGCTCGGATACTCCGTCCGCTACCGTCCGCTAGCTCGGATACTCCGTCCGCTACCGTCCGCTAGCTCGGATACTCCGTCCGCTACCGTCCGCTCGCTCGGATACTCCGTCCGCTACCGTCCGCTAGCTCGGATACTCCGTCCGCCACCGTCCGCTAGCTCGGATACTCCGTCCGCTACCGTCCGCTAGCTCGGATACTCCGTCCGCTACCGTCCGCTCGCTCGGATACTCCGTCCGCTACCGTCCGCTAGCTCGGATACTCCGTCCGCTACCGTCCGCTAGCTCGGATACTCCGTCCGCTACCGTCCGCTAGCTCGGATACTCCGTCCGCTACCGTCCGCTCGCTCGGATACTCCGTCCGCTACCGTCCGCTCGCTCGGATACTCCGTCCGCTACCGTCCGCTCGCTCGGATACTCCGTCCGCTACCGTCCGCTAGCTCGGATACTCCGTCCGCTACCGTCCGCTAGCTCGGATACTCCGTCCGCCACCGTCCGCTAGCTCGGATACTCCGTCCGCTACCGTCCGCTAGCTCGGATACTCCGTCCGCTACCGTCCGCTCGCTCGGATACTCCGTCCGCTACCGTCCGCTCGCTCGGATACTCCGTCCGCCACCGTCCGCTAGCTCGGATACTCCGTCCGCTACCGTCCGCTAGCTCGGATACTCCGTCCGCCACCGTCCGCTCGCTCGGATACTCCGTCCGCTACCGTCCGCTCGCTCGGATATCTCAGTTTCACTGTGGGAATCGGACATCAAACCCAGAGCAGGACAACACAGTCAGTCTACCAGGAGGAGGGGGGTGTGTGCTACTCAAGAACCAAAACGCCTCCATGCCAGTGCGATTGGGGGGGTTTTCCCGGGATCTTTCTGGTTTGGGCTGAAGTTCCTGCGCCGCATTACGAATCAGCTGAACCGAATGAACCGCGTTCCGGCCGACCGGGTGCGCGTGCCACCGTCTGTAAAGCGGGAACTCAGCGAATGGATCAAAGCCGTGCATTGTCGCCGGCAGGTTCCAAACCCACCAGGGATACCCTCGCATGCCGTGTTTGTCGATGCCTCTCTTACGGGGTGGGGCGGTGTGCTCTGTGACATGTTCACGTCCAAGCTAACTATTGTTGGTGGTGCCTGGAAGGGGGATGATGTGGGGCGCCACATAAATGAACTGGAGGCACGTGCTTTGCAAAACACACTCGAGGGGCTCCCTGTGACTGCCTCAAATGGTGAGATTCTCGTGTACGTGGACAACACCAGTGTGGCCGGTGTCGCCAGGAAAAAGATGTCGTTGGCATCACGGACGCTCAACGGGGCAGTGGTGGCAGCATTGACCCGCTTGCGGGAGATGAACATTACCGCGGGCTTTCGCTGGGTGCGGTCAGAACTAAATCCTGCCGACTTACCCTCGCGAATTTCACCATCACTCCTTTCGTCCGACGCGACCTTGCGACAAGCAGAACTCGCGGTGAGGAGCTTTTTCCTCAACGCATCACTGGCGTAGGGGCGGCGGGTGACCTCGACCTTTTAGGCCGAGGTAAAATACCCCAACGCTCCTGCAAGTCTTCCCTCGTTCCCTCTATCTTTCTCTTTCTATTCCAAACTATCTGACATGAAGCCCATTGTTCTCCATTGTTTCCCCCTTTTTTATCCCTGCTCGTAGCTGCTGATGAAAGATTCTCTCAGTTTCACTGTGGGAATCGGACATCAAACCCAGAGCAGGACAACACAGTCAGTCTACCAGGAGGAGGGGGGTGTGTGCTACTCAAGAACCAAAACGCCCACCCTCCCATCCCCCTGTGACCTCGACCTTTTAGGCCGAGGTAAAATACCCCAACGCTCCTGCAAGTCTTCCCTCGTTCCCTCTATCTTTCTCTTTCTATTCCAAACTATCTGACATGAAGCCCATTGTTCTCCATTGTTTCCCCCTTTTTTATCCCTGCTCGTAGCTGCTGATGAAAGATTCCTCCGTCCGCCACCGTCCGCTAGCTCGGATACTCCGTCCGCTACCGTCCGCTAGCTCGGATACTCCGTCCGCTACCGTCCGCTCGCTCGGATACTCCGTCCGCTACCGTCCGCTAGCTCGGATACTCCGTCCGCTACCGTCCGCTAGCTCGGATACTCCGTCCGCTACCGTCCGCTAGCTCGGATACTCCGTCCGCTACCGTCCGCTAGCTCGGATACTCCGTCCGCTACCGTCCGCTAGCTCGGATACTCCGTCCGCTACCGTCCGCTAGCTCGGATACTCCGTCCGCTACCGTCCGCTAGCTCGGATACTCCGTCCGCTACCGTCCGCTAGCTCGGATACTCCGTCCGCTACCGTCCGCTAGCTCGGATACTCCGTCCGCTACCGTCCGCTAGCTCGGATACTCCGTCCGCTACCGTCCGCTAGCTCGGATACTCCGTCCGCTACCGTCCGCTAGCTCGGATACTCCGTCCGCCACCGTCCGCTAGCTCGGATACTCCGTCCGCTACCGTCCGCTCGCTCGGATACTCCGTCCGCTACCGTCCGCTCGCTCGGATACTCCGTCCGCTACCGTCCGCTCGCTCGGATACTCCGTCCGCTACCGTCCGCTAGCTCGGATACTCCGTCCGCTACCGTCCGCTAGCTCGGATACTCCGTCCGCTACCGTCCGCTAGCTCGGATACTCCGTCCGCTACCGTCCGCTAGCTCGGATACTCCGTCCGCTACCGTCCGCTAGCTCGGATACTCCGTCCGCTACCGTCCGCTAGCTCGGATACTCCGTCCGCTACCGTCCGCTAGCTCGGATACTCCGTCCGCTACCGTCCGCTAGCTCGGATACTCCGTCCGCTACCGTCCGCTCGCTCGGATACTCCGTCCGCTACCGTCCGCTAGCTCGGATACTCCGTCCGCTACCGTCCGCTAGCTCGGATACTCCGTCCGCCACCGTCCGCTAGCTCGGATACTCCGTCCGCCACCGTCCGCTCGCTCGGATACTCCGTCCGCTACCGTCCGCTCGCTCGGATACTCCGTCCGCTACCGTCCGCTAGCTCGGATACTCCGTCCGCTACCGTCCGCTCGCTCGGATACTCCGTCCGCTACCGTCCGCTAGCTCGGATACTCCGTCCGCTACCGTCCGCTAGCTCGGATACTCCGTCCGCTACCGTCCGCTAGCTCGGATACTCCGTCCGCTACCGTCCGCTAGCTCGGATACTCCGTCCGCTACCGTCCGCTAGCTCGGATACTCCGTCCGCTACCGTCCGCTAGCTCGGATACTCCGTCCGCTACCGTCCGCTAGCTCGGATACTCCGTCCGCCACCGTCCGCTAGCTCGGATACTCCGTCCGCTACCGTCCGCTCGCTCGGATACTCCGTCCGCTACCGTCCGCTAGCTCGGATACTCCGTCCGCTACCGTCCGCTAGCTCGGATACTCCGTCCGCTACCGTCCGCTAGCTCGGATACTCCGTCCGCTACCGTCCGCTAGCTCGGATACTCCGTCCGCTACCGTCCGCTAGCTCGGATACTCCGTCCGCTACCGTCCGCTAGCTCGGATACTCCGTCCGCTACCGTCCGCTCGCTCGGATACTCCGTCCGCTACCGTCCGCTAGCTCGGATACTCCGTCCGCTACCGTCCGCTAGCTCGGATACTCCGTCCGCTACCGTCCGCTAGCTCGGATACTCCGTCCGCTACCGTCCGCTAGCTCGGATACTCCGTCCGCTACCGTCCGCTAGCTCGGATACTCCGTCCGCTACCGTCCGCTAGCTCGGATACTCCGTCCGCTACCGTCCGCTAGCTCGGATACTCCGTCCGCTACCGTCCGCTAGCTCGGATACTCCGTCCGCTACCGTCCGCTAGCTCGGATACTCCGTCCGCTACCGTCCGCTAGCTCGGATACTCCGTCCGCTACCGTCCGCTAGCTCGGATACTCCGTCCGCTACCGTCCGCTAGCTCGGATACTCCGTCCGCTACCGTCCGCTCGCTCGGATACTCCGTCCGCTACCGTCCGCTCGCTCGGATACTCCGTCCGCTACCGTCCGCTAGCTCGGATACTCCGTCCGCTACCGTCCGCTAGCTCGGATACTCCGTCCGCCACCGTCCGCTCGCTCGGATACTCCGTCCGCCACCGTCCGGTAGCTCGGAAACTCCGTCCACTACCGTCGGCCAGCTCGGAACTTGCACCAAGATTCTCTTGGTGCAAGTTGTCCGAAAATCTCTAAGTCGGTTTCCCAGGGGACTTGCCTGGAAAACAGTTTTTGGACTCAGGAATTCTTTGGGAAATGGATAAGTACAAATAGCCAAAATTTCGAGGATTTGGAATTTTTTGGAAAGTGCGTCGATCAAGTCGTGGCAGCTCGGCAGGTGCCGCCGCGAGTCATCAGGAGCCGGTATCGACGAGTCGGACACGCTGTGTTGATGGTGCAGCTGTCAACCAGCGTATAGAGACGTTTTTAGGGCCTGGGGTGGGTAGGTCCCTCCCCCCCCCCCCCATTTTCGTGGGAAAAAAGTCCGCTATAGTAAAAATCCTCTCCCCCGAACAGACAGACAGACAGACGGACAAGCCACATAATTATATAGTAACCCGCAAACCCGCACTCGGTTGCCCTGCGGGCCCCCTCGTGTATTGGATTGATTCTCAGTGTGTTTCAGCCTTCCTTCTAGAAACAGCCTCTTTGTGAAGAGGCCGACTCGAAAGAGAGCGAAAAACGCAACAAAAACAGGAAAATTTAGTACCAAAAAACAAGTTCACAATGTATAGCGACAATGTCGGACGAATTTGGTGATCCGAAAAGCTGGTCTTTGAAGTTTCGCGCGAAACCAACCAAGGTATGCCCACTTGCGAGTCATCGAAGAGGTTCTGGGAGAGCTATGGGTACCCGTTTTCTTGAATTTTTGACCAATTCATCCAAAGAAACCCTCACAGGAATTCGAGCTCATACGAACAGTGTTCTTTCGCCGGTCGGAACTTCGGAAGTACAAGCCCCCCCTTTTGAAAGGGAGAAGGTCTCTTATCATGCGTTTCTTTACATGAGGGACAAGAATCTGACCTGCACCTCCTCGTGGTGTCCCTCGGAAACGTGCTCTCTTGACCGTGTGTTTGGTTGATTGGAAAAGCTCTTCTTGCGGAAACCGTCAAAGCATGCGGATTTGCGAGTCATTGAAGAGGTTTTGGGAGAGCTATGGGTACCCGTTTTCTTCCGTTTTTGACCGATTCATCCAATGAAGCCCTCACAGGAATTCGAAGCTCAGACAAACGTCATTCTTTGAAGGGTCGGAACTTCGGGGAACAAGCCCCCCCGAATTCGACATCAGGAGAAGGTCGCGTGTTGCCGTTTTTGACGTTCCTCGAACAAGATGGCCCTTAAAGTCCAGGAAGTGAAGAAGACTGGCCTCCGGAGGCCCAGGGGTTATCAATGAGTGGTTCTGCGGGTCTCGTGTGGAAACAATCTGGGTATGCGGATTTGCGAGTCATTGAAGAAGTTGTGAGAAAGCTATGGGTACCCGTTTTCTTCCATTTTAGACCGATGCATCCAAAGAAGCCCTCACAGGAATTCTTAGCTCAGACAAACGTCATTCTTTTAAGGTCGGAACTTCGGGGAATTCGACATCAGGAGAAGGTCGCGGATTGCCGTTTTTGACGTTCCTTGAACAAGATGGCCCCTAAAGACCAGGAAGTGAAGAAGACTGGCCTCCGGAGGCCCAGGGGTTATTGATTGCTGTGGGTGAAAGCCCCTTACTTCGTATCTGGCGTCCGAGCTGCGCACCTACCCTTCCCGGGCGTAAAAGATCCTGCCCCAAGCTGCCCAGCAGGAACGGGGGGGGCGGTGCAAAGAGGCACCTTCCAGGTGAGCCTTGCCAAGTTTGACTCCCTTGTGGCCCTCTCATCGTGAAGGCGGGGTAAAATCGGGATGGTTACCAATGTGCCCCCGGTTTTTTGAATTAGTTGGCCCCAGTCTGAGTGACAGGTGGCGGCTTGTGGCTGAGCCGCGGCCTTTCCAGGCCCTTAGCCGACTCTCCTTTCGTTTTTCTGAGTCCCCAGTGCCGTGGGGCAGGCGCCGGTTGCAGTGTGCAACTGGTGCGGGTTCAAACCGCGCCTGTCTGTGTTCGTGGTTGTGCCGTTTTTCGTTGTGAAGAAGTGAACCCGGAGAACCCACCAGGTCAGGCACCAGGTTTCTTGTCTGGCAAACTGTACGGCCTGGTGTTTAAAAAAAAATCAAGGCTGTCTGTGCGGTTGGCTGTGACAAGTCCACTCCTGCATTTCACAAAATTTGCAGCAGGAGGGACTGAGTCACACCAATCGAAAAGACACCGGAGAATACCCGAGTGTCGGCCCACAAACGAAGTATTTGAACTTCCCCTTTTGGAACTTGCTTGTCTTGCCCATTTTTCCCAGTTTGCCTCGAAGGCCCCCGTACGATTCTTCCAAAAAAAAAAAAAAAAACCGTGGGTAGCACCCTCTGCATCTCTCGAATCTCTGAGTTTTGAGTTTTAGTGGGTAAGTCCCGACGGAAAAACGGACAGTCCCACACTCACAAGTTTGGTCCGGCTTGTGGTCGTGCGTCACGCATTTCTCCCCTCAGTTACCAAAAAAAAAAAAAAAAAAAAAGACAGACGGAAAAAAAAAAAAAAAACCGGGTAGCACCCTCTGCATCTCTCGAATCTCTGAGTTTTGAGTTTTAGTGGGTAAGTCCCGACGGAAAAACGGACAGTCCCACACTCACAAGTTTGGTCCGGCTTGTGGTCGTGCGTCACGCATTTCTCCCCTCAGTTACCAAAAAAAAAAAAAAAAAAAAAAAAAACCGATTCATCCAAAGAAGCCCTCACAGGAATTCGAAGCTCAGACGAACGATGTTCTTTCGAGGGTCGGAACTTCGGGGAAGAAGCCCCTCCTTTTTGGCATTCCTTGAACAAGATGGCCCCTAAAGACCAGGAAGTGAAGAAGACTGGCCTCCGGGGCCCAAGGGTTATCGATGAGTGGTTCTGCGGGTCTCGTGTGGAAACTATCTGGGTATGTGGAGTTGTGAGTCATGGAAGAGGTTATGAAGAGGTTATGAGAGAGCTATGGGTACCCGTTTTCTTCCATTTCGGACCGATGCATCCAAAGAAACCCCCACAGGAATTCGATGCTCATGCGAACAGTGTTATTTCGATGGTCAGAACTTCGGAAGTACAAGCCCCCCTTTTTGAAAGCGAGAAGGTCTCATATCTCGTGTTTCCTTACATGAGGGACAAGAATCTGACCTGCACCTCCTCGTGGTGTCCCTCGGAAACGTGCTCAACGCGCGGCCGACGCAGGCAGTCTTAGATGTTGTTTCCCCAATTGGTTGGTCATCAATGACCGTGTGTTTGGTTGATTGGAAAAGCTCGTCTTGCGGAAACTGTCAAAGCATGCGAATTGCGAGTCATTCAAGAGGTTCTGACAGTGCTATGGGTACTCATGTTCTTCAATTCTTGACCGCTAAGACGAACCATGTTCTTTCGAGGGTCGGAACTTCGGGAACAAGGCCCCTCGAGTTCGACGTCAGGAGAAGGTCGCGTATTGCCGTTTTTGGCGTTCCTTGAACAAGATGGCCCCCAAAGACCAGGAAGTGAAAAAGAGTGGCCTCACATTATTCCCAAGGATTCTTTCGACGGGGTTTCGAAGATACATCAGGAGAAGGCGCGTGCGTTTTATGACGTTCCTTCAGCAATATGGCCCCTGTAGAGCATGAAGTTGGTCTCTTGCGGAAACAATAAAAGCATCCGAATTTGCGGGTCAATGAAGAGGTTCTGAGAGAGGTGCGGGTACCCGTTTTTGTGTATTCATTACCGATTCATTCAAAGAAGCCCTCGCAGGAATCCGAAGCTCAGATGAACAACATTGAAATGAAAAGGCTCACCTCCCTGAAGTTGTGGACTTCAAAGAAAGTCTCAGTAGTTAGTAGTGGAAGCTTCGACTTCACACGAGGGTTTCTTTCGAAGCATTGTTCTTCCAAGTTTGGAAGCCACACAAGGATACAGCCACTTAAGGCTGTTCATGCACACTTTTCTCCATCTTTATAAAGAAATGATAAAGAAGTCCCACCAGTGCTGACATGGCAGGCCCCTTTTGGCCGAAAAACAGGTTGCCACTATTGTCAGCATGTGGGGTTTTCGCCCCTTTGCCTTTTCCAGCAGAAACAGCAGCAAGAGCAGCAGAGCAGCAGCAAGAGCAGCAGCAAGAGCAGCAGCAAGAACAGCAGCAAGAACAGCAGCAGCAGCAGCATCAGCAGAACCAAACTAGGAACCAAAAACATTGGGAGGGGGGAAGGGGGAAGGGGAAAATGGCTATTGGTTGTCTCTTTGTCCCATCTTTGAAGGGTTGAAAGGAAGCTGTGGATGTGATTCTTGAACTTTCCTCCTCAAATTTGCTATTTTTGGAAAAAACTTTTTGAAATAGCCAGGAAAGCGAAAGCAAAAAACAGCCAAAATCAGCAGCAGAGACCAGCAGCAGCTCCAAGAGGGCCCCAGCAAGACCAAGAGAATGCCTTGACAGGATTCCTTGGTTGAAGAAAGAGAATGTAGACACACAGGACTCCAACACTATCCATTTGCTTCCCGTTCTGCGCCGTTCCTTCTGGAGTCCTGTGTTTGCCCCATCTGAAATTGCAAAAGTGGGATGCCAAGCCCGAAAAAGCAGAAGCCAAAGGTTTAAGGAAAAGAGGGTTGGAGTGAGAGCAGAACCAGAAATGGCAGGTCCAGGGGACCAACGTGCTGCAAACCCGACCAAACCTGGTCTGATCATCTTGGGGTCTGACCCGCTAGAATTGGATGCTGCCAAAATTTTGCAGTTTTCCTAAAGGAAATTGCCTAGGAAAATGGACTTTTGGATTTTTTTTTTCAGGAATTTTTTGGAATTTTTTTTTCTACAAAGGTGAAATTTTTGCTTGGAGTTTTTCATTGTGACACACGGACAGATTCTTAACCCGCATATTTGTATAGTAACCCGCAAACCCGCACTCGGTGGCCCTGCGGGCCCCCTCGTGCATTTGATGGATTCTCAGCGCTTTGATGTGGGCCTTCTTGTCCAGGTTCGGCCTCTTGTGTGAAGAGGCCGACTCGAAAGAAAACAGGATTCAGCACACACAACGCAAACAGGAACTAGAAGAAGAAAAGAAATTCACAAGATGGTTCGGGTCGGAGTTGTGCTTGAAAAATCTGGTGTTCGAGAGTTCGTGTGCAAGCAGTCAGTATGTGAAGTTACGAGTCAGCGAAAAGGTTTCTGTCAGAGCTATGGTGCATATTTTGTTGATATTTTGACCGATGCTCCAACGAAACCGTCACAGAATTCGAACTCCAACGAACGACGTTCTTTCGGTCGCAACTTCGGGAGAACGTGCCCTCCCCATTTCGACATGCAACAGTTGCCTATCACGTTTTCGGTGTTCCTTCAGCAAAGTGGTCCTGAGAGGTCGTGAAGTCCAAGAAGCTGGCCATCAAAGGCCCCTGGGTGGTCTTGGGGTTGGGGGACAAAATCTGACTTGCCACCTCCTCCTCGCGGTGGTCCCTGGAAACGTGTTTTTGAAACGCGGCCAAGGCAAGCAGTTCCTTTGCTGTGGGTGGAAAGCCCCTAACTTCGTATCTGGCCTCCGAGCTGCGCACCTACCCTTCCCAGGCGTAAAAAAGGTCGGCAAGAAAGCAGCAGCAGCAGCAAGGGCCAGCAGCAGAAAGCAAGACAGCTGCGGCATAGACACGAGCAGCAAGGCAGCTGCGGCAAGGCAAGAGCGGCAAGGCAGCAGCCAGCACGACATGCCGCGGCAAGGCAAGCAGCCAGCAAGGCAGCAGCGGCACAGGGCAGGCGGCAGCATCGCCAAGGCGGCATCAGCAAGGCA